>VXBL01006440.1:896066-937496 GCA_013400195.1 Aramus guarauna | reverse complement strand
GGGGTGGCATTCCCAGGCCAGGCAGAGAAGGAGGTGGGGGAGGGACACCAGCCCCAGGTAAAGGTGGTGGCAGTGGTGGAGGGGGAGGAGGGATGCCCCAACCAGGCAGAGGGGCTGTGTCTCCTGCTCTGGGCAAAGGTGGTGGTAGAGGTGGTGGTGGGACTCCAGCACATGGGAGAGGAGGAGCTGGAGGCAGCATCGGTATCTCCTCACCTGGTAAAGGTGGTGGAGGAGGAGGAGGAGGGGGTGGTGGCATCATGATGGCCGGCAAAGAGTGGTCCAGGTGTGGCACTGCTGAGCCAGCAGAAGGAAGGAGTCCTGAGCTGGGCAGGGGTGGTGGGGGTGGTACACCTGCCACGGACATGGGAGTGGCAAGGGAAAGGCCATGTGGTCCAGACAGCGGAGCGGCTGGTTCGGTGACTGGCAGTGATGGGGGAATGCTACATGTGGGCTCTGGAGGCAAAGAAGGGGGATGTTCACTACAAGTCACACCTACAGTACTTAGAGGCTGATGGGAAGCTGGCATTTCAGTCTCTCCTTCAAATGCAAAGGACAAATTAATTTTGGATCCTGGAAGAGGTGACTGGAGCGTACTTTGTACGGATTGGCTTGCATCCAGTGGCACTGAGATTAGCTTCGGCGACAGAATTAAGGAGATTTCAGAACAAAACGTGGGCTGTAGTTCTAGAGGTGGCAATTTCTGAGTTGGGCCTTCACTTTTGTCCCCTTCGAAGTGTGGTGGGGGGGGTGGCTGTGGCAGTGCATTGGCTGAAGGCATAGTGTGTGGTAAATAATCCTCCGTTGGTGACGTTTGTACAGATCTTGCATGTGACACAGTCCTGGGTACGTTCTCCTCTGCGTTCGTTTGAAGAGTCACACTGCTGAATTCCCTGCAGACTGCAGGCGTGTGCTCATTTTCCTGCTCCCTCCCAGCAGTCTGCACCTCTGCAGCAGGGAACTGTTTCTCTAGTTCTGCAATTTTGGTCCTCAGATCCTCAATAGTTTGCTCAAGTTGCTGGATGACACTGGCATGCTCCTCAGATTTCACCTCAAAATCATCCTGTGAAAGAAAATAAATAATAAGCACAAAACAGATAACATTCATCACTATATAAAAAATTAAATGTAGATCAAGAATCTTGGTATTTCAGAGGTTCAGAAATAAGCCAGTTGTGACAAACCTTTGAAAAACAGAGGTATCATTTTGGCTAGCTGCATCTTACGGTGGAAGAAGATAGCTTAGGAAAATGACTTGGTTCAGGATGAAACTACCTTCATCTGTATGAGCATGTTTGAGACTGCCATTCTATTTAGCAAAACAAAAATCAGCCCTTCCCCCACATACCCTGACCAAGCAAACAATTGATCACTGAGCACAAGTACTGCAAGTGTTCATGCACACATGGATATGCAGATGTGGCTGTGGAACGGGCACTGCATTACTTTAATTCTGTTAACTGAAAATATGTTCAGTGTTTCTTCAAAGGGACGCACTGTACATAACAGGCTCAACATACTACTGACCTCTGGGTCTCAATATACACCTCAATGATACAACACAGATTAGGAATGCAGAACATAACCAATGTTCACTTTTTCAAAACAGCTAATCTCAGAACAGAGTAACTACACTTCACTCCAGCCAGCATGTTTGGGAAAGAAAAGAAGTAAGACAAAACTAAGGGAGAACTTGCCTCCCACCAAAGTTTGAAACACAGTCTGTCACTTGGCAGAGAAGAGTGAGTAATGTCAGAAAAGCTTCCTGTCTGGAACGGTTATTCTGTATCTGACAGTTTCCACATTTTTTTATATCTTTGTAGCATCTGATCCTGCCTGCTGCAGACTGAGTAGAGGGACCATTAACTTTAAATGGCACAGCAATTCCTACATTTTTAAATAAATACCAGTAACAAACCGTACCAGATGTAATGGGTATGTGCCTTTATCGAGAGGTAGCAAAAGCAGCAACCTAGTCCAAAAATAGTCAATTGTGCTTGTTGAGGACAGTTGAACAGGAGACAGAACAGGCATGACTTTACAATACAACATCTTTTAATAAAGAACTTACTGCTTTCTAGCTACATGCATTGACTTCTTAGTACTTTATTTTTCTTTAAATTTGGAATATTGGTCAGCACTTCAAGCATTTAGTTGAATTAAGTTTGTCATACAACAAGTTTCCCAAGTGGTTACAGCAAAACAGTTTAGTGCCTTTTTGTTCCCTTTTATAAAATCATAGGCTTCATGGATGAGACTGTAGGCTCACTTTGTAGGAAATCTTTCAAATACTCAGATTTTATAGGTCTTGTAAAGAAATCCTACAAATAAACAGACAATACCTGATATACTAATTGCCTTGATTTTTTTCAGGAAGATGATGTTTTTCATCTCATCCTTTGACACATGAAACATTTAAAAGCCATTTTTCTTTCGGAAAATGAAGTTGTAACTTCCAGCTGGGCACTATTAATAAGATATATGTTCATTAATGCTAAAAAAAAAATAAAAATGTTTCTGCACAGAATTGGTTTTCAAACATAAAATTTCAATTTTGTGTTTGTCTTAGAGTTTCCCAGCTGTCCTAAAGCAATCCCAGAAGTAAAGCAGTAACTACTACATATAAACCAAATACTGTCTTATTTTGAAGCACCTTCATGAAACTTACAATCCCCTCCACTGTTTGAAATTTCTGGAATGGCAGTTTGAACCAAAAGTTATGGATTACAACCAGGTCTCCCTACCAAACTTTGACGAGAAATGTAAAACAGTGAAAGGAATATTAAAAAAGTTTTTCAATGAATAGTGAAGGAATGAACGCAGCAGACATATTAACAAACTATTACAACAAGGAAAAAAGGCTGAAAACCACATTTCCATTACAGACTACTCATGGTGCTTCAATCCCCTCAGTTTTCTTTAATAACTCAATCCTTTGTAGCAGCAACAGTTTTGTTAAAGAACATTATAAAGGAGAAAGAGAATATTCTGTTATGCCTTTGTTTCTTCTGCTCTTATACCCCTACCAGTCACATGCAAATATAATAAGGCCTATCAATTCTTCAAAAGGCAACATTATGAAAAGAAATGTGTTCCTAGGATTATTAAGGCCACACACCAGTTTTCAGTTATGGGAGAACAAATCCAGTTTTCCCCAGACTGTAACTCTCCTAAGCTCCCATTTTACACTGTAAGAACACTCCACTGAGGGTATTATGACAAATACAGCTTCCCAATTCTATCTGAATTGGAAAATTCATTCCTGCCACAAACAAACTGAAGCCAACAGGATTAGACACAATATTAAGTCGTACTGAAGAGATTTTCTTTAATGATGGCTGATCTCAGAGCAGTTCACTATTTTAAAAACTCGTTACTCAGGAGGTTGGATTCTGCTTTTCACAAGAAAAAGAGGTAATCCTTGAGTGCTGAAATTCTACCTGAAATACAGTAAAAACCTAGAATTCACTGTTTTACAAGAGAATTTACTCTGCAGACCATGAATTTTTTTCAAGAGAAGTATTTTTTAAAGTTTAAAAAAAATAGGCAATCAAGTGAGAAGATTAAGTAATTCAGTCAAGAAACAAAAATGTATTGATGAATTAAAGGGATTTTTTTACCCTGTGCCCTAAGAAACAATTTTTCTGCTGTCCTTGAGACATAGCATTTCAAACAACCTGGTGATTTGCTATTGCGTTGTTACCTAACAGTCACCAATATATTTAGGTTTTCACCAAAATAGCATATTATGAACAAACAAGACTGCTATGAATGCAGAGATATTTATCCAGATGAAATTATATACTTTAAATTTATTTGGTTTAAAAAAAACAAATAAAACAAAGACCCAGTATTTATATGCCTCAGTAAATATTTTAGATAGAGATATTTTTCATTTTGAATTTTAAGATGCCCTCAGACTAGTTTAGTTAGATTTCTGCTTTTCCCCTAACAAGAAGTATAAAGTCTTCCTCTAGATCAGAAAGGGCTGTATTAAACAAACATAAACCACAGTACATTCCCACTATTCTCAACAAGGAAGGAAATCTAAAATATATCTAAGTCCAATTAGAAATGAAAATTAGACAGTTTTCTTAGAAGGATAAGGGAAGATTTATTTTTTCATACATGTGAAAGATGGTCAAAAGCTATTGATAAGAACCAGAAGACCCAGATTAAAAAAAAAAAAAAAAAAAGCGCAACCCAAAACCAACCAACCAAAAAAACCCCCAACCCCCCACATAATGAAAAGAAGGTTCATTTTTAATCCAAAGGACAATTCCACAGCAGAAACCTACGGGGTTTAAAAGACATATGAGGGAACTCTGTCTTGACTAGAGTTCTTACCCAGGACCCAGGTACTGTGGAACAGTCTTCTTTCTGTAAAGAAAGAAAGAAAGGTGGAAGCTTAAGCCTTGCTTTATCCAGGTGACTTGAGCGTGAAAGATGTGAGCAGAAAAAAAATTCCAGAGGTGTATGGGTATAGAACAGTGCCCAGCATTTCTCAAACAGGTTGAACATGTTCCATGTGCAATGAGTTGGATGCTCAGTCTGGGACTGCTGGCCTGCCTGTGTTTGTGTTGCACTGATAGGCTTGTCTGCGTACAGTATCCAACTGATCTGGGAATACTGGCTTTATTGGGTAAAGGTTGCACACCTGGATTTGCACGTGTACCAAAAGCCCATACATTACATCCAATTCATTCCAATCTTGTCATGTTTTCCACATGTACACGTCAGACGTCCAGCATAAAGCTGATCTATAGAGATAGAACGCTCCCAGGATCTTGAAATATGTAAAAGCTCAGATTGCAGCTACCTCCTCTACTGAGGCTGACATCCTAGTTTCTCAGATGAGTGATTGAAACCTACACACCCTACATTTCCAGGTAGGAAACCCTCACACATCTGTGAAAGTTAGCCCGAGTCTATATGTCTATATACACCCACATGTGTGCCTATATTATATATTTATGTATATGTTTCTCAACTTGCATTCACTTATCTATTTTATGAACAGCCATAATGCGCCTTTTTCTTCTGAAAATAAACAGAATGGCAGTTCTTAATGGTAATTTTGGAATATTTGAAAAAGAGAGACTTATTACAGTTTAGTTTCAGAAGTTAATGCCTTATAGTATTACTAGCCAACAAGTTGCATCAGCAGTTTGATCGTTTTCAGCAATTTGTCACAGTGTCATGAAATTTCCTCTCTGGGTGGAATTCATATTTAAGTGATAGGACTATACTTTTTTTTTTTTTTTTTTAATTAAAGAAAACCTTAACCATTTAGTTTCTTTAAATCAGAATTCATGAATCAGTCTATGCTGCTACCTGACTGCAAGCACGCAGAGGGAATAGAAGCATATAGTTAAAAAGGATTAAGATGGCAAAATAAGACCCCTTAACTCAACATCTGGTGGTACTAGCAGTGTCCAGTTACTTGGAAGGATGGTTTTTCCAACTGCTCTGTTAATAAATTCCTTTTTTTTTTTTTTTTTTTACATGAAGTGACATATTTTTGAACGTGCGTGCTCACCAAATGGCACAAAGTGGCGCCACAGTAAGAATTTAATTCAATGCGATGTCTATTCAGGTTTCTCACTTTAAAGATGTCTCATTTTCAAAACTACTTCTTGCAATTGTGGATCAACCTTAAGAAAAGGACACACAACATTTTAACAGTCATTTTTAGTGCTACAGCAATTAACAAATGAGAAGTACTGATGGACACTTGATTTGCATTCAAATAAAATAGTATCCATCTAATTAATTCTCACATTTCACTTAATCCTCAGAGCCTATTGCAGCATT
The DNA here is from genome assembly GCA_013400195.1 of Aramus guarauna. Taxonomy (NCBI): domain Eukaryota; kingdom Metazoa; phylum Chordata; class Aves; order Gruiformes; family Aramidae; genus Aramus; species Aramus guarauna. Next base: position 931,685 of record VXBL01006440.1, on the reverse strand, counting down.
TTAGTTTTACAGTAGAAGTTGAGTCAAAAGCTGGCAGACTTGCCAATAGCACCAGCAAGAACTGCTGAAGGAGTAGAATTAGTATTGGATACTAGTCTCTTCCTCAGACTAAGAGATCAAATATTTTTTGAGAAGCTTTTATTATACTGAAGGTATATATATAGGGACAAAGGATATGCGTCTTGACAATAGTCAATGTTTCCTCCCACAACTGCAAGGAAACGTGATGCACAGGTACAAGATAGCACTGAACAAGCAAGCCCTGAAATAGGTGTAGTGCACTGCCCCACCTGAAGTGATAAACTTTATCTGGTGGACATGAGCTAATCTTCCGCTCAGTGACACACTGCAACAGATGGATTACAACAGCCAGCGCTGTGCTGGCACTGGGACTATGTAGCTCTTCCTAAGCTCAAGAGAGAGGACATGTCTAATCAACCAAGAGGTTTCATCATAACCTATCATGGACAAAAAAACCCTGAAAAACATTACATGCAGAAATCAATAATTAATGCAATTCAAATAGTTAACATAAACAAACATAGGATCAGTAGGGAGCACGGCCCTCTGAACAAAGATGCGTGCATTACAAATGTCAACTTGTAAAGCTAAAAGTCAAAAGAAAAGATTTGCTCAGATTCAGTTTCTTGAAGCTTCTGTTTTGGAACAGTTTGAATTCCTTATCCCTAGGCTAAGTGCATTTCAAAGGATAAGATCCCAGTTCCTTATAGTTCCCATTTTAGTAAATAATAACAAAACAAACAAACAAACGCCCTAACCTGACATACATCAAAGAAAGAGTTTTGTCTCGATAAGTTGTAAGACTTAACTGAGCTGAAATATAACCTTAGGTTATCCCCGAGTTCTGCTACAATAGGAACCTCAAAAGAATTTTTGTAGACTACAGAAAAAACAAGATAAAATAAAATCTCACAGAACCACTGACCACCCTAGGAGCTACACAGCAGTCAACTATAATTACTGTTGTCTTACATACTGTTACTTTTAGCCTACACAAATAGCATTTTTCAGCCTGATTGCCCAGAAAGTTTTAGACCTGCTTTATTAAAAAAAGCAAGCAACAAAACACAACCAAAAACTCAACAAAAATCCCCTCGAGTCTTGAAAGTTTCTCTCCTGGCACATGTGAAATATCATTATTGCACATGTGAAATATCATTATTATAGAAGCATGAAACAGTACAGCAATAAACACTAAAGATTTCAAAAAAAAAAAGCTTACCCCTCCATATAGCTTTGTTTAGACCAGAAAGTGGTTTAACTGTTCTGTCATCCAGTGTAAAACAAGTACATAAACGAGAATGGGCATAGACAAGTGAAGAAAAAAGGTTCAACTTCATTAATTTTAATAGAACCTTATTTTGCCTATTTCTGCTGTATTTTTAGGTGTCTTGATTGCAAAGAGACTGCTAGAGTAGAATTAGCTGCACTCAGGTCTTTCAGCAGATGAAGAGCGGACTAAAACCTAGGCACCTACACCAGCAATCCAATAGACAACAGGATTTCCTTAAAAGTTGGGATAAAAACTGTTCTGGATTTATTTTCTGCTCAATATTTAGACTGTTTATTGAACTGACTATCACATGATTAATCACTTCCTTTCTATCACCTGTGTTTGTCTTAAATTATTTTAGCTGTGAGTCTAAAAGGTTTGGGTATTTTTTGGGGTAGCTGCCAAAGCAACCATCCATCTCATTCTGTTAAAACACAAAATAAAATCTGGCATACCTTGAACATGACTACATTGGCATACTGGAGAAAGGAGCTGAACTTTTTCACACCAGCCTTTTTCTTGATATTTCAATTCAACCTGAGATCGACCAGTAGCCTGTGAGGTAGCCATCATGCAAACTTACCTCATTCTATTATTATTTCTGTTTCTTTATACACAGAAACTATACTATCTTTTATGTTAGAAATAGCAATAAGGGTTCTATTGCCCAAAACATGAACATTAATAATCTAAATTTGAAGGACTCATAATGCCTTTAATCTCCAGTACTGGAGATGAAAAGAGCTAACGATTTTCCGGGTGAACTTTACCAGATCTTGATAAGCAAGTGTCCAGAGTATGATACTTCTACATAGACTTGTCCTTTTCATCCAAGAGGTCAGCCAGAGCACAAAATGGGAGGTTCAGATGTCGCTTTTGTTTCAGGCTTCCAGCAGGGAATAAGTAGAAAAAAATATCCACAGTAAGAATAAATCTTTGTAGAAAGGGATGAATAGTCTTCATTACCCTGAAATGAGTCTACTACTCCTGACAGAAAAAGTTTGGAGAAATGGAATCAGAGCCTTCACAAATGTTTCCATGAACATGCTGAAGGCAGGAGGCTGGAGGTCAATCAACTTCTCTAACTCTTTGAAAGTGTGAAGGCTATATTAAAAGCAACCTGTATAATTTCAGGTGAGAGAACATTAAATAAAAATCAATCACAATCAATTCATCAAAGATGAACTTTACATTTTGAAAGGTTAATTAAAATAATTTTGGTATCATGGACATTAGAAAAAAAATCACTTGTTTCTTCAGGAAGTTGAATACTAAAAACAAAGAAGGCAATTAAACATTCAGGAATATGCAAGTTAATTTTTGTTAATAGTTTTGGGCTTAATCTCTAAAGAACAAATAAAAATAGATATTTAAAATGACAGAAAAAAATGATCTTACTGGGTTAACTTCTGCACACTTAAAATGGACAACTTAATGATAACTATCTTTTGATCTGAAGTAAGTAGAAGATAAACCAGTTAGCCTGTTTTGTTTCTAAAGAGTAGAAATTCTTCTCAGCTTTACTTTTAAGTTCTCATTCAGGTATGGCAATATACCATAGTTATGGTTGGGGGGTTTTTTGTTTGTTTGTTTGTTGGGTTTTGTTTTAAATAATTTTGGATATTTCTAAGTTAAAAAAAAATAGTCATTTTTACTAAGAAAAGCATTTCTTATCTCTCTTCTACACATAGGGTCCTGTGGAAATTCTCAGGATCTACACCACTGTAAAGCAGCACCTGATCTTTAATGCTGAGAGAAATAAAAGAAGAATTTAAGCTTCAAAACATGACTCACTTTTGAGTGGATGAGGTGTCTCAAATAGATTTAGCCAACTTGACAAATTACATCAGTCTGTCCTGCTAGGAACATCACAAGAAGAAATTTTCTTTTGGTGACCAGATATTCTTTGGAGACACATTTTATGGAATGTGCATGTGCATGTATACACACGTATGCACACACATGCACAAAAGCTTATATACACACACTTTTTCATGCTGCTGTCTTGTATTTGATATGAGTTCTTCATCTGTTCTCTTCAATTGCTGTGGAGTTCTTTTAAAAAAGTTTGGAAGGAAGGTAATATAGTACCTAGATTATTTTATATCCAAATATACTATGATACCATTTAATATACAAAACTTCTGTTTTCATTTCTCTCCAAACGGTGAGAAGAATTTCATATGTAAATAATCAAACTTCCATTTTAAACCATATTGTGGGAGAAGGAGGGTTTATAGATTTTCATCTGAAACAGGACTTCAATTTTAGAGAGAGAATTTAAGAAAATAAATTATATTTTAACAATTAATAAATACAGCTCTGCTATATATTGTGCTCTGAACAGAAATGCATAGATGGAATGAATACTCTCTCAATTTTCCAATTTTCACAAGTAAAAAGTATGAGGAGTCAGAAGAGAAAAAAGAAAACCATTTAAAATTGCATTTTCAATAAGTGTATGCCTATCATGCCTTCCTATTCACTGCTCCCTCAGAGAAGTGACAGTGCTCTGCTTGTATTTTACAGGAAGCTCACTGTAAAAGGCAAGAGAAGCAACATAATAGTGCTCAGAATAACACACACACACCCAGAAGAGAGGTAATTCTTCCTATCCAAGTCCTATCCCATACAATAATTCATCTCTTGAGAAAAGGAGAAAGTCTCTCACATTATAACCAAGTAATTCTGCTTAAAATAAGTAAGTTTCTCCTTGTTTTCCTATCAATGACAGAAGAAAGGAGTCTGTAAATCCTCAGTTAACTTCCATTGGATAGAGTTTGCAAGCACACCGTTCAGACATTATTGTTGCCTGAACCTTAAGGTTGGTGCTACTTTTCAAAGAAGTTATACGTAAAATGACAAAAAAGGTCTGTCTGGTTTTGTCTAAGCGTAAAGCATAGTCAAAATGGAGAATCCAGAATGCCCATTATGATTACAAGATGCAAAATTTATATTAAGCTCTGCCATAGTCTAATACAGTCTGTGACGTAGAAGTTGTGAACTAAATGAATCACTTGAACACCAGCAGTTTCTTGAGAATGTAAATCAATGACTAAGTATGCAGTGTTTGAATTAGGAGTAACTCATGGGAAATAAATGTGCTTTTAGAGCACACATTTTCATTTCCTTAAACTGTTACCAAAACAACACATTTATGTAGCAAGACTTACCGTTTTACCACTGACTAGGCAAAAGCAGGAAGTACATAGTAGCGCTACCACATACCCTTCCTCAGAGATGAGCAAATTCCTGAGAAAAACAACCAAACATCTAAGCTAGCCTTGCTTGGAGGAGGGTGCTGGTAGGGATTGGACAGCATGACCTCCTAATGTCTATTCAGCCCTAAATTATGCTAGGATTTTTATGGTAGTTCAGAGCTATAACTGAGGCAGCATGCCACGTATCAAAATGGAAAAACAGAATAAAGAGCCTTTCAAATTGAAATGAGCATATAAGTAGAACTTCATCTTGACATTAACACCTAGAACACAGATTAGAACAAAACAAATTTTAGTCTCACCATGGCCAGGAGGAAGAGTGCAAAGATGTGCTATTGTCACTCCACTGAAAATTATACCAATGCATTGTTCCTTTTAAAGAAGCAAACATTGCCTTCAAGCAAAACAACAGAAGTCAATCCAAGTATTGTGAAGTCTGGATATAATACAAAATACTAACATTTGTTCTGAGAATTAACTGCTTTTATTTTTCTACCACACAGACTTGACAAATTAAACTCCTTTATTTCTATTTAAATATGGAATCTATGATTTATATTCTATGTATGTCAATTAACTGATAAAAATTATGTCTAATGCACTTTTTTTTTTTTAATCTCTCCCTCATCAGAACTAAATGGAAAATATTCAGGATTATGGTTGAAGAAATGAATTTCACATCCAACAGAAAGACTGATGTCTTCATTTAAATGATGGTCATTCAGCAGTAAAACTTTTAAATTATCACTATAAAGACAGTCATGCAGAATTCTTGTAGACCAAATCAAATGTGTTCCCTTCACTGGTTTAAAAACAAAACAAATTTAACAGTGACAGAATAAAACTTTCTAAACATCTAATGTTTCACAATTTTTGTTATTATTTTAGGACATAGTTTTATTTTTGAGAGATGCTCCAATTACTAAAACTTGGTTAAACACAGAAAGTGTGCATACTTTATACAGGCTAACTTATTTACCACTAGAAAGCCACCACTTTATGACTAAAAAAATAATATTCTCATTGTAGGGTATCTGAAGGACCCCCGGGAATGACTTACAAGTGCCTTGCACAGTCCATTCAAAAATACTTAACTGCCATCTAGTGGCTGAGTAGACTGACCTCTTTATGATGTCTTTCAGGGTCTCCAACACTTCTTCCCTCATTTCTAATATTTCTACTTGGCTTCTCTTCCTTCCTTCAGGGCCTAAGAAATCCTGACATTATCAGAACGCAGTGTTTTAATCACCAAGTTCAGCTACTAGTCATATAGGAAGAAGAACAGACTGGAACAGACAATTTGTGTTAACATTATATTGAGGTCTTAACTCAGAGAGCATCACTTAATATTTTAAAAAGGTTAATTCACTAATCTGCTACAGTTGAAGATAATGACAAATCTATTAGTGCTTATTAGTCTTTCTAAAAACAAACCCAAAAGAAACCTGAAAATTGCAGCATGTTTAAACTGAAAAGTAAATTCTAATACTAAGAATCAAAGACAGATTTCCATCAATAAAATTGGAAATTTATGCATAAACCCCCCTATATTTCAAGAACATAAAAGACAAGGTATAGCTGATTTGCACTTATTGTGTCCCAGAGTGAAGTTCGACAAAGGTTAGACTCCCTTTTACTGCCTGAGCAAAATGCTCTGCGCTTGAGTAGATCCTAGGACTCCAGCCATAAAGTCTTCTGCCAGGTTTCCATCATCTCATTTCACACAAACTTTATCTCCTTTCTGTGCATTTTTGAAAAGCATAATTTATTCTCAAGGCTAACAAGAAAACACTGTCTGCCTACATATGCTTCCTTTTCCCCCCTGCTGAAATCTAAGACTTTAGCAATTACACTTTTGTAGGAAAATAATTGTTTTGGAATAACTGTCCATTGCCTCCCCAAGCCCTCTCTTCCCCCTTACAAAGGGTAACCCAGCAAGTAGTGAAGGGACAGAAGAGGAGTGACACGTGTTCCCAGGATCACTAGGTCATCCTAAATAAATATCTCAAGAGGGAACATAAAATGAAGCAGTGTAAAAAGAGTCACAGCCACAGAATGGTTCGGGAGCTTATAAAGGAAGAAATTTTAATTTTCCTCCAATTTCTATTGAACAAAATTGTTAACCAGTCTCACCTACAATTTGCCTCTACCCTGATGAAAGCCATGTAATGTCAAAATAAAACCGGTTTTAAAAATCTCCCTTTTTTATTTCATTAATTTTGTGTGTGTAGTAGAATCATTTCACAATTTCAGACAAATCTTCCACTTATCTTCCTTATCTTACCTTCACCTGTAAAGAATCATCTTTCTGAAATTTTGTTTAAGAGAGTTTTGAGCAGCATGCACGTTTACAAGACCAAGTCTAGCTGTGACATTTTATAATAATGAAAAATAAATCCCAACCCCACCATTGTTTTATATTTTTTAAATAGACTATGTATTTATCTTAAAGTATTTCACAATCTTTTTTCTTGTATTACTAAGTGTCAAAATTGGAACATTTCAAATGTCACTAAGTTATTACCCTAAGGAGTTATAATGATTTGTAGTTAAAGACTAGAGTAAGAAAAAAGGTTCCTGCTGAAAGGCTGAGACAGGGGTTACCAGAAAAGCATGGTAGTTAGGAATACTCTAAAGAGACACTCCAAGAGTCAGATTTATAATGTTTTCAAAGTGGAAAGTATATTCAACATGGCAAAACATGTCCTGTAATTTAAGGTTTTTAAGGCTAGCATCCCTATGATGTTGTTGGAAAGCGCACCAATAGATCATGCAGTAGAAATCTGTCTTTGGTGCCTGAGAACTGCCAAAATTTTGTCTGGTTGTTACTACCAGTTGAAGTACGTGGCATTCCAAGAAGGCATATAATTTTGGTTGAGGTTTTATTTGTTGGTTTAAGTGGGGTGAACCAAACCAAAGAGAACAACTGAGTCGGAAACATTACAGGCATAAGAATTTTTTTATGGCAAGCTTTTCCACTGTAAATATAGTTTACACTGAGTATTTAAACTATCTCATAACCAAACTGCTAGAAATTGGAAGAGTCTGGCAAAACCTCATCTCCTGAGACAGGATTACAGCAACCAGGCATCATCAATGACATGAAGAAGAATTCATTACATCTGGATGCTGACCTTTAAATACACGTAATGAGGCCTTTCTTTTTAAATTTGTGTGATACTCAGAATAGACACTCCTCACAAACAATCAAAAAAATAAATTTAAAATATTTTGATAATAAGGCATATAAGAGAACAAGGAATTTAGGTAACTTCCAAACAACTTCAGGTTTTCAGTTCTGTGATTTCCCACTACTAATCAAAGCCTAGCTTTCATGTACTCATTTTACAATTATAAGATGGTTTGGGGTTCGGGGTGGGGGTGGTGTTTGTTTGTTTTTGTTTCTATTTTACCTACCACGTAAACAAAGCGAAGCAAACCTGAAAACTGAGTTAAAATGTAGGGAAAATTGCAAGGGTAACATAAAAGATCAGAGGTGTGAAACAGAAAGGAAATTGGTTCTTGTACAAAAGTACAAATCTAAACATCAGGTTTGAAGCTGGATTTTTTAAATTAGGATATTCCATTTTTCTCTTATTCTTTCACTAAAGGAGTTAATCCTAACAAATTTTTCTCTGTTTGTACTGGCAAGACTGGGCAGACATTGTTGCTCTGCTTCGGCATTTCAAGACCACGACTTGAAATGGCTGCTAATTTTTCTTATTTTCCCTCTGCTTACCAATTTCTGCACTAAAAGCAAGCACACCCCCAGGCATTTTTTTTTTTTTTTTGTAATTTTTTTAAATTATCTATTTTGAACTCAAAAGAGCCATCTTAAAAGCTTTAGGAAACTATGCTGCCAAATATGAAGGTCTAAAATTGGAAAGGTAAGGAAATGGAGAGGATATATTAAAAAGCCCCATCCAGTGGCAGAAAAGTGTAGAATCCAGGCTCTGCGTGTGCGTTACTTGTGATTTTAATTTAGAATTATTCTGAATCTCTCAGTTAATTATACCATAAGTGAGATAATTTATCAGCATCACAATGCATTTGCATTTGTTTCTATGTCTATATTGACCTTCTCCAATTATTTTAATAGGATGTGGAAAATGTCTTTTCCCAGGAAAGGGAGAGGGAAGAATCCTATAAGTAGACTTAGTTGATCAGTTTCAAATTTTACACTAGGGCTCTCTTCCATTGTCATATATCGACAAAAAAGAGAAAAATCACCTACTTGGCTGATGTCAGCCAACACTTGCTTTCTTCAGAAAGAAAAACTATGGACAAGCTCGACAAAGAATAAAAGAGGCTAGATCTCTAATAGAAACATTTCATAGTATTTCATGACTAAAAAGTACAAATAACACCAAGAATGATCTGATAAGAGTAAAGGATTTATCTACAAACATGATGAAAAAAGTTAGTGTGACCATTCTATTTTCTAGACGCTTTTATAGATTGATATAGCTAGATATTAATAGATAGGTAGAATGCATTCAGTTGTTTGGGACTGTACAGAAATAATTTGAACACATAAAAAGATTTCATCTACACACAGTTCCTCAAATTAAATAACTTCCACTCTGATTTTCAAAATAAACCAGAATGATGATTCCCTAATATTTTCTGCAAGTGAGGCAATCATGCATTCAGACCAGTTTTTTCTACTTTGCATTGATGAATAATAGTACAGAATGGAAGAAGTTCACATTGTTGTCATTAAAGATCAACCCTGAACAAGAGGGATGGGGATCTCTAACACCACTAGCAAATGCAATTCAGTAATAGGACAACATAATAGGCTAGTTTTAAAAACAACAACCAAACCACCAACTTGAAGTAAATGTTATTTGTTCAAGCAATCAAACAGTGCTCTAGTGCTGCTGGTTAAACTTCATTCTCATAGTAAAAAAACAAAAATAATAATAATAAAAAAAAAAATAAAAAATCAGAGGTTTTTTAGGTAAAGTACCTAAGCATTCATGAACCTATTTCCATTACTTACATTTCCAATACAAAACAGTCTTTTATATAGGTTGTTTATTGTAATGAATTAAAATCCTAGAGACAGAATAAATACGCTGCTTAGGTGCAATACCTTTCTGGAAGTACAGGAAAAAGTTCTTTTTCACAAGAAATACTAGAAAGCATTGCTACTGAAACCTGGGTGACTGAAATATAAAAATAACATGGGAAAAATAAATTTTAGTTTAAACTTAAAATATTGCAATGTGGAATAATTTTAATTAATGGGTTCTAGTTAAAATGTTCTTAATTATGGAGGTAGAAGAATTTAGGTAACTGACTAGGAGAACTTTAATGTTGTTTGGCAAGACAAAAACTATAAAGGTGATACACCTATTCTCCCCACCCATGCTCATACAATATTTGATTGAACCTGGATTAAATTTGCGTATAATGATCGGTAGCATGCATTTCACAAACAAGCCACTCATTTTCCCCCTCAAACACAAATCACTGATCATTTTCACAAATTCTGCTAAATGCAGCTATGATTGAACCATTTGTCATGAACAAAAGACACTAAAGAAACCCCAAACAAAAAAAACCCCCACAAAACCCAAACTCCACCAAGGAAGGAAAAAAAGAAAAAAGAAATAAAAAGAAAAAAGAAAAAAAAAGAAAAGAAAAAAAGAGCACGCTATCAAGAGCTTTTGGCCACTCCTTGTTCCAAATCAAGATTTAAGAAAACAGAACTTCACTTTCCTCTTCATGACTTCCAGAACAACTGAATAGTCTTATACACTTATTCGCTAGTAAGATAAGTCTGGTACTTGTGATCAGAGAGCTTTCACAGAAAATAAGCTACTCTTTTGAGGAAACAAAATTTGAAGTTTCTCAACTCCATCAAACTGCACAGCTTTTAATGACGAACATAGCATGAATGGTGACATGTTAAAAAGAAAAAAAATAGACTGTGTTTATGTTAAACAACTCCAGCCCAGACTAAGTCTCCACTGTTACAGTATTATATTATCTCCTTTTGAAGTCCAGCATGGCACTCTAAATCTGTTAACCTACTAGCACTGCTATAAGCTTCAGTGGAGAAACAGAAAAAAATCTCTGCCACTATGATGCACATGAATTTTTGTGGAATAGCTAAGATGAGGAAATCTCCTATTACTGTTCCTTAGTAATGCCATCAGACCTCCAGAAACAAGTGTTAACTTACTTCTGAGTGAACAATAACATTTTACAAGAATCACCTTAGGCAGGCAGGAACCTTCAATCTCTGTACCTAGATACACTATGGAGCATGTAAGTATTTTGAAATCAAAATGTAGAATCAAAAACACAGTTCTGAATGTTTGCATTAAGAACATTCAGTACACAGAACTATTTCAAAAATGTCTGAAGTACTACTTTTCTGGTAGTTTTACAAAATGATAGATAAAACACTTCTGGTAGAATCTTACCTGTACCCGCTGAACATCATCTGTGCTTTGTTTCTCTGTTTCGATGACAGTAGATTTCAACTCTGAATTTGAAAAGAAGATATGGATTTGAGAAGTTCTATGTAAAAAAAAATTCATTGATCTTTTGAAAGACATGAAGAATTTAATGAAAATAAGATAGAGTTAAAAAAAAATCTTAAATGTCCCACTTTCCAATTTATCCATCTAAAATTAACTGCACAGGTTATATGCATAAATAAAGCTAGCCTGATCTCAATTTGTAATGTAAGTATTATGACTCAACATTAAATACTATCATCTTAAACTTGAAAGAAGTCCATTTTGATTGTCAACATTTCAGATTCAAAGAAAAATTGTTACTTATGGCTCTATTATACACATTCCACAGAAGGTCAAGTGAAGGTTCTCATGCTTGTTCCCCCACCCAATCTCCTTAAGAAGCACTTCTGTCCTTGAGGTCTGTGGATTGTGTCTGTTCACAAAAGGTCAAAAGAACCCATGAGCCGAATGATGACTGTTGGCAGCTATGTTGTCTTTTTCATATCCTCACTGGCCTGCCTCTGCCCTACTGTCAAAATTTGAAATCTCCATGATGAGATAGTGATACAGATCTAAATTCACGTTTTAAAAGCGTGTTTGAATGCAACTGGCCTTACGATTGCAAATACATTTTGAGAAAACTCAATTTCTTCCTGGCTTTATTATTCACTGTCTACAACATCTCAGCCTTACAAAGGGATGGTTTGGGGCAGTACGCTTACTGTGTAAGTGTACAGTCAGAGCTTCCCAGAACTGGGGACATTCAGGACACAAAACTAATTCTTCACCTTTGTACTGAATTCCACATGCTCTCTTTTGAGCAAAGAGTCAGCATTCATTTGACTTTTGGAATTTTGACCATGTTACTCATTTACATTGGAAAATGAAACAGCAGTACTTCATTCTAGTTGTATCCTTCAATTATTTTCTACTTTAGAATAACTAATGAGAATCCTAATGAATATCTAAGCATTGCTTCACCAAATTACCGTCTTTAAATGGATTAAAAAAAATATTTGTCCCAGAATGATAGTTTTAAATGGAACTACACATCTTCAACTATCACTATGACAATGGAAAATAAAAGAACAGTGGGACTAAACTTTTATCTGCACATTTTACATGGAAAATGGGCATCAAAACATATGACACACCCTCCCCCACTCCCCTTCTTATTTTAAAACCTGGATAACAATTATTCTATCTACAAATACTAGTCTTTGAAATGTCTGTTTTCATAAAAATATTTCAATTTAAACCAAATATAAGCACAAAAAAAATTACATTAAAGCCTAGACTGTGCTAATATTTCTTTCAGTGAGAGGCACATACTATATATTCCTGCATTGTTTCTACAGTGCTGTAATTTCATTGGCTGCTGGATAAGTTTCCTTGCCTGATAGGAGATAACTAGAAAAAAAAAAAAAAAGAAAAAAACCCCAAACCCCCCAAAACCCCCAGCAGCTACAGAGATCACTAACCAGCTTAGTAGCTACTGCTAATGATACCTCTCTAACTGGTCATAACCTAATTTTGTATACTGGACAAAAACAGATATATTTTTCTTATACGTGCCCAGAGAACATATGTGCGTCATATCCTTATATCTTTTAAGGGTACCACTATACAGCAGGCAAATCTGTTGACCATTTGCAGGAAGAGTGAAGCAGTTGTGGTCCAGAACCTCTGGATTCATAATTCCTAGACATTTGGCCTCCTCACAGCTTTCTGACAATCCCAGCTGCTGGGAGGCGAGATATACAAGGGGGAAGTTTCATTGCCATTGGCAGTTGTACTGCAAGGCTACGCCTTGAAAATTAACAGTCCTCAACCTTTTTTACTTTTTTTAATTGTTTACTAAAACAGCATTTCAAGTCTCATCTGACAGAATTATTCCAAGTCATAAAAAGCTGGATGAGGATAGGCTGTCATTAACAGGAAAAAAATCATCATCTCTCACTTTGGCAAGTATTTAACATGGATAAATCATGCCGCCTTTTTGCTGACTTCCAGATAAATTCGTTTACCGAAGAAAATGCTACTAATGAATTGAACACTCGCTCCTAATTTCAACCAAAAGAACCACACCAAAACCAGTGAATGATTATTTTCTGGTAAAAGCTATTAATGTCTCTTCCGAAGGAAGAATATTAACATTTTGTCCTGGTTTCAGCTGGGATAGATTTAGTTTTCTTACTAGCAGCTGGTATAGTGCTATGTTTTGGATTTAGGATGAGAATAATGTTGATAACACACAATTTTAGTTGTTGTCAAGCAGACAAAGACTTTTCAGCTTCTCATATGCACCCAAGAAACCGGGAGGGGACAGAGCCAGGACAGCTGACCCAAACTGGTCAAAGTGATATTCCCATACCATGTGACATCATTAGTGTTGTTATTGTTATCATCTTTTTTGTCCTATTAAGTGCCTTTATCTCAACCCATGAGTTTTACCTTTTTTCTTTTGATTCTCTCCTCCATCCCACTGGTGGGGGGCGGGGGAGGAACAGAGGGGTGTCAGGTAGTGAGTGAACGGCTGTGTGGTTGTTTTAGCTGCCTGCCGGGTTAAACCGTAACACATTTCTAAACTAAGCAATTGTGAGATACTTGTTTTACAAATTATCTGAAAGAACTTTTTTTGGCTAACCCTTCCTCAATTGCTTTGCAAAACCAGGAAAACTTCACTAGTATTTGTGCATCTGTCACCTCCCCAGGGCCTGTGTATGTGATTTTTAGATTTCTGTGTGGTTGAGAGAAACTTTAAGATGAATTTGATCTTTGCTCACACCAGGTTTTATTCTTCACTAATGCTCTAGTACTAGACAAGACATGCACACACGCAACTTAGAAAGTAATGTTTCCTGTTGTGCAAATTGGCACAAATTACCTCTCTTACTCAAAAATTCTTAAAAAAAAAAAAAAAGGAACAGGTAACTCCTATATATTTATGAATATTTAACAATTTGACAGAATTGTCTGGCTTATTTTTATCTCAGACAGGTATTGTTCTAAAACAGGTTCTAAATATAAGCTGCGTTCAGGGTAATACAAGCAGTTAATTTTAAGGTTAGTTTGCCAAAATTCACCAAATACAATTTATCTGTAGCGAACTAACAGGGTTTTATCTTTGTTAAGTAAAACTAAAAACCAAACAAAAACAAAACCCATCACCACAACAAAACACACAGGCAAAAAAAAGGTAAGGAAAAGAAAAAAAGTGCTGTATCACAAATGAAACCTTCCCTCTAACCCAAACCAAGCATTTTTTTTTTTTTCCTCATTTTTCAAGGAAATAAATGTCTGGACAAGCCTAGTTTTGTTACAAAGACTAACTTAGATTTCAGAGTGTAAACCCACACAGAGATGTAGTGTCTTGGGACAGTTTCATTTTGCAGGAGAAGTTGTATAATCTTTGAGTCTCTGCCCAGGTGGATAGCACAGTCACATGGGAGATGTCTGGGCTCTAGTGCCTGCATACTTGCCTTTTCCTATATGTTACGTGGAATAGCGTTGTCAGCAAAGAATTAAAATAACTGAATTTCAAATACCCTGTTGTGTTTAGGTAGTGACAGAAACAGATTTGAGGTATTCAGATGGAAAAATTAATGTCATACACATTGGTCTTATTGATGGTATTGACTTATTTTGTCCAAAAACTTTTCTGAATCTGGAACTCAAAAAAAATTTTGGCTTAAGTATCTACTGACTTGAACCCAAATTCATATTAGGTATTTCCAAACTTCAGTTTTTAATAGTCAGTCTTAAAAAACAAACAAACAAACAAACCCTAAAAAACCACAACAAAAACAAACCCCCCCCACCAAACAAAAACCCTAATGAACCTGACAAAAAAAAGAAAATACCCTGACCACCCTATTAGTCCTTTCCTCAGACCCAGCAACACTCCACATAACACAAAACACAAAAACTATTTTATATATTTTATATTAAAAAGATGATTAACTACTTTGCTAATTTAGGAACAGATTACCTAAGACCTTGCAGAATTTCCTTTTGCTATACTTAAAACTTGAAGGCCTAGTATTGTCCTCATGCTAACATCTGTATAATAAAAATAAAGACTGTACATATAAAAATATCCTGCTACATTCCTCTCTGGATCAATATTTTTGTCCAAAATGGGCATTTTTGTTTATAAACAATCGTCTCTAATGTTAATACTGTATCTTTTTAATCCATACAGCAATAACTATAGATAAAGCAAAACAGAGCTACTCTGCACACAGTAATTTAAACCTTTTAAAAAATGCTTGCCCTCTCCACCTTTCAAAGGCATACATACATAAACTAATTTAGCTACAAATGTTGGGGAAGATGTTTATCCTTCAGGCTGCGCATGAAAGACCACTCACCTCCAGGTTCTTCCACGTGGCAAGCATGTGAACAAGCAAATGAAAAGTTAAGTTATTTATGTACATAAATATTATTCAGAACAATTAGAATTTTTCCTTTTCCCTCCATGCCATACACTGCAAATTCACATCAAAACCCCAAAATTTCAATAATATTTTAAAGCATCAGCACCTCAGTCAAATTTTGAGAACTATTTAAGTTCCATTTAGAAACAGTCACAATACACAATTTTCCATTTCATTTCTAGTTCTATTTTCTTAATATTTTAGCAGGTTTTGACATGGTAGTGGCTGAGATAAGTAACAGACAAGTACTGTACACATTACATCCATTTAGCAGGTATAATATTAAATAGAACAACATAGGACAAAAAAAATCATGTATAAAAGGAATACATTTAAAAGTTATTAGTATTATCCTCTTCTTGGAAATACTCTTTGAAATTGGTAAAAACAGCAAAAAATCTTTACGTTTCAAAATATTTTATGTAATCAACGTTGTTTTAGATTTTAGAGCAGCAAAACTCTGCTGCACCACCCTCTGCCAGGCTAAAACCTCAAAGTAAAATGAAATATTCACCCTTTTGTTTTTCCAGTGCAGAGTATGTTCATAAATATTCCAATCGCATTTCCACATGTCTAAGCCTCCAAATCAAGAACCGCAGCGTGTCCTCTCAGAGTACACGGCAATGAATTCTTCTACCACATATGACAGTACTTTCATTAAATACAGCAAAAAAAATACTAGATTATTAGTAAAAAAATTGGACTAGCCTAGAAGTCCAGTGCTGCAGCGTTCCACACTCTGAATTGCATTAGTGAGATGGATGCAGAAATGCTTCCTTGACCACTAATAGAGCTGCTTTGGTAAAAGCCACAGCATAAACAGAATAATATAGCAGTATTGCATTTTTGTTGGCATCACTTGCAAACACTGGAATAAGTGATACCAGTAAAAGTGAAGTGTTGCCATGATAAATGGTATCCATGCAAGGAATATTGTGCTTGTGTTCCAGAGGAAGTGGTAGAGAAGTCCCAAAGAGAAGCAAATCTGAAATTAACTCCACCCAAAGCCTACAAGCAATACAAAGAGATCTGTTGAAATAATGACTAAATTCTTCAAGTCTGAGCAATGAGAAAAAGGAGTGGTAGGAAATGGAAAATTTGAGAATACCCATTCTCTCTCAATGAAAGTCATGGGGATGAATGCAGCCTAAAAGTGTTGAGAACTGTTGAATACTAATGCAAAGCTAAGCCTCCAAGAACCTGTGGTATTTGCCCATCAACACTACTAAGAGAAAATAGGTTTGAAATTATTTTCTAAATTTCTTTGTCAGCTACAGGAGGGGTTTTGTTTGGTTTTGTTTAAAAGCTTAAACAAAGCTTTTAATGAGTATGCAAAAGATTTCAGAAATTTGGCTGGTAGAGTAACCTCACAAATTTTAAGAGAAATTGACTCTGTAAACAAAACCTCCATTTATTTTTCAGATATCCTTTTCCTCCCTGTCAGCAGGAGACTAGTGAATCCACAAAAGAATATCTTACACCACCCTAATAACTTTCAGTACACCACCTCTGGTGGTGTATTTTGAATTTTTCCATATTTTTTAAGAAGAGAAAAGTACCCATATTTCATGGCTCTGAAGGTATGTAAATTGGAAAAGAACAAAGGTCACAACACCTGATAAAATCCATTAGTCAGCAGATGCCATGTACACATCTGTTGTTAACAAAAAGCATGCATTTCTGCTGAATATTTTTACTAGATTCATACTAGCTCACATTATTTCTGAAGCTAATCCAAGATCTTCAAAATCAGGTATTTGTTAGAAGTTAAGATATTAAGTTTATATCTTGGATACTAAAAGACAGCAGCGCCCCACTATGCCATACATATATCTTGTCTATGTCCAAGAACTATACCTTCTTCTGTAATTTTGAGTCTTTGTTCTTCATCTGGAGGTTTGGGTGGGGGCCACACAGATGGAATTCTCCTTGGAAAGTTTCCTTCAATGTAATCTGATGAATGTGTGGGTTGGCTAACTGCAGCCCAAGTATAAAGCTGGTCTTGCTGTGGTTATAAAAAAAAAAAGTTGAGAAGTTCATATAGAAAGACAAACTCAAAATATCAAAGCCTTTGTTTCCAACACAAATAGCTCAATATCCACCCCTAGATCAAGGCAGACTTGTTTTTATGCTGCTCTTCTCCTGACAAAGACTTAACATAAATCCATATTAAAAGAATTTAATGTTTCAGTTTTGCAATTACCTCAATTAACAATAGAAAATATAATATTTTAGTTATCTACAGCAGAATGACAGCACCGTTAAACACTTTTTTTGAGCATGAGGAACTCTTTGTGACTTCTTTGCTTGGAGATGTAATAGGTTCTGTCCATCATGACTGTACTTCTTTACATACGGTTAGTTCATAGGTTAGAGAAAGATATTTCAGTCCACACTATGTACTCTTTTTTTACACCAAATGCACAAGCAGGAAAGAGCAGTGGGATTATTTCAGCCTAAATTAAACTGAGACATTCATGCTTTGCAATCTTTTTTTGTCATTTACATTTCCATATTCAGAGAAAGGGAGCTAAAAAGGTGGGTTTGCTTTTAGAATTCAATATTTACAAAAAATCAACCACAAAACTAAACCCAAAAACAACAGATAAAAGTATTCTCAATCCTCTGGGCTCAAATCAGATTATATCCTTATTATTCAATAGATTTGAGTTTTATTCACTTATTAAAAGTAGGAGACATCCAGACTGTCTGATGACAACTAGGGCAAACTTCTGCTTTAAGCCAACAGAAAGATTTCAGCTGACCACAATTCAAGTAGTTATTCTTCTGATTCACAGTGTATAGCAACATGCACACCTTGTGATTAAATATTTGTAATACTGCATAGAGATCAATCACAGCAACTTCATGTGTATCCTAGTGAGTAATATGGAAATACACCAATATTCATCTATGTTCATTACTCTCCATTCACACTATTGCCCAAGTAAAAAAATTGGTAATATATATTTGTTCTGCTGCATATTTCATTTTTAGATTAAAATTTTCTTTTTTTTTCTTTTTTTTTTTTTTTTTTAACTTAACACAGATACTAACATTGAAGAGACATGCAGGGAGAAGAATAAAATAATTTAACATTTTTTGGGGGGATAATTGCTATTCCATGTGACTAAGTTTCTATTTGCCTAAAAATAAGTCGTGGTAAGAGTGATAATATTCTATTATCTTACTTAGAATAGACAAATTCTGGTTATAAAGTTAAAAGTTTTGGTTTTCAGAAAGTGCCTCAAACAGTCAGGGTCAAAAAAAGCTCATTAGATCTTTCCAGCATGAAAAACATGGCAAAAATCCAGTGTTATACACAGACCTTAGGGAAAAAAAAAAAAAAGGATAAAAAGTTTAACACAAAATCTTATCAGGTTCTTTACATAGCCCTGAACTCTATGTTCCTTGAAAAGCCTGTCCTTTTCCCATTACTATGCTACTGCATTTGAATATCCAAACAGGCTTGATTAATGCAGTTATTTCAGTAACTTAGCACTTTCCCTTTGTCTAATTCCAGCTTTTTGGAGGATATGTATTTCTAGGTTTCTCCCTAACTTCCAGAACTGTGGGAGCAAAAGGGAGAGGGAGAGTCATACCAGTACATTCTGTGTAAAGAAAAAGGTACTGGATTTTGCTGTTTGTCTTGTTTCTGCACCATCCAAATTTCAAAAACATAGGGGAAAAGAAGATTCTAAAAGTCGTCCAGAGGCAAGCAAGAACAAAATTTTGGCCCACTCTACTACCGTACACAGTCCAGGGAACACAGGGAAGAACAAGCTCTATAGAGGGTTACATGGGTAAACACAGTCAACTTTCAACGTGTAGGGTTATAGGGCAATAAAACAGAAGACAGACTGTAGACAATACTAGCATAGCATGAATCAGGAAGACAAACAGTTAAACTGTTCCTGGACATGATATTTCAGTATGTCAGTTCTTGAAAGGTACAGTACAATCATTTAATAACAAATTTTTGAACTATGATTAGTCTATATGAATTAATATGTATTTAAAAAATCATAATACATCTCAGAATTATGGTACAGATGGGATACATTATGAGAGTAATAAAATATGAAGTACCCGTTTTCTAGCTGATAGAATCTACAGCATATAAACTATGACCAGTTACAAATTAAGACATCACACAACTCCATAGCAGACTCCTAACTCAGCATGGGAGATTTGTTTGTGAGTATAAGAGATAGAATTTTTTGTTTGTGGGTTTGGGTTTTTTTTTTGTTTTGTTTATTTGGTTTGGATTCTTTTCATTTACAATTCAACATAGAGAAGGATGGTGGAATAGACTCATCATGTAAGAGAAATTTACAGAGGTAAACATAAACTTGGAAAAATGCCTTGCAGGGACTAGCATTACAACCAAAATTTATCCGTGTTAAATACCTTTTTTATACATGGAACAACAGCTACATTCAGATCACCTGCAAATTTATAAACATAATTTAACATATGAAAAACCCTCATGACAGAAATGTAGTCTGAAGGTCTGGACTTTGAATTGATAGTCCATAAACTATACTCAGAATGGGAAAAGATTAACCCTGTCTCCACTTTCGTGTCCTTCAAAAGAAATGAATCATTTGAATGTCCTAATTCCTAATCACTCAGGATATTGTCCAAAATCTAATCCTCTTTACCTTTTGTCTTTAGCTCCTTGTCAGCTAATATACTAACCCATCTTACTTCTTTTCCAAATCTGATAATATCATAAATTTGCATGATTATTAGAACATTTTGAATTCAAGCAAAAAAATCCAAAATAATCCAAATTTTAAAATCTAGATTTGATTTTATCATTAATAATTGTTCTATAAGCATCCAGAAACCTGGATTTCCACATCCAACTTTTTCTCCTTTAATTTTTCATTTCAATTTTTACTAGATATCATTGTAAGTACAGTCAGTGAATACTCTTACCGTGATCAAGCTTTGAATACATCTGGAATATCCACTTCATCTTGCTCAGACTCCGCTATTTAGTGTTTAAAGCACTTCTTGCCGGAAAAAGAAGTTATTCTTGTAATGAATGATCCCAGTCTTATTTTATTCAGACTCATTTCTGGGCAGACATTGAAAGCTGAAAGCTGCCTGAGTCCAGTGCACTAAACATGATGTCAAGAAGAGTTCGCATTTCCACATCGCCTTACACAGCACTTTCCACTAGTTCTTAAAACTGCAGAGCATTTGCACACGGGCGAGGCAAACGGCCTGCAGGATCTGATGGTGCCTAATCAATAGACATTTTACCACTTACAGAGGCTAGCGCTTAGAATAGAGTCACAGAGAGTCAGGTCTGTAGTTTAACTCGCTCTCTTCCCAGTCTGTTATCACTAGGCACAAAGAATGGCTTTTTGTAACAAAATTTCATTCTCGGGTACCACAGTGTTATATTTCAAGTCCATAACATATTAAATATTAATTACATTCCTTCATTGCTTGAGCTGCAGTTACACTTTCCTGCTAATCTTTAAAGATGGAAGCCAATGCTGTGATCTACTCAAAGTCAGTCAGTCTAAGCAAATGACATATAGAAAGAGGCTGCTGGACCCAGAATTAGGGCGATGAGCTAGACCTGCAGCCAGCATAAGAAGGCATACTGGTGGACCCTGAGTAAACACAAAATGGGAGTTAGAAGAAGGTTTCTACTCATCAAATCAGTCTGAATGCAGACAGCCTTTCAATAGGAAGAGCTGGAGGAGTGGGAAGAGGAGAAGTTATAACTGCATTTAACATAGCACTAGATAAACTCATAGAGAAGTTACATTTTATGGTACTTGGAATAAGCAGGGGTCAGACTCCATGACTCAGAAGGTGTTTTCCTGGATAACAGCTCCAAAGAGCTTGTTCCACATTTGCATATAACTGCTTGTCATTTAGACTGTTTCATGTGCACAACAGGATTTTTTTTTTCCCCCCACTCAGAAAGTTTAACCATTCTAAGTATACAACTTGTAAAATGAAAGGAAGCCAATTGCATGTTCCCACTGCATATAAATAGTTAATTGGACAAGCAAGGTTTTACTTTGAGAAACTAGAGCCAAACTACCTCAAAATGCTCTTATCAGCAGAGACTGCTTTATTTTGAGCAGCTATTAAAATAAAGAAATCAATACTATCAAGAATGGGGAAAGCGGTTTACTTTTTGAGGAGACATTCAATAACAAAGCTCTGACTACTGACAGAACCAGAGCAGTGATTTAACATGGCGCTCTGCTTTTAGTACCTTTGGCCGTACTAGTGAGCAGATGCCTTCCAAGGCTGAAAAACAGGAAATCAGTCATAATGCTGTAATATATGGCTGAAGTAGCACTTTATCCTCATGAACTAAACTTGATGCATGAGCGTTTTACTTGAGTGATTTTTGTTTGTTTTTCAGAAAACCGATGTGCCTCAACAATTCATTTCAAAATACTTCAAGTGTCAAAAAAATCATGAAACATTTCTTTCCCGTCGAATGATGTCAACCTCCTCAACAAAACAGAACAAACTTGCTTGATCCTATCAAACTTTTCTCAGGATTCAACATTATATCCTGGGGATATGAGAGGCCAACAGAGTTAATAGCCCTATAGTTAAGGCCCTCAGGGGGAAAGGAAATCAGGAAACTAAATTTCAGATTTCCACATCTATTCTCATTCAATTCCAGAGTTACTGTCTTGGTCTTCCTCTTCCCCAACAATTTCTACATTTAGTATGGCTGAAGGAGTTGAACTGGTGAACTTACAACAAACTTTCCTTGGAAGAGGGAACAGTGGCTAGCCTTTTATGAAACAGTAGAACTTCAAGATCTAGCCTCTTTACACATCTGACTTGAATTGCCACTTGGAAGACCACATCCCAAGACCACTAGGTTAATCAGCTGTTACTTAGACAACCTGCTACTGTGTCCTTTTTCATTCGCTCTCTCCATCAATTCTAAGCTAAAGCAAGAATCTTCTCCATCAGGAGTTGTTTTCCCTTACCCTGACACAGTTCTGCAGTAAGTTTGGAATCTGACAAATTTGAATTTTCCAAAGAAATCTGTTTCATCAGGAAATTCCTTTCACCCCTATTCCATACAAAAATGTAAAAGCTCCCTCTTGATTAGAGACATGAAATATACACAAATTCAACTCTCACTGTATTCTCGGTTCCAAGCTAGAAAAAAAAGACATTGTGTTATGTCATTCTTAAAAGTCATAAAATATAAAGATCTCTTGAGGTGACAGGGTGACTACCACCTTCACCCTATGCACAATGATTTTGAAAATTTTTTGAAAATTTTAAATAGGTGGTGTAAACTTAACATCCACTATGCGTCTCCTGAAGCGTTTCTTCAGGAGTACAAGTAAATGTTCTCTCCAAAAAGAAGCATGAAAACCTAGCAACACCCTACCCTATATATAAAATACCTCAGTTGGAAGTGTATACAGTAGCATCACCACAAGTAACTGGAAAGGAGAAAGAAAAATAAAAAAGAAAAAGAGAAGGCTAGAAGACTGCAGGGCCACATGTAACAACTACAAAATAAATATGTAATTAAAATAAAAAAAAAGGAAGCAGGGAAACTGCAAAACAGGAATACAGCCCCGTGATCATCCAACTGTTTCCATTTTACTACTCAGGAACATTCAGTATTGCTCACCACAACACACAGTGTCACAAAATATGATTGGGCAATAGAAAAGGAAGAGGAGACATGAGAGCTTTGATTTAACCAAACTCAACTGCCATGGTAACATACATGACAAACAAAGATTAAGATAGCAGATTAAAAACCTGTTTTCTCTGGTCTATTCCATAATTTTCACTTGTTAAATTTTAAAGTCTTATTCGCTACTGACCCCCAGTATACTGCCGTGACAAATTTCACAAGATGAGACTACCTACATTCAGTCACACACATTTTGTTCCCAAGCATTGAAAGCACGCTTGAAGAAATGCTGCATTGTTGCCAGCTTTGTGCTGCATTTTGGAAGAGAAGTTCTCCTAGCTGAAGTCAATTCTTGGGAAAGTTGCTCTTTGGAAACTGATCACTGGTGTTTTGGCACTCTGACTTCTGAGAAAGGAGTTTGTCTGCAATCTGTTTAACTACTAACTTTCAGACTGGTGTAAACAGTGCAAATAAGTTAAAATAAGTAAAGTCTTCATGTCACTAACTCCTCTTCCAGCTGACCTGCAAAGTCCCACCATCTGCTACTACTCAGCAGCAAAAAAGCAGTATCTCAATTTCCTTAAAAAGCTTTAGCATCACCACAGGTGGCCAGGAGATAATAGGGAAACAGTCATTTTTATAGCATTTCCCATTTATGCTGTCTGGCTCTCTGCTTCCTTGTGGAAGTGTTATTTCAGAAACAGATGACTACCTAGTCAGGGATTATAACTACAAATTGGACAAGGGGCATTCCCTATCCCAAACAAACATGCCTATGTATAAAAATCATATCTTAACATGGTAAATAAAGACACTCTCCAGAAGATGTCCATTTAGCTCTTTCATTATAAACTATGTTGAAACGATTTATAAGTCAAGAAGGCATTGACAGCAGTAGTCACAGTAACAGCATTCAATAAAACCACTGAAAAGATGTAAAGAGAGCTAGTCCAATCAAAATGATGCCAGAAATAAAGAAAGATGAAAGCTAAGTGTGCATTTCAGACACATATGGAAGAAGATATTGCTGTGCCACATGAAAAAAAGTACTTGATGGATCCTTTAGTGTGCAACAGAAATTAAGATGTGCTCCGTTTTCTTATCAAAAGCACATACAAAATGATACTAGAAATCTTCTATCACAAAATCATTTAAGTTTTCAATGAGAATTTAAGTGTTTTAGACCTAACGTTCAGAAATAGCACTCAATACTACTTGGAAAGCTTGTCAGAAAAAAAAAAAAGCTGAAATCTGCTACAAAAGTAAAAATATTCCCATAGATAAGACTGCACAGTGTGAACTGGAAATTGTGGAATAGGAAGTCATAATTAGGGACTAGATATCCACAACATGTAGTAATTGCAACTACTGGATAAAATGCAAACACCAAGACAGTCAGTATTTCTCAATAGCACAGCGAAGCTAAATAAAGTTGCCTTGCACTGATAGGAAAATATCATCATCTTTTTTTGGTTCATAAACAGTTTAAATTCTAATGCAAATGTTTATAACATACACATTACTGATGGCTCTCCAAAGGTACCCTTCCTCTAGCTTCTGTGATCCATCATTAACAGAGGAGTTAAGCAGGAGATGAGATCTCTACTTGTTGAAAATTGTGCTCCTCCAACAAGTGGCTGCAAAACTTGCCTGTGGTTACATTCTTGCCACAGATGCACTGTTTAGCCAGCTCAGCCTCATGTTGATTTTAATCTAGTGGGACAATACAATGAGGTAATAAAGCTTAGTACTACACCTGCACTACAGAAATGCAGTTATTTAATAACATGACATAGTCATTTGGGACTGATGGAGGTTTTCACAAAGTATTAATTTCTTACATACAAAGGCTATTTTAATTTGAAACTTCAGAATCACTTGTAAATAAGTCACAACTGTTAAAAAGGGAAATATTTAAAAGGAAAACAGGCAATAATTATTCAAAAGACAAGCAATTATTTAGAGAATGTTCTTTGAATAGGCTTTTGCTAAACTATCTCTGTATATGTTGCACATTTGCTTGCTTGGCCTTTAGTTTATTTAAAAAACCTATTTTTTTCTTTTATAAAATACTAGCAGAAGAATGAAAGGCTGTAAAGATAGTCTGCCAAAGAGAAGTCATGACATCCATGAGGCAATAATTAGCAGCCTCTGCAGGAGATAGGAAACTAGCAAAAAAGGCATCATATTTCTAGACAGTGAATCTGCCATTGTACAATTACTCTACTCTTTAAGATACTCTTTACATTCTAAGAAGAGTAGGTAGAAAGAGCTACAGTGAAAGCTTCCACTGCTTCTCAACAGGAAACATCTCAAAAATCCGAACCCTGTCTACTTCTGTTACTTTTAAAGCTTTGTGCAATTTTTATTTTTCAGACTCAGCTTTTATTCTGGGCATCTGCCACAATCTGTTTCGAAAGAAATAATTGATGAAATGGGTCAAGATAGAACATGAAAGTTTTCTCATAAGTTCTTAAAACAGATTTAAAGTTTCTATTCTTTGGGCTATGACTTCAAATTTGACAAGAAGGTCAGAGATACTTCAGGAATATGCCATTTCCAGTCATCATTAAAATCTGTCCAAAATCTGATCAAGCCATAAGCTTCTGAAAACTGGACACCATCCTCAGCATAAATGTGACGACAGCTGCTAGTTCTCTGAAGATTTATGCTTATTTTGGGTAATTGTTGGTCCTTTGTGTTTGCCATATACTTACAAAGGAGTAAACATCACGTCCACAAAGCATAATCTACACCAGAAATACAAGTGCTAAGAATTTAATTTAAACTGGCTTCCAGGAGCCATTATAATACTAGCTCAAGAAACTGAGAGCTGTGAAAGTTGTCTTTACTCTTAATGCATTGCCTAACTGCAGTCATTGTGGGAGAGAAAGAAATAGAATCCAATGAGAAAAGTAAAAGAGGTTGTGTACAATTATTTAATGGGGTAAGGCAGTGACCCATACTGAAGCGTGGAGTATCTTGGAAGAAAGAAAAACCCCCAGATCTGTCGTGTGTTACTGAGAAAACAAGACACGAGATTTGGATACACATTTGTAAGACAGGGAAAACTAGAAGATGAGAACACAATCAGAGTGTGCAATTGCAAACATTTCAAGACAGCAGAGAGTTCAGCATTAGCCATGTTAAATTCACTGGAGTCCATCCAGAAAAGGAGATCAGAGTGAAAGAATAGGACTTTTAAATAATCTGTTTATATTCATCTCAAGCCATGAGCAATAGATCATAGAGTGAACAAAATTTACTGAATTATTTTCATAAACTGTAACCCAACATCTTCAAAAAACAAAGTCTGTGAGACCGCACTTAAGCAAAAAGGGAATCATGGATTTTATTCAACATTAAAAAAAATAGTAAGTTAAAGCCCAGAAATACATGGATTCAGTCACAAAAGGAGAAAAGGAGGGATTCAAGGAAAGATTTCAGTGGAAAAAAGGTTAGCAATTCTGAAAAAAAAAAAAAAAAAACCAAACCAAAAACCAAAACCAACCCATGCTAAAAGAGTGACCTAAGAGACTGTATAAGAAGCAGACTAAGACAAAAATCAAAACAGCCACATTTAGTAACAAAGGCACAAGCAAGCACCAGGGCTGAATGTAGCAGGGAGGAAGGACAACGAGGTGGCAGACAAACCTGGCTGGGACCAGGACAGGTTTACAGGAGCTTCGTTGATGGCATTTTCAGCTGAGTGAAAAGGACACCAGCCAAACTGGAGGCAATCCAGGATGGAACTGGAGGCAGATCTGATTAACTCAGACATGAAGGAAGAATATGGGGCTGGCTGTGCTCCCAGTTTTGGAGTAAGGGCAAAGATTATGTATGTCCTAATTCTAGATGGGTGAAATTTATGTATTACTTAAGGCTAGTCTAATTTCTCTGTCTTTGATATCAACAGAGCAACAGTAAAGTCCTGTTCTAAAGAATCAGAAAAAAAAAAGAAAAAGAAAAGAAAAAGAAAACCTAAATAAGAAAATCAGTGAAGTACAGACATGGAGAAAGATGCAAGAGGTGACACAAATCACAGATTTTACATGTGCTTTAAGTAATATACAGTACCACTATAAGTTTTCTCACACTAATAGCATTTATTTTCTGTAAGATATTTTATTTACTCACTCTAAGAAGCAAAATCAGCTAAGAGAAGCCAAATTTTGAAGTTTGTTGCAACTAGTTTATACTGCAGATTCTAAATGTCTTCTCCCTTGTAGGGCATGTAATGAATAAACAGGTAGGCATTCCTGTACTGCGGTCACCGAGGCTGAAATAGAAATATATTCTCAAACTCAATAGCAGCAGCTCTCACTTTTGTACCACGTGAAATTCAGTTGTTGAGATCCTCGTGTTCAAGATAGATGGATGCTCCTTTGAATTAGGATGCACTACGAGTTGCATACACATACAGAGGGCTTTACACCACTTCTGACACGACAGGAGCATGATCTCTTTAGGGGGCTTATACAGAAAAACAGAACCAGGGGATTTGTTGTTTACTGATAGTCCAATTCAAATCAAGATCTCTGCTAAGCCAGCAACATCTTAAATCACTGACTTCGACACACTGATCACATGGCACTAGGGTAGGGTACTGTTCCTTTTTAGAAAGTCCATTCTGTTAGATGTGGTCAATGAAACTAGAGTACTTCTCTTACTCGGACAAAGCATGGTATACCTGTTCACAAAAGAGCTGCTTTTGCTTCTTTCCAAACTTTTAATCTGTTTATAAGTGAGAAGAAACTTAAAATAAATAAAAATTGTATTCAGCACTCTTAAAGAAGAAGAAATTAGCTGAATATATGGTAAAATCAGGAGAACTGAAAACATTGCCAGACTGCTTTAAACCACCTGAAAAATAAGAAACATGTCTTTTCCAGTAAAAATCACCTCCATCTGAAAGTGTTTAAAGTTGCCTGAATAACCTCAGTTTTATAGTTAAACTCCATTTTTCAATTAATTTCAAAAAACAGTTTGAAATTATTTTTTTTAAAAAACATAAAGGTTGAACATTTTTAGTGTCCGTGGAGTTATTTTGTAGATAAGGTAGGTTATCGAAGAAAGCTTGTTTGTTTTAAGAATTCAAACAAATTTATTCTACCCATTTTCCCTTCACTAGTTCTAAACTTATTCTTAGCTCTTAAGAATAGTTCTTAAGCTATTCTTTAGAAAACACGAGAAAGATTTTAAGAATTAAAAAGACTCATTTTCTCTCATATCTATGCCAACCATTTTTTGAGTATTTCTAACCAAGCTTCAGCTTAATGTGTAGAACAGGGATGATCTTAACTATACCAGTAAGGCATTAAGCAGATTAGTTAATATTTGTACATTATTCTGAAGTTAATTAATGAAGAGAAAAACCCTGATTATCTTCAGTCACATAAACCAGTACAAAGAAGTATCAAAGAAAAAATTTAATGGCAAGGATCATGAAAATAAGTTCAACGTAAAAATTTATCATTTGTACAGTATCATAGAATAGAAAGACATCCTAATGTTGAATTCATTATCCAAGAGGAAGGAAAAGGATGTTAGATGATGTCTACACCACAGTTTTGTAACTGTATGCAAACATCAACAACACCAGTGCTCTGGCCAGATAGCCCAAAGACACAAATAACACTGTAGCTGGAATGCCAGCAAATTTGCACTGACCCCTGCACTATTTTGTATCAACAGTCTTTTCAGAAGGAAAAAGATTTTCTAGCATAGACATCCCATTTGGGTTCTCTAAAGTTTTGTGACACCCTGTTTCTTTTGTTCTTTTAATTTACATTTTTGGTGAAGCAACTACTGGATTGAAATGTTGATAGTCCTACAGAGCGCTTTGATACAAAGAAAAAGACAATGAAAACAACAGATAAAGAACAGTATAGCAGACTAATATACGAGTTAAAGTGTTAAGAAATCATGTTATGGGAGAACATTTAAATCTTATGCTTACTTGGACACAAAAGTGTACGCATCTGAGCTCAGAAAAAATAGCTGACCATTCTCATAAGGGTAATTTTCATCAAAAGGACTAACAGACCTCTCTTGGGAGTGATAAACCATTGATAAATCATGTCCTTCTTGGCAAAACAGACAAAAGATAAATTTTTCAGTACTTACATCAAAGGTGGGTGTGCTTTGCTGGGCACTCTGATTACATGGTTCTCTGAAGCAGTCAGTGAATGGAAGCAAAAGACCCATTGCAATAATGCGAGAACATAGTTTTTCTGCTTCTTCTTGCGGTGCATTTTCCTGCTGGCTGAAGAGCTTTTCCAGCAGAGTTCGTCCTGCCAAGGTGATGACACAGATCAATAAGAATTTGTGGCTATCTACAGCTCACAAAGATTAAGGCATTACAACATGTAGTGAAAATCGCAACTATTAGAGGTAAAAAAAAAAAAAAAAAAAAAAAGGAATTCTTGAGGAAAGTATCTGATAATAAGCCTTTCATGTAAAATGTTTCTATATAGTAACTTGAAATTATCTGTAGCCTGATTAATCAGGACATTCAAGAAAAGGTACATTGTGTTGGCTGCACTGCAGAATAAAAACAAAAACCATGAGATGCTATTGTAGCATCAATTCCCTATTTATTTATATTATACAATTGTCCTGATGGGAAACCCAAGATATTACCGAGAAATGAAGTAACTTTTTCCAAGGGTGTCGCACAAAGTTGTTATAGAATGAAGACTCCCAACTCTTGGAATGAGCCTTTGTTTTTTGAATCATAAAATGATCATAGTCTTTAAGAAATTGCTCCAGATCTTTGGAGAAACTTTCAATAAAAGAACAATAAAAGAAAACCAACAAACCAAACCAAACAAACCCTGATAACTAGTCTGTTTAAAATTGTATTTAATACAGCACCAGAGCAGCAGAGCACTCCAGACTGAAAAGAAGTGCCACAAGCAGCAATTCAGAGAAGTAAAACTTTTGAAGAGTGAGAAAAAAAAGACTTACTCCTATTACAGGGCCAGATTTCATGATAAAAGCATTTACTTTATTATCTCACCAGAGCATAAAAGGAGGGCATATGTTATAAAATATATTACAGGAGACAATGCTAGAGGTTTGAAAGACGTTTGTGCTGTGTCCAGTTAGCCAAAAAGAGACTACAAAAAATAAGTCATATTCACAGGCTGTAGTAAAATCTACATCGTAAGAATATTAGATTGCTTGATTAAGCTCTAAAATGTCAAAAGAAGCCAAAGTTCAAATTTACAGGATATAAATAAAGAGATGAAATAGATCTACTGGAAGAGAAAAGGCAACTGAGTAATAAAGTTAATTTCATGCTTTAGTATGAACTAGCTGTGAATACAGTTTGTACCTAAATCAGTTTCTATAGTCTGTTTTTTTCCACCCACTCATTGGAAGCCAAAGGTATTTTCCAGAAAAAATATACTGCATTAAGAAAGAATTTTAGTGTCATTTAAAGTAGTAATAAAAATAATAATGATCATACTACTGTTTTTAACATACAAATTCATGATTTCTGTTTGAATGTTAATTTTATTCAAAATGTAAAATTTCCCAGGCTTTCTGAACATACTAAAAAGATTTTTTTCTTGTAAACATCTGGATGCAATTTAAAAAGGATATTGTAAGTGACATTTAGCCCGAAGTTTCTGTATTATTTTAACTTCATGTGGCAATACTGCCTAAAATAAACAATACATAAAAAAGTTAGAAGTTATTTCTAAGATTTTCCTTTCCACATATAAAGATCTGGTAATTCTGAACTATTAGTTTCCCAGCCTTTTATTAGACAGAATACAGTACATTCAAGGGGATAAACTTATA
This sequence comes from Aramus guarauna, assembly GCA_013400195.1. NCBI lineage: Eukaryota > Metazoa > Chordata > Aves > Gruiformes > Aramidae > Aramus > Aramus guarauna. Next base: position 900,783 of record VXBL01006440.1, on the reverse strand, counting down.
ATATGTTTGCTGATTAAATTGCCTCTGTTCCTTGGTTTCACCACCTATAAGGTGATGATAACATACTTGTTTAGTCAACATATCCCTCTATTTAGCTAAAGATACAGTTCAGTTCTTAAATCTTCAAAGTCCTTAATTAACTGAAGACAGGCTTTCTTACTGAGCGATACGCACTGTGATTTTTAACAACAATTTACCCACAGTTGCAGCAATGTACAGCAATACCCTACATGAAGACAACAGTATAAAACCACGGAAGTGAAGCGCAAACAGGAAGCTATCTGCTCACAGCCATTTTTTGTGATTTGTTTTAATCAGTTTTCTTTGGGGTTGTAGTTGCCAATGCTTAGCGGTGCTGTAACAAAGACCACGAAACTCCCCCTCCCGCTACTGCCCTCTTACTGCGATAAATGGATTCTCCTAGCTATAAATACTGAGGTTAAGCCAGTTTTAGAAAAAAATAAGAGTACAGGACTGGCATCACAATGGCACCACAGCACCAATAGGTAACATTTCTGTTCACATTTCTGGGGCAAAGCACCTCATATTACCATAGTATCACCTTATATCACTGAGTAAAGTTGTCTAGCTAAATGAGAGACTACAAGTGATGAGGATGAATGATGAAGTCAATGCTTTACATTTATCTAAAATGTATAGAAGAAAAAATAATAAAACAATACACCAGAGGGAGAGCACTCTGCACACACACTTAAAAAGGACTATGCAAAAAACCTACACATTTATTGATGCTATATTAAATATTCAAATGTTATCCATGACTTTTGAATGTCAGACTTGATTTTTTTTTTTTTTTTTTGGCCTCGATGTTTCAATATTTAACTAATTTTTTCATGTTTAGGAAGTCTTCTCCCAGAGATATAGAGGCAGAATAGCACCCTTCCCCTTTTTGCTTTAACCTAATTAACAGGAATAATAACTGTAAATGACAGAACAGGAAATGAGGCTTTTTTTTTTTCCTTAATCCACCCATTCATTTGCTAATTTTTGTAGCACTTCTTAACAGTCTTGCTCAAGATTAAATACTTTGTTGAAAATCTTAGTTGCCATTCAGTTGCAGTTTAATTTGTATACTGGCTATGAGCTATTGTTGCTTAGTGATTCTTAACTATTGTCTAAACATACTTAAGCACTCAGAGAAAACAGAATAAGTATATATGTAAAAAAGTCATTAATGAACTTAATTTCTCTTATTGCACTTGATATTACTTATGTCATTTTGTCCTTGTGAACCTGAAGCATTCAGTATATTAGTATCTTGGAATAAATGCGATAGTAAAAATTATTTATTGATATTAGCTAGTACTTTTTAACCTAAAAGAATCAACCATTTAACTCAAACTACCTTTAGTACTATTAAGCTGTCATTTGCATCAAATATATATTGAATCAGAAAAATAAAGGTTCTCAACACAAAGGTAATAATGCTTGGATAAAGCTGTGCTCTAACACAGCTCCTGTGTTCCTCACAATTGCTATGGAAACCTGAGGACAGACACAAAAATTTGAATTACAGAAATACTGTTTGCCAGTTCGGTTAACACATTTTACCAAATACAAGTTGAAAAAAATTCAATTTTCAATGCTTACAGAATTAGCTTCACTGTGAACAGCTGTGGAAAAAAAAAATCTTTGTGTCAACACTAAATGGGTTCAATGCTTAAAGCACTTACTGGGCAATATATTTAGCACAGACTGTTAAACCACTGAAGTTTTGTACCTAACTAGCTAGGGCTTATCATCAAATCCAATGGTCATCACAAGTGTCGGAACCACCCACCTCCCATCAAATATAAAAACCAGTCAAAGTTAAAAAAAGGACAACATCTATTTTTCGTAAAGGGAGGTAAGGAGGTAAACTCTACTAAAAGAAAATGTGTCAATACTTGAGAACATCACTCATTTTCTCAAGGCAACACCATGCAGCACTGCACCGTCTGACAGATGGAGTCACTGCGGCACTGTAGTTCCAGACAGGGCCGAAGCTATTGTACATGGGAGAACAACATTTGAAAGCCACCGCTTACCAAGTAGTAGCTCCTCCCTTGTTAAGGGCATCTGATATTTCTCTTTCACCTACTTTCAGGTAAAAGCCAGTTGTCACTACAGCAGAAGCATTCCAGCTCAAAAATCCTCTGTGGCCCGGGGAGGGTGATGCCAAATTCGCCCCTGCACCGCTGGGCTCTGAGCCCATCTGCTCCTGCGCTGATGTCAAAGCAAGAGATGTTTGTGAAGCAGCGGGAATCACATTTATGATTTTTATTCCGGGCAAGATGAAAGTTACATTTTTGCTTAGCTATAGCAAAATACCTCTTTAACACTGGATTCAACAGGCTTTTAACTACTTTTGTTTGGAACCAGGAATGGTTTGCCAGCACCCTATCTGCCCTACGCATACTTGGAATTAAGTCAAATTAAAATGACTTTGTGTCTATATGCATGAAATTGACTGTATAATGTTAATCCCTGAATCTATTAATTAAACAGCAAAACCAAACCCACAGCCATATTTAATGCATAGGCTAAGTTCCCGTCAACTTCAGCTGCAAGATTTTGAGCTACAATTTGTCATCTTTGGTTTATAAATAAAATGCAGCAACAGCCTTTTTGTCAGACACCATTAATCACCTCATATTCCTAATTTACATGAGGTAATAACTTCAATAGGTGAAGATGGTTGAAAATAACCTGGGATAATTAAATGATTAATGATTTCATAATTATTAAATGATCAGCTGATTTCTGTTACAGGGATTTAAATGCAATGGTAAAGCAATTTCTCTTGGTTGCCTTTACACACCATGAACGCAGTAAAGAACAAAGATCTCTCAGACCTCTTTTTATCCCTAAAATGCTAAGCTCCCATTTTATATATTTTAAACAACCTTTCTTCCCAGAAATCCCAGATCATGAAGTTCTTAAAGCCTATTCTTACCTTTCCCTTAAGTATCAGTTTGGTGAGGCGTGGAAGGCGTATCAAGTTTTGAACTAGAGAAGAACTGCAGCTAAGTTTCAGCCTTAGATCAAATCAGTATTCTGAGGATCTTGCCAAAACCCTTCAGCAAATAAGATGACTATAAACTCATAAGTTATTTTTTAGGAGCTTAGAATGACTTATTAAATCCCACTAAGGGATAAAAAAGACTTTTTTCTTTTCTTACAAAGGATTACACAATTAATTAACTAAAAGAATGGGAACATGATATTAAGTTTGGACGTATCAGGTACTCCAGCTTTTTGCTGCCACGGCTCAGCTTCCAAGTTCCATGTTCTCCACCTCCATGCCAACTGCCACTTCCTCCCATTCCCATGAAGATGAAGCACTATGATTTTGTCATCTCCTATATGACATTACAGGTCTTCATTTCATCCCTATGAGCAAGCCTTGAGCAACACTGTCTTCCTTTTTGAAACATGCAGGTATTTGTATTCTTGAGCGATCATTTTCAACTTTAGATGTACTGCAACCATATTTACTCAAATGCAAGGTGGAGGGAGAAAGGTAGCCTACTCCCATCAAAAGTCATCCTACAAACATTATTTCACATAATAATGAAACATTGTAAAATATTAACTATTATAAGATGCATATAATAATTTCATATAATAATCCCACTCATTACCAGCCTGACACAGCCACAGATTGTCCCTTGGCCTGCAGAGGTATGTGTGCACATATTATGCCTCCTTCCATATGGCAGCAACTGCTATGGACCTTGGCCATCAGGAGTGATAATCTGAACCACTTTGGCTGTCATGACCTTGATTATGAGTCACTTTGAATGGGAGAGACTGCCTATTTTAGAAGGAAGCATGTTCTTTATATTACAATAAACTTATATTCCGGGGCAACTTTTTTCTCCTCAAGCAGACTTTAAACATAAGGATCTACACTCTTCCAAAATGCAGGTCTGCTTTACAATTGATTGCCTATGGAATTATTGAATGTTGAAAGCACGTTCAGTACTGTTCACAGAGAAATACAGGTAATTCCAGATTAAATGAATTCATGTTATAGCTCTTTTCCTGTCCAATCTGCTTAGAGGACCTACCTTTGAAAGAGCTACAAGGTGAGCAATAAAATTCTTAAGAGCTGGCAATATCACAAGCATTTTGTTGTTGCCTTTGGATTTGCTTAATTATTGAGGGGAGGGAGAGGCATGAATGGAACTAAGAAACAGAAGAAAACTACAGTATCATAGTCCTACTGAAACACACGCATGCACTGAGGCACTGCACTACAGCAGAGCTTGCAGTAATGTTTCCCTGAGGATTGTGCTGCTATAACCTCACATTTATCTTTAAAGATGTGTCTCCTATCCTCCTTACATTGCATTTGCAAAAGCCCGGGAGCACAGCTGCCAGTGAGCACAGGTTGAAAGTAGTGGTCAAAATGACTTATACTCCAAAAGCTCCCCCTTCTGCCAGTCTCCAGCGATTCTCCCTTCTAACACTACACCACACTTCCACCAGTAGCACAGCAGCTGCATCAGCACATCTTAACCTATGCAGTCTGGAGACAGACTTTCCATTTTAATTGTTCCTAAAGCAGAGTGAGGAGCTTCAGTATAACACCAGTTCTGAAGACCCTATTCAGAGTCACATCAAGGGTTAACTTGAGTCATACACATACTGCTTACGTCTTCAAAAGCTTGAAATTGGCTTGCCTTCTTTTCCCATTTACTTTTTTTTTTTT
>VXBL01006440.1:846173-894761 GCA_013400195.1 Aramus guarauna | reverse complement strand
TTTTTTTTTTTTTTTTTTTAAGGGATTGAATTTTCATTGACAGAGTTTCCTAAAATCACATGACAGTTTGCTCACAGCCTGGTTACATAAAACATGGAAAACCCACCAAGCAAGAGGCCTGCACACACAACATGATTTCATAACAAAAAGGGGAAAAAAAAAATCTAATCCTTCCACTATGAATAAACATAAAGTATATCATAGGTCTAATTTCCAGGCAACATACACCTTAAAAATAACAAAATTTGTCGAGGTCTAGGGTTAATGGTACAAATTGCTATAATTCTGTCATTAAAATATTTCCTTTTGTTCTTATTATCAATTTAATAGCTAATATCTACACTCACTTCTTGTATACAAACATATGTTTCTAAGGGAAAAAAACCCAGAGGTTATATATTGATTTCTTGATATATTTTTATTGTATATTATCATATAATAAATAATATATATTTAATTTATTCTTTTTTTTTAATATATATATATCTTATATTTTAGTATTTAGGACATTACTAAAGTTAGAGATGTGTGGGAATGTCAGAGAGGTTTGTCCTTTCTTCTCTGACGTTCTGTCTCCAGATTTCCTGGCTCTGTTCACATGGATGGTATGAACTGAACCCACATATCATCTTAAATTCAGAAGTCAAAAGCAGAAAGTCTCTCTAAATAAGAGATTTAAGACAGACATATATCAGCACTGTCTCCCCATTTTCTATGCTTGCCTACGCACAGTTCAATGTAATTTCAAAGTCAGAAATGTATATTTATTAAATTCCAGTGAAGATTACACTGATAGATTGATTACATTCATAGACTCTTCAAACAGCTAGAATAAAACTATCAATTATTAATTTCACATCTGTCAGTCCTGTACCTGATTATCACAGTAAACACCATGCTTTACTTCTGCCAAGCTATCTGAATCTCTTGGCATCTCAGTCTTCATTTTACACTGCCCTGTCTCTTAGTACCCTTCCTGATGGTTAAAAATTTTCCATGTAAACTCTTGACCAGCTCTAACTTAGATCCACAATATATCAACCCCTGTGCAACTCCAGTAATTTTTTTGGCCTTATTTTAGCACCTCAATTATCACTAATCATTTAAACGGATTCTGGATTGTGCAAGACAGCTCAAATAACCATATCATTGAGATTTGAACTCACTCAGCTGTAACAAGCAACCCATTACGCAGTTACAGAAAGAGAATCACATAGTGCGAACAGCTTCAAGTGTTTCGGACATCCCAAAAAAAGCCAGGGAACACATGTGCGTGTGCTCCCTTTAGGAGGCAAGGGCACAAGCTGCCATTGGCAAGAGAATCCTGCTGCTGTCCCTGGGGCCACCACAGTGCAGGCAGGGAACGTGGCACCTCCGACAAATGCCCCTGAAATTCTTCCAGGAATGCCCTGATGGAAAAAGTGGAGGTCTGGCAAAATTTGAAAATTGGATTCTCCAAAAATAGAGATGACAAAGAAAGATCACAGATTTAATGAAGTATAACATCACCCCTGAAAGGATGTTACAAACAGCTTTCAAAAAACCCCATCTCACTCTTTATCCATAGTGTCTCTTAATGAAATCAAGCAACTAAATTTTAAAACAGCTTGCTCCACACGTGCTGGCTGTGAGACATGGCAACAACACCAATTTCAGCATATCCCCCAATGGTCTGTTAAAAGATTACTTAACCATATGTCATATTTGCACAAATGATGCTGGAAAGAGCTGAAGTAGTCAAATCAAAAGCTAATTAATGCAGACCTTTGTCCTGATGAATGAACTCCTGATGCCAGTCCAGCTCCTAGTTTTGAAATTTGTGTTATAATACACAAAGACAAAATTTTACTTGGTAATGAACATGACTAATGCAAACACTATGGTCAGGACAAACGTCAGGACCCAACTCTATTCTTGCATTAACTATGCAATGAACTTCCGCAGTCTGACCGAGCCCATCTTGGTCACAAGGTAGAAGTAGGTCAAAACAAAGCTGCTCCTCTCTGGTGGCAGTGAAGTAACATGACAGAGTCCCTTATCAATGCCACCAGTAATTTTCTTCTTTGGTTAAATGACTTGCAGTATTGCCATTTTGCACGGAAACCCAGATGAATTCCTTCCTACCACTCTTGTGCTGTCTAGAAAGCAACTGTACATAAAAAGTTATCAATGTAGTCTTATTGATCTTTGCTAAAACCATGCTGCATTTTGTTCTATTTTTCTTTATCCTTTTATCATATACCTGATAGCTAATTGTATCTTTTCATTTCCTCCTTCAAGATGCATTACAAAGCCTCTCTTGTTGCTGCAGTCAAAATTAAGATGATTAAAATTGCCTGGATCATTTGCAATAACAACAATATAGTACTCTTTCTAAAAAGCAGGTATAACAACTTTGCTACCACCAGAGCTTTAAAAGATATTAAAATATTTGTGATGGCCTGTGACAGTGCTTTCAGAATTCTTGCAGATTAGCAAGTCTCTGAAGCACTCCATCTCCCTAACTTGAACATTAAGCTCCTTGAAATTTTGCTTTCACAGTGACTAAGATTTTACACCTTTCCCCCACACTGAATTTTGTGATATATGACATATGCATAACAGGATAAGCTGAGACAGAGTATTAAAATATGCCACATATATAGTGAAAGGTAAGAATATATCTTACATGTCACTAAATATCTTTCAGAAGGTGAAGTTTTTAAATACCAAACAATTCCACAACTATGATACAGCAGTGGTACACAGTACAAAACAGCTTTCTAAAAATATAAACAACACGCACCCTCCCAAAACATTACATGGCATGCCTCCTTTCACCTTGATTTCTCTTCAGATTCTAATGCAGCATTATTGCGGATTACAGAGGTATATTGCTAAGCTTCCCTACTTAGAGCAGTTTGTGATAAAAGACAATCTATATGTGTCTGTCTAGTGAATATTTTAGGCACCATATGCATCTTTGGCAACTTTCATATTGTGTTTTCCAGGTGCTTAGGTTCCTCTCAGCAAGTATGTAATTCTGCCCATCTTTACCCTTTTAGTTTCTGTGGTGATTTGTGATGTGAAGGCAGTATCCTGTGCCAGGTTCTCACAGACTGCTGGAAAGCCACAATTCTTTCTGTCTGGCTCTTTAAACTAAGAAGCTCCTCTGATGTCTTTTTGGGCAGCTATTACTAACAGCGTCTTTTGTCAGTCCAAACTGAGACACACTGTTCTTTACAACCCAATTTTGTAAAATTTCTTTATTCCCAATGGTTCTACATTTTATTTGATCTTCAATGCAGTCTGGCCCATCTCTAACTTAGAAGTAAATCCAAGTATTTGCTCAAGCAGCCACAGGTCACAAAACACAACTGAACTAGCAAGCCTCTGAAGTGAGACACAAATAACAAATTTCTTTCAACCTATTCATTAGAGCCCCAGAGTGCCTTGGTTTTCTTTCCTCTCCAGGACCTCTGCACCCAAGCTCTGACAACCTCCTCCAACTTTAATAACTGTTGACTTTTTAATACGTAGAAAAGCTTTTCTTCTTTGTATCCATAAACAAAAACTGGCAAGATTAAGAAAGGGGAAATGCAGAAAATTAGAACTCCATGCCATGAAAAACTTATACATGCAGGCCTATATATTTGTGCAGATATGTTCTTCTAGACTTCATTTGAACAAAACTTAAGCACATCTCCCTCTCTGTAACTGGACCTTCATGTTCTTTCATTGATGTAATCAAATAATTCCCTTAACTATTTCTCAGCATACTGTATTGTCTTGACTCTTTGCATGACAAAATAGTGCACGCCCTCTATTATGAAGGCAATGTATTGGGGGTTGGGTTTTTTTCTCTTTTTCTTTTTTTAATGAAAACCACCTTTTCTTCCATGACTCTTAGCAGATGTTAATGCAGTTAATTATAGTGTTACTGCAGCATTGACTTCTTTTGTACAGTGATATTTTCCTTATCAGTTCAAGGAAGAGGAAAGAATACGAGTTATCTTCCCCTGGTACACACTACTTATTATCCGTCTTCAAGGGACATCTGAGCCAGACCTCAGCATCAAATAAACTCTAAAATGAAAGTTTCCTCCTGCAATTTGTTCCACAATGAAGTTATCTATGCTTCCTCCTGATTCAAATTCACACCAGGTTCAGAGCTCTGGCACTCCTGGTAAATTTCATATAGATCCTGAGGCCAAAGAGTACTTTTACTGACAAGTAAGAATGTCTCAACGATAAATCTCATTTGTGACTAGGCTTTCTTGCCACTGTTTAACTGCACATCTCAAGACACCAAAAAGATTAAATTCTCAATCGTTTTTGCTCTTCTGTATTTATATATTTCCATTTAATTTTATGTATATTAGGATTTACTTTTACAACTGTGATGTTGTTTACACAATCTCATAACCACTGGTTCTTACTCTTGCAAAATTTCTAACTGGCTAAATGGTTCTACCATCTATGCATCTACAGATGAAAGAATTCATTTCTCTATTTATCTGAGAATAAAGCAAGGTCTTGCATCAGAAAACATAATCCACTTCCTAGTCATGGTCAGAAAGTCTAGCTATTTCCATGAATGTGAAGGAAATTTATTCTGCACAGCAGCAATATGGAAATAAAATAAGGAATAGCACTTTTGTACTCAAGGTAAGGACCATCTCACTGTCCCTAACTTCCTTTACATGAACTGCATTAGAGGAATGAAGGGAGTTGCTGCTGCTTAGAGGAAATAATAGTGTGACACAGCTCCTGAACCCACTTTGCTGCCTTTTCTAAAGCACTTAAAGAAATGCAACTGGCCTTGTATTATCATATGAAGAGACAGGAATGAGGTGACACAATGTCAACTCCTCACATCCTTCCATCACCTTCCTTTCACAGCTTCTCACTGCTTCTGCCCTGTTACCCTTGTATCAACTCACCTCATCCCCCCAAAAGGTACATTTTATGCATAACAGTAAGCTTTCAGAAACCGTTGTATTCTGCCTAGCTGCTGCAGAATGATGCCTTTAGACATACCCAAAAATAATCAAAGCCACAGTCACAGAAACACCTACACATATACGCTTCATCACCAGTATTCCTTATGTAAGTTAAAATTTTGGCAGGAGTAGTTTATAAGGAATACACTTGGCTATATCCTGAGCTTAGTTAAATCACAGCACAAACAACATATCTTGGGTAATTAGTAGTTCTGCATTTTCTATCACCGTGATTCACATTAGAACTTGATCCTTCATATACAGGCAGCCTAAAATATTCCTAGAGGTGCTTTTCAAGTCCAAGTTTAGTTTCATTTAGACACCATAGCATGGAGAAAAAAGTGAGGCCTGCTTCAAGAAATAGATTTTTTTTCTGCAAAGAGGCCTATGCAGAGGTTTTTTTCAAAAACCCTGGACAAACCACTGCCCCAAGCTATTAAATAATTTATAAATATTTTAAAAAATAATAAAGCATAATTAGATCCAAACTTAAATTCCACATAACCATTCCGACTGGAATAATCCACTTCTCTTTTCACAGAAATGAAATCTCTGAGGCACACAATGTCCTTTAATGACCGCTTCTAGCTAGATCCCATATGTGATGAATATTATACCAGTACTGTGTCTCAGATGGAAGTAGAGCTGCATGGATCTCCAGCTGTGAACTGTCTCTTTCCTTTCCCCCTTTGCACCCCAAAAGAGACCAGCAAACAATCAAGACAACACATTTCTACTCCAGATACGAGTCAGGCTGCCAGTCAGGCCTCAGAGCGGGGTTGCTGCTCGGAAAGATGTTGCCCGAGAGATGCAGCCACTCAACCCTATGACCAAAACCTGCTACTCCCAATGAAGTTCTAGATAAAGATCAAAGCATTAATCATGAGACCCCATCAAAACAACCCTGTGGCAGCACTGCATTCCAGTGACGTTACTCACGTTGCTCCGATTCCCATATTGCAGTGTTGGCACAGTAACATTAAAGCAACTTTTCAGCACTCAGCAGTCTTTCAATAACATTGCAGCCCACTTTCAAACTCATTTTACTGTAGTTGGAGTGCAGTATTGCAGCCCCTCCTCCCCCCCCCTCCCCCAGGTTTGGGTTTACTAGGCAAAAAGAGAAAGGTCTTTCCCTTCAGATGCTTAGTAGCAACACTCATGATCCCATATCACATGAAGGGCTGCTGTTGGGCAGCTCCCTTAGTTAGGAGGCTGCACTGCCCTGTCTGATAAAAGAAACATTTGTATTAAAGCTAACAAACACCATCAGCGAAACAGTAAAACATAAGTAATCTTAAATAACAGTTGCAGGACAAACAGTCTGCTCCAGATGCCAATAGATACAAATTCATATTGTGCACATCATCACGAGTCAGAATGAAAAAAGCCTCTAAAAAGATCTACTTTATGTCTCAGAAACAAACTTTCATCTGTTTTTTTTTTTCAAGTTTTCACATACTTATTTATACTAAGACCTTTGTATATGCCTGCAGACACTGCACTAGAACTGCAAGTGGGTGCAGATGACATTAGTAAGTGCAGAAGTGAGATAGAGTGGCCTTTGTGAGAAGCAGGCTGGCACTCTGTGGAAATCAGCAGCCGTGAAGATACAGCACAGGACTGACTTCAGGTTTGGTTTCATGGTAACCAGGATTTTTTGTTTGTTTGTCTCCTGTTTACAGCTAGAGCAGGACAAATATAAATCTCTGAAGATTAAATTTAAGATAAATGATCTGTTTGAAAGATATTCATGCAGCAAGTGTGTTACAGCTTGCCAACAGAGATTAGAAAGGACATGGGTTTGTCTGGGTTGAGTTTAATTACCATCTGGGGCAGCTGATGGGACTCTTACATTCATTTTATGTAACAGACACCCTTACTAGCTCCTCTGCAATCACTGCACCTCAAATTAATGCTAGGATAAACTACTTTTTATTATATCAATCTATTAGCTCTTCTGTTTCTGTTATGATGATGTTTGGAAACATCAGTTTCATTTTCTATCAAGATACTCTCTTAATGCTAGTGCAAATCATTCACTGCCACATACCGAAGCAAGAGCCAACCCTATTCATTCAGGTTAAGCTCTTGCCCTCCTGGGACCACAACATAAAAGCCATGGCTCCACTGTGCATCAGGTAATCTAGAACTTGTAATTACTGTCACTGCAATTTCAAATACAGCTGCCCTCATCATAAAAGAAATAGATCCAATGTCTGAATTACAAAATGCCCACAAATTTGTCCACACCACATTCTTAGTCAATACATCAAATTTGAAATAGGGTATTTTAGTTATTTCTTACATAAAGCAAAATTAAAATATGTGAAGTCTCTACCATTCCAGTTGTTGGCTCCCATCTACGTTTCACATTAAAACAGCCTTAGAAAAGTTTGTATGGATCATTGTGAAAAAACAAACAGCACACAGCCAAACCACAACATAGTGCAAAAGTAGGCCAGTCATCTACATAGAACCTGCTGTCATTAAAATCAATGACTAAAATGTTGTGGAATATTTCACTTGATTCTAGTTAGAAATGCAGAACAACACTGCAGCCACTACACAGCAAGATCGAATTTAATGCTCTAAGCAAGAAGCTTATTTTTATTTTTTTTAAAGATAAAAATGAGCTACTATAAAGAATGTTATTTCTCAAAGCCTGACAGTAATCCCCGAATCTATACATCTCATGCATGCAGTTAAATTACAACATTTTTCAAAAGTAGTATTCAAATTACAAGGAAATAATTTCTGTTATTGTTGCTGTGCAGACTCATTTAAATAAAGAGACTTTTCTGCTCTTACTTCAATGACAGCCGATCTGTGGGAATACTAATGTTAAGTTTAATTTCCCTTTTTCATGTACACTAGTTGTTATTTTTATATTCTTGATAATTTTCAGCTTGTAAGTATATATGTAAAAATAAGAAGAATGATCAGAGATTAACTGTTATCATGTCATTTCCAGTTCCCTCATTTCAAGCTTTTCTGCATGAACTGAAAGCTATAATTGTCCTCTGCCTATAAGACAGCTAGTATGTACATGCAAATGAGGGTCACCGTAATTTCCATAAGAGACAGAACTACTGTTGCACTGGACATTAGTCCCTTCACAATAACAGTCTAAAATGTTGGTGGGAAAACACAATAAAACAAAAATTATTAATAAGTAAATCAAAACCTCGTGAGGAAATGTGAAGAAGTCTGTTTCCTGGAAAACGGGCCTCTAAAAAGTAATTCTATATTCTTGAAGATTGACACATAAATTTTATTTCCATCATAGCACAACCATAAAGAAGAAAGTCTAATTACTGATGATGTAATTTAAAGCTTTGCTCTCTGATTTGTTTATAAGCTGTCAAATGTTGCTAGCCAAAAAACAAACAAACAAAGTGCTTTTCATATGCTGTAAATCTGAAAGTAGTGATCACCTCAAATTATAAAACTTTAGATAGGGATGTCTGAAAAATAAATCTAAGAAAGCAGGTGGAAGACATTTGGAACACACACAAGAAGATTCAGCTCACTCCAGAGGGGGCTGCCTTTTTTTTTTTTTTTTGTGTGTGTTAAAAAATTGAATTCCAACATTCAAGACTGAAATTGGGGATTTCTGCTCAATAGTACTGAAGAATGAAAGTATTCTTGTGATTTGAATCTGGAAAATAATGTTAATGCTTTACCTGAGTATTTCAAACTCCTAGAGTTGGTTGCTGTGCAAAAAAGCCACTAATTTTAATTTCTGTTTCCAGACAGGTTCATTCACCAGTATTACTGTGTTGTCAAGCAGAGTAGAATGTGCACAAAGAAAGCAACTATGAATGCAAACAATTACATGTTATATATTTTTTTTAAATCTACAAGATAGTCTTTTTATGTAAAACTGTTGTCGATGGCTTAACTGTTTTCTTACATGTGATTTTTAAATCATGTCATTAGTCCCTTCAGAAATCATACCATTTTGTTTAGTTTTCATAAAAGCACAAAGAAATTCTCACTGCATTTTTTGCAAATAGCTTCAGTACATATGTGTTTATTCTGCTCATGCATTTAGAACAGACTTCTCTTCAAAAGAAACCTGATTATAGGTTCAACTGTTTTAATCTTGTAGTGGATGCCTCATAGGGTATGTTGTCTATATTCTCTTAGTTGTACAGTTTTCTTAAGTGGAAAAATAAATGGACTATGTTGCTGACTTTCCTCTGTACACATACCTCCTATGTGGCAGAGGCCTTCTCTATTTGTGAATACATTAGCTTTATATAGAAACTTCAGATAGGGGGAAGAGAAAGGGGGGGAAACCCTCAAAGAACAGGAAAATATAGCCATCTATTCACACTATTTCATTTGTAAACTCTATATTCCTATGACTTTGTGAGATGATGCAAGCTGCCTAACGGCAAGGTAAACGAATGCTTTCCTGAATGAGTCACCTTATGTAGCCTGAGTAGCAGCTGGCCACAGCTACTAAATTGTACTACCCACCATTTCCCTTCTCCGTTTTATGCTACTTTTTCAAGTCATTAATTTTTTTGGTTTTTTTTTCTCCTCTTCTTTCCCCCTTCTGAAGGGGAAATTGGTTCCTTTCTGTAGTGCTGTCCATCTGTGCTTGCATGGCTTTTTCCTTTTTGTACTAAGCAAATCCTCATTGCTGCCTCAGTCTAACACCAGGTGCAGCTCTCAAATATTTACAGTACATCAGAACAGTGCCTAGCACAAGAAAACGCCAAAGAGGATCACAGTTACAGAAAGCTTCGCATCTGAAAGATCTATTTATGCAGAGAGCTGGTCTGCCTACAACAGTGCAGCTCTCAGCATTTTTCAACAGGAATAATTTAAGGCATCCAGCCTTTTCCTACAGGATTTAGACAAAGGAGGAAAGCAGAAAGAAAAACTTCAAAGAGTTACGCACTTCCTTTACTGGCAGTACTGCCAGGCTGACACAGAATAGAGAGGCTGTGCTCGTTAATGAAATGTGACTGTGTTTGCAAGATTAGGCCTTCAATTTTAAAACTGCTAACACAAGTAAAGGCAACAGTACATGCAAAGGACTGAATTCAAGTATTTTAAATATATTTTCAAAGGCTCTCTGGGAAAAACACCTTAATACATGTCACTCACCTGAAAAGACATTGGGAAATGTCTCGGTAGAAGCCTGCACCCCTGAGGACTTTCTTGAATGTGTCAAAGGCACTCTTTCCGTTTGAAATTTCTCTCTAAACCCCTTGTGCTCCAAGTAGCCCGCAGAGCCCACCTTCTGTGTTATCTCACATTTGTGATTAGATACCTCATCTGTCCAGTCTGCTGAACGACTAAATAAACCTGCCAAACTAGCAGACCTCTGCTTCTTGATTGAGACCTTTTCTTTTTTCTGGAAGGACTCCTGCCTCCTTGTAAAAAGTGGGCTCTGGGATGGGGAGGGAGAAGGTGAGTGGTTGGGAGAACTCAGTTGCCTAGTTGTGGTTTTGATGTAACAAGGATTAATTAGATAGGGCTTAAAGCATCGGGAACCGAGCATTGGACTGTCTGCTGTCCCCTCGGAGGACAAAATGCCATTTTTCATTTCCGTGGATGAATCATTATGCAGGTCCACTTGACTGGCTGACAGAGTGTGTTTCCCTTCCTGGGTCTCAGTAGCATGATCATGGCCTGCAACTGAAATATCATCCTCTGTTACTGAGTCCTGCAAATCAACAGCCTGCACTTCAGCAATTTTAGTCTCAGCATCTGCTACCGAGGTTGAAAAACGTTGTGTGGAGCTGTGTGAGAGAGACCCGTTTTCTACTGCAGTTCTATTTACATCATCTTCTAGTTCACTAGCTACAGCATCCACTCCAGCAACGAGCTGTTCCTGTTCCTCAATCAATAGCTTACGTTCTTGTGTTTCAAATAAGCCGTTACCAGGAGAGCCTGTGCCATTTACCATTTCTTTCAGTTCACGTTCAGTTGCACAGGAGACGGGAATGTTTTCCGCAATTTCAGATAACGCTGGAAAAGCCCCCTCAGTGTCTGGGCTCCTCTCTTTGTCAGTGGTAGTTACTGAAAGAAACCGTTCAAAATCTAAGGGGGCTGCTTGCGAATTAGCCATGTGTCGGCCCATTGTTTTGGTGACAAGGTCCTCAGTTCCAATGTTAATTGCCCCCTGCTGCTGCTGCTGCAGTCTAATAGCTTGCTGGATATCAGAAAGCAAATCCTCTTGTTCTGTGGCTGAATGGAAACTGTATATATCCGTATCAGAGCCAGAGCTGGTCCTTTGTCCATCTTGTGTCTCCACAGCAGCTGGGACAGTTTCATTTCTGATTTCAAAATGTTCAACATCTGTGTCTGAGAGACCCCCTTCATCTGCAGAGATGCTTATATCTGGAGTTTTGGTAACAATTGAATGAGTACTGTCCAGCTCTCCAGCCTGCAAGGCCTGGCTTTCCAAAACGTCCTCCCGTGAACTACTATTTCCATCTTTAGCCTTGGACAGATTTTTTCTGATCCTCAGATTTGAAAACACCGAGGCCCTCGAGTCTGACTTACCCTTCTTCTTACCGGATTCACTTCCTTTTGCATGCTTCCCCAGTCCCCTTCTGCTTCCCGATACCTTCTTTGTGCCATCTGTATCCTTGGGCCCAGAAGCATCCTCTCCTCCTTCATGCACATCACCTGTGTTTTTCTTTAGCTTCCCATCTTGATTCCCCATGATTTTTCGCAGCGCAACGCCTTCAGCAATCAAGCCATGCTCCCGGATTTCATTCCTTTGGCCTGCCGGCGAGATCCCCTCTAGCAATCCAGGTTTGTTTTCAAGCGGTGGTGATGCAAGTGAAGCAAACGCTTGCTGTGCCTCTCTCCCATCTGCTAGAGCTGCCTTTTTGCATAATGTGCTGCTTGCACTGGGCTCCGCTGGGACATGCTCAGTACAGCACTGAGAGCTGCAGACAGCTCCTTCCAATGGCTGCTGCTCTCGGAGCCGCCCGCTCTCCAGGCTGCCGCTGCTGCACTCTTGCTTCTTCAGGAAGGATTCTGTGAAAAGTATTTCCTTTATAAAAGTCACTTCTTTTTCCACGGTTTTTATTGCCTGCATTGCAAGTTCAGCTCATCACCAAATCATTTATAATTTCAGGACTTCAACATTCAAGTTCCTGGAAGGAAAAGGGGGGTGGGGGGCAGAAAAAGTTAAAGCAAGGTACTTTAATTACTCTGCCATTGTTCAAATGAATAAACTAATAACTTTGGAAAGAGAAATATTATGATTACTTAATAGTTTATAAGGTCCTTAAGCATGTGCTACTTTGACAGATTACACAGTGCCTCTGATGATTTACATGTTTCCTTTTAAAGGCCACCAAAACATGATCCATAGTTTTAAAAAGAGAGTGACTCAAAGTAGATAGAAGAGAGATAATAAATAAAATGTTCTTTCCACGGTATTAAAGACTTGCATTTAAAATTCAGTGCATTATGGTAATTACACTATAAAAACCTCCCACAATTTGTATTCTGAGAAGGTAGATATACTATTATTCCCAGGAGAATCAATTCATCAATATTAAAACACACCACCATTGTTTTCCCTGATAAGAACATCTGGCATGAAACAAGACAAAACAAACAAGAAAAATAGCACTATTCAAATGTTACTAAGGAAAAAGGATACAGTAAAGCATTCCTCCATTTCACCCTACATATTTAATAACTTATTTAAACACTGCCACTTGCTAACTCTTTTGGAAGCTTGTGCAACAGCTTTAATCAATTGCTGCTTCTCCTCCATTTTTGGTTTAGATGTATAAGAATCCATATCTCATAAATACATCGCCTGAACTTCCAGACAGATATTCCCTTCCATCTTTAAAATTTAGATTTAAAATAGCTGGAATAGAAACAAAAGGGCATAAGAATGTCAACTTGGATCAGTTCAGTATCTTGGTTCAACAGAAGCTAAGAAGTAATTAGATAGATTTCTGTTTATGATTTATCTTTAAATTGCCTGGTCTCTTAGGTTCAGTTTCTGTGAAAGACTTTTTGTATTCCTCACACCTCTGAGCTTCTTTATTAGCAATTTCCCTTTCATCAGAAATTGCTTAAAACAATACATCATTCCAGGGAAATGCTTCCTATTGATTTACGTAACTCTTAGTTTTGGTATCATTCTCTTCAGAGGTTTCACTTGCTTTCTTCTGCCTTAATACACATTAGAGAAGAAAAAGAATATAATTAAAACTTAAAAAAATATGCAGGCACTCCCACACACACACACATTCAAGGGGTTTTTTTTCAAGGGATGCTAAATACGTTTACAAATTTGGGCTGTAGTCATTGTTAAACTATTGCCATTAATTCAGTTTGGAAAGAGTAGCACTGCCAATAATACATGCAAGTAAATTGTTTTGAACTATCATAATTTTTTCTTTGTGCTTTTTGGTCACTTATTGCTCTGATGTAAGCCCTGTCCTCGGGGGCTTGTGGCTTCGGCACCAAAAGTCTTCTTTCTACAAGAACTCAAATGTGGTGAGTGGATCAGATGACTTTGTACACTCAGTGGGGTTTTTTCAATTTTCACTTATCTAATGAAGTGGTTTGTTTTTTGGTTTTTTTTTCCATTTTTAGCACTCAGCATTCATAAATATGCTAGCAAGAGCTAATACAGCAAAACCTGCAAAAGCACATTAAGTGATTTTGCCTTTTGACTTCATTCCTCCTGTTGCTTTCCATTATCCTACTTAGTTTCTAATTTGTTGCAGTATTTTACCTTTTACAGAATTATTACATACTTGCAAAAGGCTTTTGGAAGCTCAGGTAACTTCAGTCCATCTGAAGATACACAGTAAGAATTACTTAAGGCACAGTTTCAGGGATCCACGGTAGAAGAATACTACCTTGATGGGTATTTTCACTAGCTAGAACAGACAAGTCTCCAACCCTTGATTACAACTCAAGTATTTGTAGCTTCCAACCGCGTTTAAAACTCTTCTCCCACTAAAACTTGCCCGAAATTAACATAGTGTAGAAGTAACATAAAGATATTGTGGACTGAATGTGTAAGGGAAACGTAGAATTAGTGGGATTTTTTTGAAACATTCCTTTTCCTTCTCTGTAAATGTGCATTACAAAGCCAACACACTCCCATTACAACTAAGGATATTTCACCAGCAGTAATTGCACTGCAAATTTTGCTGCAAAACTAAGTCATCGACAGAGCTGGAGTTATAAAACAGTCAAGTTAAAGACTGATCTTCATTTTTTAATTAAAGCCTAGAAACTTACAATGGTTTAAATCATTATATCTGCACTATTTCCAAGAAGTTTTCATACAGCACATCCTGTTGAGTAAGTTCTTAAAAAAAACCAACATAAACATAAAGCCATAGATATTACCTGAGCTTAAATATATTACACTAAAAATTATTCAGTTTTTTCAATCTTCAGCTGTAATCCTAAAAGCAAAAGAGCTGTAAGGAAAAAAAAAAAAAGCGCCAAACTAGTTTCTAGATAGTCCCTCTGAATGTGGTATCCTAACCATCATGGATTCTGAACAGAACTTCTGATCTATATGGAGAAAGAGCATCACCAAAATGGGCATATTTATGTAAACAGAGGTATGCATGTGAACATCAAAGAATTTGCTCTGATTATTCCACATAAGGCACAGAAAATACATTAAAAAAATAAAAAAGGACAGCAGGAGCAGAACACAAATCACCCCAAAGTGGCAGTGATAGGTACAACTCTCAGTCAGCATTTGCAGAAAAGTACAACAGGTTAACATTAGCCAAACATAAAAACAAATGTTAATACTTTGGGGGTTGTGTATTCTCAGGAGTCTTTTAGCTTCTGAAGAAAAACATATTATTAGAAGTCAGCAAGAAACCAGAATGTTTTGGCATCAGTATAAGCTACATTTTAAAAGCTAAAAATATATTCAGCAGTCTACACCAAAAAAGAAACTTTCAACAGAAAGTAAATGGAGAAAAGAGGGGTTGTTGAAGAAGGATATTTCATTTCTAAGAGTAACTATAACTGACTCTTAGCTTGCCATAAATTGTCAACAACCAACCGTGGCTAGTCCTTGAGCCTGCCTGCCTCATTTAATATTTGTCAGTAAAAACGCCAAGGGGTGGGCTGGCAGCCATAGTCTCCAGATCCCCCTCACCTCTCCTTCTCCTCCACAGCTCAGGAGATACGAAGGGCAACACACAGAGGAGAGTCAAAACTTACAGCTCAAGATGCGTTGTCCTCACTCTCCCAGAGACTTCCATGTTAACGCGTTCCTGGTAGAAAAGTAAGCCCCCGTTACAAGACCGTGATTATTTTCAAGAAGGCAGTTACTATTTACTGCAGCCTCCCTGGAAAGGTGGTGAGATCCCCCAGCACTGCCTGCCCGCCCTGCTGGGAGGGGAAGGGCTGCCGGCAGCAGGGATTGCCCACACCTGGGTGCAGGCCCGGGGCTCCTGGAGCACAGCCAAGGCAGAGCACTTCCCCCAGGTGGGGCTGGCACCGTAGTGGGAGCCTTCCCCTCAAATTCCTCACAGAAAGGTTGGGCAATCAGTTGCTATCCAAAAACCCAGGTGTTTTGGGCCTGTTGCAAACACAGGTTGCCTGAGTAGAGAGAGGGGTGTTTAGGGGAGCCTGCCCTGAGGATGCACAGCTTTCTGGGGGTGGATGAGTATTCACCATGATTTATTTACTGAGATATTTCATTCTGCTCTCAGTAGTAGTCATTGGGCAAGTCCCTGTAGGAAGAAGATAATAATGCCCCATTACCACTGCTGGCAGGCACAGGGCTACCACAGGCTGTGCCTGCTGGGGGCCAAGCCTTTGGGGCAGGGATAGGCTTCACCAGTGCAATCGCAGGGAAGGGCTCCCAGGGAAGGAGTGCCGCAGACATACAGGGTGCCCAAAACAGCACCATAGTGGTACTGCTGTGGCTACTAGCACGGAAGTGCCATCACCACTGTGCAGTAAAGATGGGGGGGGGGTGTGTGTGTGTGTGAAGCAAATGTGTCCCCAGGATGAGCTGCGCCTTACACCCTGCACATACCCCATACCCCCCTGCATGGTGACTGAGGGCAGGCTCTGTACCTGTGCTCACGAACAGCTCTTCCAGGAGCCCAAAGCGGCTGGCCAGGCTGTGTCCGTGTACATATGGGCTCTGTGCACCCCTTCCCTGCTGGGGACACTTAGTGGCTGGGGTGGGGGAGGCTGCTGCTGGCCAGGGTAGGTGCTTTCCTGGGCGTAAGCCACAAGATGGCAGCCCAGAGTGGAGGCCTGCTGGAGAAGGCTGAACCTCATTCTCCACAGCTGCAAGCAAGACCTGGGCTGCCCCTGGCAGACCCTCTGCCTCACCTCCGTACAGAGGAGGGCAGAGGGTGGGGTGGCAGCAGTGTGAGAGCTGCAGCACCGCCATGACAGTGCTCTGGGAGCTGGGCTCCGCTCCCCCCAGCACCACGGCTCCTCTGGCCTCCCCTTGCCCCAACCCTGAGGGGACAGGGCTACTGCTTGGAGAGGGAGAGTGAGGACAGCTCAGGGGATCCTCACCTCTGCCATGCACGCCCTGCAGAGGTTTATTTTTTAACTAGTGGCTCAATGTGCATGGGTTTGGGTTGGAGATAAAGGCACATAGATTAACAGAATTATTTTAAATTACCCTGGTGTCACATTACTGATTGGGATATGGTAATGCAGACAGTACGAAGAAAGATTTGTTCAAGCAGACCAGGATATTCCCAGCTATCTGTATGTCGCTAAAGCTTGAATTTTCCTAAGCAAGCAGAGGGCTCATTCTCATTCAGTTCAGCGCTGGAGCCCTGCTGTCCTGCGGCAGCGGGAAGCCTCCCCTGGCTGCACGCTGGAAAAGTTATCTCCCCAGAAGGCATCAACTACCATTAAATACTCCCTTACACTGCCAAAACTGTGCTCTGAGCAGTTGAAAATTGTTTCCTGCCCCCACCTTCTATAGGGAGAATTGTCTTTTATGACTTGACAAGCTCTCGCAGACTCGCTTCCCCTCTCGGACTGGCAAGGGCCAAGTCAGGAGATCAGAAAACATAACGTGAATTAAGAGACCACAGTGGCTAGGGATGAAGTTGGTCCCCTCATTGCCTTATTTAGTTTCTAGTGGATATGAGATTCTGCTTTTTCTTTTAATACTCATCTAAGCAGTATGAAATCACGCCTCATCCATTGTATTTATATTGAGGTGATCCAGCTAATGAGAAGTCTGTCCTACCTATTGAAACCAAGCAATGATCCTAGCTGAGCGTTTAGCTTGCCTAGGAGCTTTTATTGGGTGCGTGAGAAAAAGATGAGGAGGATTTTCAAATGCCTGCTACATAGCGCTGAACTTTCTCCCGCGCAATTTCTAGCTCGTGAGAACTAACATTTAAAATAAATGTATCTGAAGAAGCAGGGTCTCCAGCAATGCAATGTTTGCCAACTGCTATGCTGCAGAATACCCACTGGTTAGGAGCCAAAATCTTTGTGAAGTGTTTAACCTCCTGGATTTCTCACCTAAATGCAATAATACATTTATACATGGTGAAACAGAGTTTTTTGTTTAAAAATATGATCAGCTCAACATGGCAAAAACCATACACATTCCAGCAAGCCATTTTATTGTTTTCCCCTAACATTTCCATATTCTTACTGCTGCTTTATTGTAAAATATACTTTTCAGCTTAAAACCTATACAGAACCTTTCATGGTTACTTATATAGGAAGGGTTGGCTGAACAGCTGCACACAAAACCCTGCCAGCATTCCAGAAATGTATGCATTGCAGGTCAGGGTCAGGTCACAGAAATAGTCGGAAAATCCAGGCCTCTGCAGATACTACAGCCAGGGACTCCTGTATACACAAGATGCCACGGTAGTATTGTAACCCAACCTGAAAAATAGGGAAGTGTGAAGGTTTCTTTTATTCCCTATCGCAGACTGAGAAGTGAGGTATCTTGTGGCACAACTCCCACTTTCCTTGAACAAAATTCATTTCCGACAAATTTTATTTAAAATGCAGATAGCCAGCAGTTGTTTGGTAATGTATGCTAAGCAAATTCAATGCAACAGTGTAAGCTGCAGCATGAAAAAAAATAATTAGTAAAATATCTGCTGACCAGGCTATCAAAGAAGCGCAGATAAGACAGTTTCTACCATTTAAACCACTGTAAAGTACAGTCAAACATCAGAGTAAGAGTAGGATATAAATTTTATTTTCTAAGGGAGTGAAATTTATACAATAAAAGTGTTTCTTCAGACCTCAGAATAGCTTTTGAACACAGTATGAAACATAAACCAAGCTTTTAAGATGAAGATTGTTAAACCCCTGCAAAATTCACACACATACAGAATCAGTATTTGGGCGGGGAGGGGGGAGATGAGCAGAACTATGTCAGTCAATCAAACAGGATTCATGTAGTTTAGGAATACCCACCCAAGCAAGCATTTCACAGGGAAAAATGAGAGCAGAAGAGATTTATTGTACTAGAGGATAGAGAAAGGAACAAAGAATACAAATCTGTAGGAAACTGGGCCGCCTCATTTTCATTCCTTAGAGAAGAACATATTCTGTTAAATCAAGCAGAAAATTTCGTATTGTCTTTTTGGTTTTCTTGGACAACTCCCAGAGTACTTAATGACAGGGTTGAAAAATGTGGACTTTGATCGTATCAGTGGACCTTCTTGCCTGCAGAGAGCCCAAAAGACCATGAAACAATGGCAGATTTTTGAGCCTAGTCCTTTTCTGTAGGAGACAAGAGATTAACTTAAGTACTTAGGGCTCTAATTTTATCTTTTTTTACTGCAACAAGTATCTACTAGTCTGAAGGAAAAGACAACAAAGATCAAGTTTTTCCTAAGGTTCTCTCCATTTTTAAAGAATCCAGTGACATGGTTTGTTTTTTAAAAATATATGGAGACAAAAAAGAAAAAAAAAATCATCGTATTTTACCCTCCTCTTTCAGGCATCTGCTCCTGTTCTGTTGCAGACATTCTCACACACACAGAGAGTTTAGGTCAAATAAAAAAGAAAGCTATTGATCAGCTTTCAGTTCCTTTCAAAACAGCAAGCATCCTCCTATCAATTGCCCTAAGTATGTTCCCCCTGGAGAGAACAACCCTGGGGCAGGCTCACTTTTTAAACCACCTGGGGAAGTTTACGAAATGAGATGGTTTTGAAGATAAGGAAATACTTTTGTACAAATTTGTTGCAATGCCTCAACTACATTTAGTTATTAGAATGTATTTTTGATAGTATTTCTGTAATCAGATTTGGGATTAAACAAATCCAACCTGATAAAATAGGGAAGAACATCTCTTTCCTGTCCTTTGCTTTACTTCAGTATAGAACATTAGCCAGGTGAACACTAGTTATACTAACAAATGTGAATGCTCCCATCTGTTTGAGAGTTCATAGGATGAAGGCTTTTGCAGCTGAAATGAGTTAAATGTACTGAAACCAGCATCCAATGCAGTGCAAGATAAGCACTAAGAAGCCAAAAAAAGAAAAGAGCTCTGAGAAAACCAAAGGAAGGCTGAAGTATCACATATAATAATAATGTCTTATGGTTTTACTTCCTCTTGCTCTGATCCTTTGCTGTTGTCACATGATGATTGGCAAGAGTCATCCATACGGGGGTTCATAACTGCTATCTTCAGATTTCTGCCTTTATCTCCACACCACAGCTTAAACTGAAATTGCCATAGCAATTATAACAATTCAAGTTCATGCCTTAAGTAGAGACTGAGGGAAGCTACTGCAGAGAATTCTCTGGATAGATGCACTCTATCTATCACATATACTGCTAAGAGCTGCTGATGCACAGGCAATAGTATTCTCCACTTCAAGGAATGGTTGGTTGGGTTGTGGCCCCTCTTCAGTAAAATCTTTGCCTTGTCTATACATATGCAGCTTTAGCTGGGCCAATACTTTTGTTTTAGAGCTTAATATCTTTTCATAATAGAGGAGAGACCAGGAAAGTGAGAGGAATTTATGAAACGTGATTCAAGGCCTTGAGATCTATTCCTTCTGGGCTTCTTATATAGAAAAAAGGCTAGCCGTAGAACATTTTGGCGCACCTAAATTTAATTTTCTGATATGAATAATTTCTAGAAAATACTAGTTTTTTCCACTAAGCTGCCATATAAAGGGCATAAGCAGAGCAGCTTTATGAATACCCCTCAAAGTACCCCAGAATTGGATATTGGTTTTGGTGCAGTTAATCTGATCTGTATTCAAGTATTTGCCTGTTAAATCTGCAGTGCAGTAAAGAAGCTGGCTTGGGGGACAGCAGTAGTTAATCAGCCACAGCATCACAGGATTTTGGCTGGGCTAAGAATCCACCTAAATATACTACTTGCTAATGTCCAGGCAGTCCTGGCTGCCTGACTAGGCTGAACTAGCTCAGGTAGCACTTATCTACAGTAAGACAGGTGCAACTAAGTAAAGTGGGCTCAATCCGTAATTTATGTTTTATGTCCTTGGCTAGGCCTTAGCATGAGGGACCCAAAGCTTAATTAGAATCCCTACTGGTTTTATAGCTAAAATGGCTTTCCTTCTGTCAGCTGAATAGTTATCATAATAAGCCAACTTCTCTTGCTGATTGTCTTTATATAGCAAATGCATTGCAGATGAACAGCTGGCAATCTATTTGACTAGAGTAAGACAAAAGAATCATGGTGCAGCTGAATAATCCAGATGCCCAGATAAAGGTCAGGAAATTCAATTAGGATAATGATGTTTTTGTATCAAAAGGATTATGCCATACATAGAGGCCACCATTGAACTACAGCTTTTGTAGGGGTAAATACATAGGGCAACTAGTGTGATCCAGTTTGGGAATGAAAAGTCCCTCCCATGAGCAAAGGCAAGTTAAAATTTTGCCAGATCACTATTTCTGCTCACCATACCCGTTCCCAATCTCATATTCTTATGCCTTTCTCCCTCACCTTCATCATCTTCATCTGACCAAGTATCTAATATCAACTGTCCTACTGAATTTCTTGTCCTGAGCAACTCTGCTTTGACTTCATCCCCACCACTGTATCCAAGAACTTTTTGGGTGATGTCTCATCTTGTTGCATGATTTCTCCAAGAATGTCTCAATATGGTGGGTGACCTGCCCTGGCTACAAAATGGCATCTCTTCTCCTGTAATTATTTATCTTCATTCATTTCTTTGTCTGAAATTGTTGATCACTTCAAAGAGCTACATTAGTTTGCCAGTTTCTAATACACCTTCCCTTGCAGTGCCATTTGTTCCTTCTGCTAACCATCACCATTCATATGTTATGTGTTCTACCCTTAAATGGTATATCATCACATCACTCTCTTTTTATCTTTTAATCCAAGATCTTCTTCACTGTACCTAGATTCCCATCTGTGGCTATGATGGAAGGAGTTACTTCCATCTCTTAGTAGATAGCCAGTAATGAGTGGACTAAACATTGCTTTCTTTCACCCAGTACTGTGGGTAAGGAGTACAATGAAAGTATCTCACAGGTTTACAGCTCAGATATTATCATTGCTTTTATTTTTCCCTCCCATAACCTGGCTCTCGGTTAACATTATTAAACGTTAATGCCCATCTCTTTCAAATATTGTCAAGATATGAATGACTATATAAAGGACATTCTCTATTCACCATCTTTTTTATCTGTAATTCTTATACAATTTCCTTTACCTTTATGCAGCAGATTCCTTTCACCATTGTGGGAACCCTGAGTTGGGTTCCAGTCTTCTTCTGGGTCACAATCCAAACAGACCTGGTCAGAAACAGAAAGGAAAGAATTAAATATTTGCCTCCCTATCTTTTTATAGAAGGTTTCCACTGAGAAAACATGTAGAAAAGAGATTAATAACAATTACATTACTAATACAAGCTTCAATTCTGAGAAAGAATGGCAAACAATGTGGAGAGTTATAATTCAGACAATGTTTGCATCACATCTCAAGGTCTTAATTTCTACTAAAACATTTTAGTTTAAAATGTCACAGCCTAGAGCACTTTAGGAAATTAGTTATGGAACCTGAAGTAATACCAAAGCATTGATTTATGCAACAGTTGTCAAGAAAACTTTCCAGAAAATGTTTTATTATGCTGTCCCCACCCTTGCCAATGTCATCAAATTAAGAGCTTACATAAAATTATTTTGAAAGTAGAGTCCTTCCTAACATCCAAGATGGTCAGCCTTGCTCATCAAATGACATGAGATATACCATTCTTATTTCACTTATGTTCAGGGAATACGTTCAAGTAAACAAGATTGAAATGCTCAGCAGCAGTCCTAAATTTAACTTAGTGCGGTTTTATGTGAACTGTCAATACAGCAGCTCATCTTTTTGTATGTGTGTAAGATAAGAAGAATGAATTATACCCTAAGAGGGGTTATCTTTCTATATTTTTACATAAGGTACTCAGCACTGAGGAAAAAATACCACCTGGGGGCAAAAGATTATTCGATTAATGAAATTCTCATGGTCTTTTCTGATCCAGCTTAGTCTTACCTGGAGTGTCATTAGAGGAAGTGTTTTCTTTACTAAAGTAGGGTTAGACTACTTTAATGTAGCCTAAAGAAAGAGAAAAAAAAAGCCATGAAAAGATTTACGACTTTTAAACAGGGTATTCACATTGTCATGTGACACTATTTATTTGCCTTTGTGCCAGAAATCTTACCAATATCCACAGATACTGAAATATTTCAGGATATATCATCTTTAAAAAAAAAAATAAAATTGGGATTTGGACTGATGGTACATCTGGTTCAGCATCATGCCTCTAACACTGGTCAGTATAATGTTGTAGGAACCACCTTAGAGGTAAGCAATGGGTAATTTTATCCTTCAAGTCTATCATCCAGGGTACTGTATATCCTCAGACAAGGGGGGGTTGTTTGTTTGTTTTAAATGAGTCTTACAGATCCAGTCTTGTGTTGTAACTCAGGATGTTCTTGCTATCATGTTAGCTGCATTTTGTACTCATAGACATGTCAGTCAAAGTTGGGACCAGTTGTACTGAACACTAATCAAAACACTACAAGCATACTGTTCCTGCCCCAGAAAGCTTACAGTCTAAGTAGTATCACATGGATAACCTCATTTACTCAATTACATTTGTTGGCTTCCCTCGTCTTTCACTGCTTTTGGTTTTGCACCACAGCGCAGTGAAGAGGCGTTTGATGGACAAATATCAGCAGCCTTCCAGAAATTACGAACTCAAGGAAGATTCTTGATGTGGAAAGGATAGACATCCTGGCTTAATAAAATTAAGTGATCATTTCATGTGCACAGCACCACACAAGTAAGTGTAAAGGTGGGAAAGAAAAGAGTACTAATTCTGTCAGCACTTCAAAGCAAAGAGCAATAAGCTACAGAAAGGCTCAGGACAGTACAGAGCATAAGTGTCACTGACATGGGATGCATATGACATGAAAAGCTCAATCACAATGTAGTGTTATAAGGAAGTCAAGGAAGGTAAAGGAAGAATTTGAAAAGAAAAATTGAAGACAGATGAGAGATCAACTTTTTTCTGTAATGCATCAAAAGGGAGCATTGCCCTGAACTCTCTGGTTCTTGGGTGGCTCAACTGTAGGCCCAGACATTAACCTCATGCTTTCATTTCATCCAGATACACCAGACCACAAGCACTGAAGGAGCAAAGAACACCTTTGCTGCCTCACAGATACCATAGTGCTGGATTTTTCCTACCCTGTTGCAGTTATTCATGTTGACATACTAAGCTTTATTTTCAACCCTTACTGTCACCATTGCTGCTTTTGTGGCAAGATACTGTAGCCGATGTGAGTATGTGAAAGTGAAGGCAACTCTTGTCACAAGATCCATATTTACATTAAGCCCTAATCTAGATCAGGATCTCACTGTGCACTAAGCACTCTGTAAGCATAGCAGAAGACAAGGTTTGGGGAGTTTGGTTGGTGGCTTTTTTTTTTAATTTATTTTTATTTTTCTGGGGCATAGGAAGATTACAGATGAAGCAGGAGTGAGCAATATTAGAAAACATTTATTTTCGTCTTGTCAGATGAATATCTTGCATCAGTCTTTCCAAAAAGGAAAACATTTGACAGAATATATGCAAGACAGTTCATCCTGTTTTGTTCTGTTCCACTGAATTTACTGTTATTTACTGCCATTATAGACTATTCATGATGCTATTGTTTTACTTCCAGCATCACGTCAATATCTGATTAGTCACCAATAAGCTTCTTCTATCCCTTCTAACTCAGTATTAATCTAAAATACCTCAAGTGCCATAACAGGGTTCTAAGCAGTCTAATATTTCTGTGTGAAGTTTTGCCGTGTTGCAGCCTGACATTTCTCTCTCTGATGTGACCATCCAGCTGTGGCCCAGAGAGGAAGTAAGTTGGCTTTGCACTAACCCACGGTTCTCAAGGTTGGCCATACAGGCAAGAATAAGTCAATTTGAAATAGCTTTGAATAAACGTCTGTTTAGTAGTATGCAGGATCTAAGATTTTTCTGAAAATAGAAGTCAAACAATTTTCATATATATATATAATTTTTTAAAGATATATTTTTAATTAAACTCCTATAGTCCTTGGCAAAATTACAGTTCCTTAAACTGGCATCAGCCCAAATCATTTATTAATAAAAGTTCCTTTTGTTGCCAACTAAAACCCTAACTGCATGGAAGATTTCACAGAGACCTTAAAGCAAAACTCACATAGAAGTCATCTTTATTTATAAATATATATGTATCTTGACACAGCTGCCTTGCTCCCACATTTTGGGTCTGCTCCAGCTGTGTCCTAGTACCTGTGATACTCCAGTTGGTGTACTTGAGATTAATAGATCCTGCCTGCTGATTTCTGAGGAAGGCATACAGAGAAAAGACAGAAATACCTTGTTCATGACCTAGAAAACTATTCCTTCCTCAAATATTAACATGTAATATAGCTTATGTTTCAAAGAGAAAGAAAATGTCAAGTTACTTAAAAATTCCTTTAATTATAGTGTCTGCTGTGAGCTTTTCATATTCTTTGTTGATTATGTTTCATTCTACAGTCTGTTCTGGTTCTATTACGAAAATAAGTGCAGAGAAGAAAGCCCTGAAATATTTATCATGAGTATATGTAAAGGCAGCTTTAGAGAATATAACTTTAAACTCTCCATTTAAAAGATAGCCTGTGTGTAAACTGCTGTGCTACAGAGTAGAACATTGAAGAAATAGTCATAAAATTCTGATGGAAAAGATAGTAAAGACTCAGGCTGTTACAAGTAGCAGAGAAGCCTCCAGATCAGAATGTAATGATTAAAGTATGGACAGAAATTCATTCAACACAATGCAATAGAGTTTTCTTATGTTCAGATGTGAAGACATCATCACAGGTATTTTAGCATCAGTAAGGATTAAAATTTTGAACATATAAACATTTGTTGACTTCAGATGGAACAAAGAATTTACTTCTTATGCTGCAAAATGAAGAAAAAAAAAAAAATTGATCCAGGTCGGGTGGTGTGTAGATTTGCAAACTGCCTGCAAAAATCATACTGCCTGCAAAAATCATTGTATGTGTTCAGTTTGGGGTTTTTGTTTTGTTTGTTTTGGGTTTGTTTTTTTTAAGTTGTTGTCATTTGATGACTAAGATTGAGATACATTTTGGACATTACATAGACACAAAGAATTTCAAGAACTGGAATTGATTATGAGTATTTCAGAGCTATCTAAAATAAGTTATCACTACTTAAATGTCTTTTTTTACCTAGCACATCTCAGTATTTGTTTTACAGAGCCATTTGTCTAACAACTACAGGAAAGTGCATTCAACCTCACTTTCTTCTGTTAAAACAATTTCTCAGGAAAACCCCAAACACAAGATGCTTCTGAATTCTTCTGAATTCTTGAGCACAACTGCTTTCTACTAACACAGATGTAACTGGACTATGTGGTATTACTTATCTCAATAGTTTGTGGCTTTTGCACATATTTCAAACTGTTTCTGCTGCTAGGAGAAATATCCACAGAAACTGGGTTTACACTGTTACCTCATTTATCATCCCAAACCAGATAAAATGGGTCTGATGTACTGAGCCACCTACTTGGTTGGTTATTTTTAAGCACTAACGGTATAGCTTCTTGTCTTTCCTAAGATTACCCACCCGACATCTCTAGACAACTTATAACTTTGTATCAGTTAACAGTGATAAGGATCCAGCTTAGGGAAATCAGCTACAGATCGTGCAAGATTGAACATGAGCTGCTGCAACACCTCATTATCTGCTATTTATTTATTTAACAGACTCATCATGTTTTTCTTGGAGGATTTGTGTTTAGATCAAAATCCACATCCAGCACAGATAGGGCAAGTACAAATTGTTTGACACTACACCAAGGCTATTTTGGAAACATGATGTAAGCCTCCTCTGTCAAATTAATTGAGCTCCTATTTTTCTTAGTTTACCCCTACCACGTCCCCTCTTGAGGGCATACAAGAAAGCAAGAACTTTTGCGATGAAAGGAAAAAAACCATCCGTCCATCCAAGCAGGTAGTCTGGGTCCCATGAATATAAGTTAGTCAAGTGTTATGTGGGCAGCCTGATCCTGCCCTGTAGTCCCATAGGGACGTAAGTGGTGTGCTGCCGAAGCAGCAAACCTCCTGCGAGTATGGTGGAGGTATGACATAGCTACTTCTCTGCCCTAGTCCTCTCTCTTACATAAGCACACAATGTAAGCAGGCTAGCAAAGAAAGAGAAGAGAAACAAAGGACTAAAGCTGTCATATTCTTTAGCTCCTGCTTGCTTTGAGAGATCTTCCCATAGTGTTAGGACTCAAAGCCACCATGGAGGAGAGGGAGGGGGCTATGCAGCTACAGATGTTTCTTCCACATAGCCAGGAGCACGCAAACAGCATTGGGTAACAGTAAGTGAAGGTACCTGGAGGGTGGGGAGAAGGAGGTGATTACTGTTCCTTGCTCTTTTCTTTCAATAAAGTAGTATCTTAACAATACATGCAACCTGGCTACCTGCCATAGACCATCCAGTGCTTAGTAAAAAAAAAAAAACCAAACCAAAAACCAACCAAAAAACTTATTCCTAAATGATGAAGTTTAGAGTACTCATGTGAACGTATAAGTTTGATAAACTTTACAACAACAAAAAAAGCTTTTCTCTTCTGGACTGGGAGCTTCATAGGCAGTTAGGGATTCAATTCTATTTTCTGCTATGCTTTTAGATCTTCCAGCTTCTCTGAAAATATGTGCATATGTCAGTGTGTTATGTCTGAAATATATTTAGCTGCACTAACACCTTTGGAGTTAAGCTGCAAGTGTGTATCTGTAACTGCTCCTAGCCCAGCCATCTCTGACTGGCACACTTTGATGCCACCCATGCAACACACCAAATAAGTCTCATTCACATGTGCATAGAGTTCAATTCATCTCTATCATTCTTCATCGCTATAAACGCTCTTTACCCTTATGCACAGCTGGTTACCGCATGGCATTCCTTCTACTTAGAGAGTGGAAAACCTCTTAAGAACATAAGGCCATTCAGAACTGCTCCCTGGGGTGGCTATAAGCTAAAACCCCAAATTCAGCCTTCTTTCCTGTGAGATAATTCCAATATAATCCCAGAAGAGTTCCCGATACTGCCAGCAACGTGTGAGCTAGTTAGCCTTGTGTCCAGCCAGAGTCCTTATTTAGCAGCTCATCGTGTTTTTCCTCAGCTCTTTGACCATTTCTAAAACATATCTTTATTAAAGGTAATAATAATAAAATGGTCATAATGCAACCTTACCTTATTTCCTGCCAAAATGTATTCTGATGTGGATTCAGCAACTTCTACTTGCGTTCAGTAGTAACATTTCAACACAGACGATACTTATACGAGAGTCAGAGTGTCTGGCTTTTTTGCTCTGGGCACCATTTCCAGTCACATGAACTGAGAACAGCTTGATTCAGATGTTAACAGCCACTGACATTTGCAGGAATGTTGTTTAAAAGAAAAAAAAAAATCATAAATGCCTTGAGAAATGTCACTGCTTAAAAGGCTTATCACAAGAGTTATTGAAAATAGGGTATGGGTGTTATTTGTGAGGAACAGTAGCATAAGTGTTCATGGTAACATGATACATAGCTATATAGTATGTTAAGGAGCAAACCATATTGAATCAAGTTCTGTCCTGTCTTTCATGTCTTTACAAGTTGGACTTGTGTTCAAATCAGGGAAGAATCTGACTTTGTTTTTTAAACAGATGTCAGAGTTGGAGAAATTAGATGAGATGAATTCTACCTCTGGATGACAAAAGCGATGAATCAGGATAAATCCGTGATTGGCACCTAAGCTTCCAGTAAACTCCCTTCCCTCTCTCCATTTATTTTGAACACACTTTTCAATTTTGTAAGGAGAATACTTATTGGTTTATTGTCTTATTCTTTTATTTGAAGGAGCTCTCCATCAGGTTTGCAACATTGAAGGGGAGGGGAGGTAGGGAGAGGGAAAAGGAGACAGATTTGTGGTTTACATTTCACAGGACTGCAGTAATGGAGACACTCACAGTTTAGATCTTGTTTGTTCCAATTCATTTCCGTCTCAGAGGAAGTCTCATGTTCAGAAGGTGACCTCAAGGGGCATAGCTATGTCCCTGAATCATTGTATTACAGGATAAGAGGTAGCTGGGTCCAAGCATCTGGCAGATCTGACAGATTCTTATTCCTTCTCTGTAAACAGAAGTTACACAGATTATTTTAAGCCTTCCTCCCACCTGAGATGCTTCCTGTCTGCACTCTCTGGTCTTTTAAAGTGAGGGGAGAGAAAAAAACAAAAAACAAAAAAACAACCACATGAAGCCTGCAAGGAATGTTCAGAAGCGTCTACATCTTTTGCCTCTTGAGACCAGCAAGAGAAAAAAAATAACTCAAATACAGTTATAGCTAGGTAGATAAAAGAAATACAAAAACATTGTCCCCTTATAACCTTTGTGGTGTTCTGGGAGCAGAATATTAGTATTTTTCTAATGAGAAACAGAAAAAAGGAAGTCTTATAGTTCTTTCCCCATCAGCATGGTTCGCACAGCTCTTGTGCCTTCAGCCAAACAGATGACCAAAAGACTGGCAAACCAAGTTTCTATGCTACGTGCAGGAGTGAAAAGAAACTGCTAAGTGTGCAGTGATGCAGAGCAGTTGTTCTAACACAGCTAGTAAATACCTGCTGTGTAATAAGCTTTTCCTACAAAGTATGCATGCACAATTTGTGCATGTCAAGACTTCCTGACATGCAGAGATCACCTGTGTCATACTTGCACATTAAGTCCATCCAACATTTACAGGAATGGGCTGATTTTGTGTGTTTGGTGTGGACAATCAAAGGAAAGAAATACAGCCATTTAGCAAGGAATACTCTTAGCTGGATTTTTTTTTTTTGTCAATCCAATTTAGGGATCATGTCCCTCAGATGAATTAATGTCAGGAGACTCCTCCTTCATATGCATTTCAGGTACAATAAGCATGTTAGACTGAATGAGCTTGAGGTACACAGCCAATGCTTGTGTTCCACAGAATCACAGTAGGTAATGTTTCAGTAAGAGCTACCATCCGTGTGGTGTAGCATCCACGCTGGTAGATCTGTCTGATGCCTGTGAATAATTGAGAATAGACATAATCTTGTCATTTGCTGTGAAAATTCTCCTGAAAGCTATGTAATGCTTAGTAAAGACTAGATCCATCATACCTCTGTATATGCATCCCACAAGCTAGATACAATGAGGTAGCGAGTAGAACAGTAGTTTCATTTAGTTTGAAAGCACAAGATGGTACTGTTTCTTTGTCATATTTTCAGTCTAGATTACAGTTAAATAATTAAGTGTTCCTCTAAAAATATACATAGTTTTAGGCAACAGATGTGAAATTTTGATACTCTAGATACTTCAAATGCCGCTGTAGAAACATCACAGCATTCCCGCTTCATGAGATTTCTTCCCCAATGCAAGATTTAAAAGAATAGACCTAAAGGAGATTAGGCAGCTCAGTATTTTGTCCTCCCTCACATTGACTGCATTGTCATTATTAAGGTACTGAATTAGACAAAACAAAAAAACAAACAAAAAAACCCCAAAAAACACCCAACAAAACCCACAACCAAACTGTTAAAAATTGCTTTAAAAATTGAATGGGAAAACTTTCTTTTGAATTAATTTTGGCTGTAGGGTTACAGCAGTGACTTAAAGAGAGATGGAATATGGTCCAACTCACCAGCCTACAGAGCTCCCTCCAGATCAGTGGTCAGACTGTGTGTGGGGTCCTCTAAACTTATGATCCAGGCTTCAATCCCCGAGGGAGAGCTACACACTGATCATTTACAGAGTCATACATGGGAGTGGATTTTTTTGTCTTTAGCAATATGTGAGCTAATTTAGCTGCAGGTGCAAGTCAGAGAAGTTGCTCCTGAATGTTTTCCTCCACTTAGCAAATCATTCTATCTTAATGTTAAGACAAGGTTGATCAAAATTGGTGCCCTACAAGGAAAGCCCTCTTCCAATGCTCTAGGAAGTCAAGAGAGAAAAGTGGATTTTAATTTGTTGTTTCTACCCATCAGGGGGGAAAAAAAAAATATATAGCAAATTCACCATATTTATCAGCAGTGTCTAGGAAACTACAATGATGGAAAAGCTAGAGGACATGGGGTTGGTTTGTTTTTTGGTGCAAGACACAAACACAAACCTAGCTTTGGTGAAATACAAGTAGAAGATAGTAGGCATTAAATTCATCACCCTGCTAAGAGTCATGCCTAGTGTAGAAATACAAGATTTTTTTCCTACTGTCCAAAGTAGGATCAAGAATGAGACAAAATGAGAGTAGTTGTTTGTTTTTTTTAACCACAAGCTGTTAAGGCAAGCTAGAAATTTTGTTTCTTGGAAACCAAGTCATGAGGTACAAAAGCTTTTGTGAAGAAGAATTTTGCAGAGCTGCTTGATGTTGAGAAGTCAGAACTCAAATTTCTTTATGGAACACAATCTTCCTCAGAGGAGGTGATTGCTACAGCTAAGTACTCTGTAATATTGGCCCTCCATATGCTGGAAATTAAAAGTTACATTAGAATTTGAAGGAACAATTAACTGTTCTAATCCTACTCCTATTCCCAAAATGGGATTTTAGGACTGAAAGCCACACAAGATGAAACTTATTGTAAGTCAGCCCATCACTGTTTCAGAATTGCAGAGCAGCAAACAGAATAGTTTAGTATAAAGGAAATGTGTTCAAGTAAGTACCCTTTCCTTTGCTTGAAAGTTCAGAATATGGCAAGCTCTTTAACTGCTTTCAAATTCTGTGATATAATATTTGATCTGATTTCTTGGTTTTGCTAGATGTGTGATGTGCTAGATGTGCCAGAGCTTGTGAGGATCCAGGCACTGAAATTTTTGCCTATAGAAAAACTAAGCATTTTAAACTGAGTTGCTGATCAAGATAGATGCCTCAGCAGAGACATTCAAAGGACACAGGGAAAAACCAAATTATGGAACAACATGAAGGTCTGCACTTCCTTTATTACTGCTTAGATGTGTATCTTACTTTACACAGAGGGAGAGAAAAAAAAAAAATCTTCTAACATCCCTTTTGGGGTGTGTGTGGGGGCATTTTGTCAGGTGAATTATCTCTCCGGCACAGAAACCCATAGGAAAGTAAGTAGTAAATCGCAGTAAATTTTTCTTTAGTTTTTAGTTTTTATTTTACCTTCTGGTCATTATTTCAAATCCACTTACCTGAAGACTGCTGAATATACTGCTTCGTTAGAGCTCATGCAGAGTGCTGTGTAGAGTAAGTTAAGGTAGCTATTTTGCATGAGCAGTTTTTTTACTCTATATAAAGCATCCTCAGAACACTGGATGACTTATTAAATTTCATGGTATCCTGTACAGAGATAGCATTCATTTCATGGAGACAGAGAGAGTCATAAAGCAATTAGAGTACCAGCTTGGCCTTTACATCATATTCTGCATTTCAAAGGCTGAGGCAGAATTCCCAGAAAAATCCTACATTTTTGAGACAATGAACTACTTCAACAGCAGTCCTCTATTACCTTAAAACCAAAACCACCCACAACAAAAAAGAAATTCAACTATACTACTGGGAAAAACATGCAAATCTTGCTCTCAGCATTAGCCTGAAACAGGAACTTCCTTGCTCTGCGAGCTGCTGTGGGCTGCAGGAGAAGCACCAGGATTTCCTGTGACTTTTCCATGTACATGGGCCTGAGGGGAATCATAATCCCAGTACGTGGGATATACTGTATTACCTCAGAAGTTAGGTGCACCTCAGTGAATATACTCCCAGTTTTAACACTCTGCCCACTGGGTCTTATCATGCAACTTCTAAAAGAGAAGAACATGTGTAACAAAAGATAGCAAGAAGATAAAGAGAAGATTATTTTCTTAATGATCAATCTAGCCCTTAAAGTTGTTGACTTTGTTTACAGGAAACCTTAGAGTTGTTTTCTAACAGTTGTGAGGATTGCAAAAGTGTTTCACAGTTCAAATTGGAAATGAATTCTAGCATCTGCCATCATTTTCTGAGCCGATCCTGGGTAATTCATGCAGCTGAACTTGTAAGTAACGCTTTGCGTGCTCAAACACATGAATCAGGAGGGGTCCAGCAACAGCAGCAGTCTCACCAACATCTCAGTATTGTCACGTCCCTTTTACAAGTGTGGAAGCACGGACAGACGCTGCACCTTGCCAAAAGCTCTCCACAATTAGGTGACAGAACTGCCTCAAGCCCAAGGCCCGCGTCTGAGTCAGTGAAGACTGTAGTCCTTAGAAGAAGCCCATCCCTTTAACAAAAGCCACGTCCCTGTTTTGGGTTCCCCAGCTGGTTCCTTAGACGCCACTTCACTTTTCAGGAAGGTCTAAAGCTGTACCTGCTTGGTAGCACACCAAACCAGACAGACACTCCGTTTAAGGACACAGAGAGGAAGGTGTGGCTGTAGATACAACCATCTCTTCTTAACTGTTCCTCAGGTAAGAGATGGAAACTCTGCGTGCGGGTGGCCACATGGAGATATATTCTCTAACATTTGTTACAAAAACACGTCCTGCCTAAAGCTGAAGCTACAAGTGCTGTGACAGCTTTTATCACATTACCTTTCAAACCAACCCACCAACCTGGAAGTTTGCTACTGATAAAAGCACACTGTTTTGATGTACAGTTTCTATATTTTATATACCACTTCCTGCCTATTCAGTTCTTTTTCTTCATTCCATGCTCAGTTTCTTATTAAAAAAAAAAAAAACAAACAAAAAACCAACAACAGGTTTTCTTATGAACATTTTTCTCCCTCCACAGCAACCTATGGGCATTTTAAGATACATGCATGAATGAAGTTTTCCGTCATGTTCCCATTCTTGAACTCAGTAACTTTTCTGTGTTTTAGTTTGAAATAAAACAAGTTACATTTTGCTTCCAGTTAAAAGGTTCCTACCCTTAAGATGTAAAACATTAGCTGTATAAACAACATGGTTAAAAAGACTGCAATTGCTTCTGTTTGCAAAAGGCTTCTTGCAAGACATCTTTATGGTGTAAATATAACTATA
This sequence comes from Aramus guarauna, assembly GCA_013400195.1. Lineage (NCBI taxonomy): Eukaryota > Metazoa > Chordata > Aves > Gruiformes > Aramidae > Aramus > Aramus guarauna. Next base: position 861,245 of record VXBL01006440.1, on the reverse strand, counting down.
ACTTTTAACAGAGATAATTCTGGCTGAAAATTAGAGTAGCTTATAAAAACCCCAAACATTTAAAGAATTCTGATTTAAATGAATACATAAAGATAAATTTCTTAAGACAGTATCTTAAGACCCAGTAGAAGTCTGAGGAATTCACTAAAACAGCAGAAGCCTTACCTTCAGAAGACTCAGCATGGAGGCTCTTGTTTCTTTTTTACCTTGTACTTGATCAAATGCTTATAGCAAGACTTAATGCTGACTGCCTCCTCTGTAGTGGTCAAAAAAAAAAAAAAAAGAAAAAAAAAAAGCCAAAATCTAAGCACTCCTATAGGTTTGGCAAACTGAATAGCAGTAACATCTGGCTTTTTGCCTGAAATTAATTGGAGAAATGTATTACAGGCTGTGTTCTTATCATCAACTGCCAAGAAGCATTTAGATAATACTTCTTTACAGGAGGGAAAAAGGAAGATTATTCTTTGTCTTTCCAGAGAAATGCATTTACCAGACAACACTGTCAAGCAGATAACAATTAAGAACTGAACTGACTGGTGAATATCAGAGGGAAAGAAAAAAAAAAAGTCACACCATTTAGTTTTTCCTTTAAAATATGTAATTCCAAACATAGAGGGAGACAATTACCTTTTCCTATGGATTTTGAGGTGAAGCACCAGGTTGATAAAGTTTCAGCTTTAAGATACTTTGCCTACATATCTCATTTGAGCACTGAAAGCCAGACCTCCTTTTTCCTCTTCTTATAGACCATCAGAAGAAATTATCATTTCTGCAGGGCTGCAAAACCACACCTGTGCCTCTTTACCCTCCCTCCTGGCTCCGCCACAGGTGTCCCAGTGCCTGCGTCAGCGCTGCACTGGGGCTGTCAGCAGAGGATTTACATGGAGCCTTCTCCGTGGGCTGTGTTAAAACACTGCAGGGAGGGACTGGAAAATGAGAGACTTAAAAATAGGGGAAAAGGGGAAAAGAAAAGCTGCCTCAAGAGCATAAGTTGAAAATCTCTATTCTGCTAATGGCTATTAGTGTAACAACTTACTTGCTGCACAGACATCGGGGTCATCCCTGTTTATACCCTTAAGCGAACATACACGCGTCTTACATTTGAATGGAGGCAGATGAATGTTGTGGCAGAGGATGGAACAGGACAAAGGAGAAAATAGCTGAAATCAAATGAGATGAAAATGAAGATAAGCAGGCAAGAGACAAACTAGAATTGGAGACGAGAAGAGATTAGGTAGAAAAACTATGACACAAACTTTTTTTCCCCCCCTCTCCTTACTTCTTGCATCACATCACGTGGCAGGGAAGGGAAGACCTGCAGTGGCTGGCATTCGCTAAGAGCATGGCCATCAGCCTGGCTACCTTGAGAGGAGGGTCCCAGCGGGCTGCGGTAGGCCATGACAGCAGGGGCCTCTGCCCAGCCCCGGACCAGCCATGTGTCCGCCGTGGCTGGCGGGGCACCAGCCCTTAGCCTGGCCAACGGGGCTGTGCAGCCAGAGAGACGCCTCAGCACACTGCTAAAGCAAGGGGCTGTGGGGAACCACCACCGTCTTTCGAGCAGGAGCGAGCTGTTGAATGCCTTCCCGTAAGACTGGCAGTCCTGCTGGCAGAGCAGAAGGGTTTCTTGCCTCCTCACTGGTAGCAGATCCTCTCTGCTCTGCCTGCGTGGTGACACACAACACTGTGACGGCTGGCGCTGAATTCTCCGGGAGCTATTTTAGGCAGAACAGATTTAACACAGCTTCACAGTCCTGAGCCATGCACTGTAGGCTGGCAAGCCAACTAGCCTGGCAGCTGTATGGTCCTCAGTCTTTTTGGCATTAACATTGATAAGCAACATCGGTTTTCTCCATGCATACAAAGGCTTTTAAATCATCACTGCAGAATTTACCTTGGGCTGGTCTGGCTCCACTGGGCTGATAGAAGTTTGTCTCGTACACAATAACAACTGGCACGTGTTCTGCAGCGTTAGAGCTACCCTTGGTGAGGTTCAGTAAACTCACAGCTCTGAACCAGAGAAGGTGCTGCCCAGCCAGAAAGCTGGATGCCGGCAGAGTCATGAGGACAGGAGACACCTGTGGCACAGCACAGTAACTAGAGCATTAATCGGGCTTAATCCCCAGGAAAATCTTTCTATTTAGGCACTGACAAATACTTCACTTCAATCAAAAGCAGTGTTACAGATTGTTCAATTATTCCCAAATTCATTTTTACAAACATTTTACCGTACTACAAATCTAATAATTTCAGATTTTTGTCCCAAGATGTGATATAAACAAGCACATGCATAGCAGGCTTTTCCACTTGCACAAAGTCCATTTTTGTATCAGTTAACCAAAATCGTTATAAAGTATTTAACTCAGCCATGAGAGTAAGGGTGGTGGCCCCAGTATGAGAATACGTATCAACTCCTAGACTTACCTTTTAATCAACTAAGATTTAAGTACATGTATAAAGGCGAGGATGTGGATGGCGGGTTGAACAGAAAAAGAGCTGTAGGTTGGATACTGCTGGCTATGACTCTATCAGCTACGCTCTCATAAGGCAGCAGTTATAGTTAAGCTGTGAAAAACTGTGTGAAGGTTTGTGTGGTTTTGTTCACAAAATGCATACCTACTTTATTTTGTTTTCACATGTATTTGTTAGGCTTTACTGCATAGTTTGATTAGCAAAACAGCATCTTGGGAAAAGAAACAGTCCCCAGGCATGGGTTTTCATTCACATTTATTGATAGAGCAAACTAATTAAGTGGAGCTAGGCTTAGATAACAAATTAAAAATTCTAATGCTGAAATTGGGAATCAATCTCCCTGTTAGTATTGCCAGTCATGTCAGCAGGATGGCACTTTCAAAAGGGTATATGGGCCTGCTTTGCTGTTCAGTGTTATATTCTTTTCTTCTGCATCTAAATAAGTACAGCTAAGCTAGCAATTTCATTAGAATATTTACTATTGTTCAAATATACCTTCCAGATTTGGAATCAAATTTTTCTCCCCTAAACCATGCAAATATGAAATTTCCTATAAACATCCAACTCCAGAAAGTGGAGCGTTAAGGAAAACACTACCGCGTAACACCAAACCCACAGAAGCTGTCAGTGCTGCAGCTTTTAAAAATAACTGTATTTCTCTTCCTCTTCCCAAGTTTTCTCTTCCCAGGCTCCTTCTCTGATCCCTTGGTTTTTTTCATACCTTGAAACTGCTCTCTCTCCCCAAGCCCCAGTTATTTGTTCTTCCACTTCTTGGTTCTTGCTCTTACTTTAAAAGAGTAGTCTTTTTTTGTTAAAATGATATGAAACTATTCATACCTGGAAATGAATGTGAAAAAACCCAGAGTATGATGGTGGGACTGTTGAGAAGTTACAGTGTTTTCATCTGTCCTTTGGGTGTAACAAGGGAAAATGACTGTGAAAAAGTGATGATCCTTTACTGTCAGGGCAGAAAGAAACCGGCTAGAGGCTATTTGGTTTTGGATGAGTGGAACCTGAAGGACAGCAATGTCTTAAGATAAATAATTTTGAAATGAAAGCATTTTTACTAAGGGGGAAAAAATCGCTTTATTGATGCCAGTGGCCCTCATAGATGATGCAAAGCCTTAGCGGCCCCAAGCCCAGCAGCATGTTTCAGGGAGCCCCGGTTCGTCACACGCAGAGCTTGCAGTGAGGTGAAGGCTTCTGAAAATGGTAACGCACTGTAATTAACATTGAATAAAACCTGTCTGTATCCAACAAGCAGAAAACCCAAAGCTGGAGATAATATCTGACCGGTTTCCAGTTTCTGAGATAGGTGTATCCGTGTACTTGGGATTCACAGTACCACGTCCTCGGTGCAGAGGGCAGCTTCCTAACCAGGGAGGGCATGGCTTTGGGTAACGCAAGAGTCAGCAGCGGTACCGTCCTGTTGCAGAGCAGCAATTGGTTAAAATGTAGGAAACCTGGTGAGGGTCAAACTCCCAGTCACTAGGGCCAGAGAAGGGCACGAGCGGGGGGAGGCGGGAGGCAGCCCCTGCCCACCTGCTGCGCCTGGGGCACGGGGCCGGGAAGGAAAGCCAGCACAGGGCACTCGGGCTCGCTCCGCGGCATTGCTGCAACGGTGAACCTCGCCTCCGGGTCCTTGCTTCCAGAGATCCGTATGCACGTGGGTGACGTGGTCTTTGGAAAAGGAAACATTCTGTGGAGCAGCTATTCAGACATCACCCTCCTCAGGTGCATGCCTTGGCTATTGGCCTGCATGGGAGTCTCAAGAGCTGGCAACGTAGAGTAGAGGAACGTACTAAGAGGAACAGATTTGCTAAGAGTGAAAAACCCTGAGATGATACTGACCCCTCCTGATTAGCTCCTAGATGTTCTGCCTTTGTAGAAAACACCAGAGGAACAATCTTAAATACTTTTGTTACAGGTTGTCTTTTTTCTTGTGACATCTAATATTCAGTTACGTGTCAAGAACCAAGCTCCAAGAACCGTGATCAAGACTGTTTTACCAAAGAGGTATTTTCTTGGTTTTTCCTTGTCCAGAAAGTAGAATTTAGGAATAAATACCATTTAATATCATGTACATTTTTATTTTATTTGGATGGTGTGTCTGATGTAAATATATATAGATCTATAGATGCAGATACTCATATAGTTGTATATTTAAAGTAAAAGACAAGTATATTTATCAGGAGAACGTATTTAATTCATTTGTAACAATCCAATTCTTTTTTCTAAATTGAGAGGTTAACTATCTTGATATATTTTCATACTTGCAATATTTTTTTGCAGCTAGGTTGCCCCTACCATCAACCCGAGGACCGGACACCGCTTGTTCCTCATGGATCTGTGAGGATGTTGGCGTAGGGAGCGAGTCAGCGCTGCACGTCACGCTGCAGTCTCTGACATGATCCCGCAGTGCCACCTGCTTGTTGCTCCTGAGGTTTGCAGAAAATCAGTCACTGCAATTGAAACCAACTGCTGCTCTAACAAGTTATTAGCGGTTTGCTAGGTTTCTTGGGGAGGGTTGCGTTGTTCCCCCACTTTTCCCTTCAATATGCTATCCTGACATCATTTGGGTATAGAACATTTCAAAACTTAACTATTTTATTTCAAATTTAGAAGGCTCAGGTTTATTGCTACGGCATACAAAACACATTTATCTGAACAACATAGGAAGTTACCAAACTTCTAACAGGTAATTAAGAAGGGATCCTTGAGAAAAGCACTACAAATGTACTGAACTAGAGAAAAAGAATTTCCCTCTGCTTGTTACAAGATCTCACAGAAGTAAGAGCAAGATGTCCTTTACACCGCAGCCCCAGGAAAATACCAGCGTATGAGCACACAGATGAGAGCCTGCGGCAGTAGCGCAGCGCTGGTTGTTGGGGCTGCTCCCGCAGTTAATAGCAGCGCGCTCTCATGTTCATGACTGGGTTGCAGAACAAAGGTCAGCAAGTATAAGGTAACCAGAAAAGTAGTTTGAATGGTTGCTTTTTGGTTCTTAAAATTACAGTGTGGCTTCTCACAGCTGTATGAAAGGTTTTCTGTCTTTCCAGGGATCTGTATTTCAGGTACTTATGTGGTAATCTGTGCTTTCATGTGATCAAACCAAAGCCAAACCAAACAAAAATAAATATGCCTCTAGCACTTACAGAACACAATTTGAAAATGCAAACATTAAAGGCTTAAAAAAACAAGTATTAATTAAATATTCCCCCCTACCTCCTGGCTTCCTTTAAAAATAAATATGTAAATAAACAAACAGCCCTAATTCAGGGAGTACTAATGCATGACCTTTCCATTTGTAGTGTGGAAACTGATTTTATCTCCTGGATTAAAACGCTTTTCCTTTAGAGAGAGCGCGCGAGTGTATCTACAGCCTTTGGCAGAGGAGCGTTTCTGTACAGGTCTCTGGGTGCATGTAACAGGCTGAAGGAGTGATGCATGATATCAACACAAATTCAGGTCCTTTGCCAAATGAATAAGGATTAATATTTTATAACCAGGATCATCCCTTCCATCTGATCTTTAGATCTTTGTTTGGCACTGGAATTTTTGCCAGGTGAGGATGAGAAGGTGTCTAACTACAACAGGTCGGCTTTCTGCAAATGCAGAGAAGCCCTCTGCAGGTGTGAGGGATAAATCCACTAAATACCCTACCAGACTATGAAATAGACTGTATTATGTGTTGGTCTGCCCTAAAGGATTCTGCTTTCTTATGAAACCAACATAAAGACAGCCTTAAAAATGCTTCTAGGATCATCTATTGTTTTAGAACATCTTGAAGAATGTCTGTGTGAAAACAAAAATCAGTGGATGGCACTGTTGGCTTGCAGGAAGAGAATTGTTTCCTGAATTTTAAAATATACACAGAATTTAGGGTTAGATGTATATTGATTTATGTTTGCCTAGCACTTTGCAGAATTTGTTGTATTTAAGCAAATGTACCTTTCTTAAACGAAGTCTCTTTCCATGCTGAAATCATCAAAACTGATGGTTATTTAATTCTGAAATTCTGTAGCTCACTTGCAATAGAAACTGAACGCAAATATCAGACTGTAAAAAAGTCACCCCTTCAATCACTGCACGTAAGTCTTGAAACACTGATAACTGTCTGATTTTACCTCTTTGGTCCATAAGCACATAGCGTGAAGACTTGGTTTACTGAAATCTCATGCAAAAGACACATTTTTCCATCGATATGGTACTTCAGAGACTTACTCTCATTCAGGCTCCCACGACTTTGTCTCAGCTGGTCACAAGTTCCCTGAGAGTCCTTGAATGCTCTGAGCATCTTTGGAACAAGATAAGACAGAGAAAACAGCATTGCTGGAAAAGCGTAACGTGGCAGGCTATGCAGCGAGGTAATGCAAACCCAGCGACAGGGCAATCACCTTCGCCGGAGCGCAGCACGCCCGGCCAGTGTAACGCCTGGCAGCATTTATTCTGTGCTGCAGCTCCAGCCCTACATGCAGCAGGGAGGTGGGATCCTGCAACTCTTTCTTCTGCAGGTGGTTTGGTTGGGCACGGGGATCAGGAATTGCCGGGCACACCTGCTGTAGGTGTACAGGCTGAGGATTGCATTCTTCACGGTGCGGTTAATTCTATTAAAAATAAGTATGCTTTAAGGTCATACCTACATTTTGAACACAAACCAAAACCCAGTCTCAACGTCAAACTTCATTTGAACCTACACCGTGGATGCAGTCTTGCAGGACCTGTTTGTCAGCTCACTCAGAGGGGAAAGATGAAGACCAGACGTCTCTGCGTGATGACGGGCCAGGCAGGTGGTACTCTGAGGGGTGTTGTGCCGACGCTGCAGGCCTTACAGCAGGATTTGCAATCAGAGCCAAGCGATCCTCTCCTGGGCGAGACCCCACGTAATGTGGCAGCGGCACCTGAAGTTTGTAAGCAAACCAAAAAACTGACATCAGACATGCTGACAGCAGGCACTTACCCGTGGCATCCTACCCGCAATACACATGTGAGGCTACACGGTGCTGAATCAAGAAGCCTGCCAAGGCGTCCAGGAGCCTGGAAGACTTCAGTGCACTGCCTGCATTATGATTCTGGGTATAAGGGAAATACAGCCTGAGGGTCTGACCCCGTAGGCACCGAATACAAGGGAAAGCTTCCCTCTGAATTTGGTGAGGTGCCTTTGTCCTCTGTCCTAAATTCCAGCTGGGATGGACGGGGAGTCAAGTCCATGACTGTTTGGCTAGGGGCAAAGGGGGCAGACTGCCTGTCCTTCCTTCCTTCCTTCCTTCCTTCCTTCCTTCCTTCCTTCCTTCCTTCCAGTCTTCACATTAAGATTTTTGCAAAGACACTCATGTTACATTTTATTGAAACTGAAATTTTAAAAATATTTGCCATTTTAAGATAGAAGGAAAGAAAACCCCCACTTATCTTTTTAAACTGAGCACTGTAACTCCAATGTACTAGTCAAGGTCCTAGAAAGTGGAATGTAGGCAGGGATTAAGTAAAGGTGGGTTTTTTTGATTGATTTTTTTTCGCTCAGTTGCCTTGCTGAGGACATCACCCTGCCTCTCTTGGATTAAAAATAATATGAGTTAAAGTACTCTCTAAGGGACTTTGGTTTTGTGACTCAAAGGTCTTGAAGCAATCTTTTATCCTGACAGATAATGTATTTCTGGCATGTCTGTTGCATTTCCACACTTTTCTTCTAGGCACCACACTGTTGTCATGGCTACAGTATCCATACTCTGAAAAATAATAAATAAATAAATAAATACTCCCCCCCCCTCTTTCAGAGTAAAGGAAAATCATATTTGTTCTCTGTATGTGAAAAGTAGTTTTCTGCACCAGACATATTTTAATACTACAATTGTAAATTTCCAGTTCGGTGTTTAAAACTCTGGTTTTGTGTTTAAAACTCCAGTTTTATTCCCACAAATTTTAAGCTGGAGTATACTGAATCTGTCTAGTCAACAACCGAGTTGACGGCTGGACACTGCTGGCATAATAAGCAGCACTGAAACTTTGAAATACGTCATGAATCAGCGTCTCTCCTCACTACCCGCTGGAGGGAAACATCCCCCCCCAAAATCTGGTACTCTTTTTGTGCAGAAGGGACTGAGACTCCTTAATCCATGAAGATCATATATTTCTAATTGCAGGTAGCAAAAGATTTCTTTAATGCAAGTGATCTGGGCAGTGGGGACAGAGTCTATTGTGCAACTCCATCACACATGGAGAGATTCAGCTTCAGGAATACAATTAAAATAACGTGTTTCTAAATGCAACCTCGGAATAATCGTGCTAACAGGTAGATGACTCTACTTTGAGCCAACTCATCTAGCCTCAGAGACCAAAAATAAATAGTGCAGGTTTTTAATTCTCTCACTACTGAGTTCTATAAAGCTAGTACAGCTACAGTTCGACAAGAATACTGTTTTTACTTCAGGCATTTCCATGAGGCATCGTGCCTTACCACACAAGGCAGACAGTCCCCACCGCCTCTCTCGTGGCTGTTGGAAGCTTTTGCAAAACTCTGTGCTCTCCCTGTGACGCCGTCCTTCCCCTGTGGCTGCTCAGAGAGGGCCCCGCTCCGTTCCCACAGCCAGTTCTCATCTTGGTGGCGTCGCCAGTAAACAAATGCCTTCACTGCCGTGCGCAGCCATGACTACGATGGCACGGCCCGTTTTCGCTCGCTGCCTTTCTTCCCCGGAACGATCAGAGGAAGCCTGCTTACGTCACTGCGGGGCAGACTGCTCTGTGAGGGCAAACCTTGGCTTCCATGACGCTTGCATAAATTTCTTCCTTTTGGAAATGCAATAGCTCCTCTGCCCAGTCACATCTAAACACCGCTGCTCTGGGTAGCGTCAAGGTGTCTGACTGAGATTTCGTTTCTTTTTGGCAATAGCAAACCTACTTGCTAATACAGCTTAGTGGAGTTTTAATCAGTGCCACCAGGCTGCTCACAGAGCAGCTCCCGGACATCTGCCGTGCATTTCCCACATCTGACACGACTTTTCCCAAGGCACGTGCCGTTTATCAAGGAAGGCGTGTGACGTTGCCTGTTACCAAAACCTGTTCTCTTAATGCATGTGTAATGAGGTGGCTAATGCTTTGCGAGTAGGAGTGCCTAGCCTTAACAGACACAGATATGCACTAAATGATACCATGGGCAATTGGAGTTGCCTTGCAAAAAAATTACTTATATATTTGCATACAATAAAATTTTCTTCAAATAGGATTAAAAATTAAATACAAGATTTTTATTTTCATTTTTACCTTGCAGCACTCTGTTAATCACAAGAAAAACGAAACAGAAAAATGCACCCTCTGTCACTGCTGTGGCAATATTAACAGAGAAGTCCACAATACCTAAGCCCAAAGAATGCATAATAACTGAACGTTATAAAGCTGAAAATAAACATTTACGGAGAGGATGGACTTGTTAAAAGTAATGCATAAATTCAGGGGGGAAGGCAGTGCTGAGCTGCCTGGTAGCCCTTTTGATCTCAATGCTACAGATAGTACTTCTAAAGGATTTGTGATTTTTTGTTTGTTTGGGGCAAAGTACAAGTTCTTGCCTTCTGGTATAAGCAAGGGTGCGAGACCTAGCGCTTTGTTAAAGGCAGTCTTTCACCTTCCCTGTGATAGCAAATATACATTCTCTGTTGCTATCTTTTTCCTTAGAAAGTCAAAGCACTGACTTCTTCGCCTTCGCTCCGCAGCATTTCTGTGGGCTGAAGCTGCTGTTGGGACCCCGCCATCCTCCCAGTCTGTAAGCCCAGTACCCTGAGCATCACCTTCTCCAGTTGCCCACCTGCCCAGCTCTGTATTTCTCCAGAACTACGTCCTTTGATTGCCTGTTTCTTGCTGGCATTTTCCTATAGCTATTCGCTACTGACCGCTTGGTACAGACAGCTACCCCCCTGCTCAGTGACTTTAATAGCAGGAACCCCGAGATAGTTCTGCCCAGCAAGTCTCTTACTGGGAAATCCTCCTCACCCCTGCACGCTTGTCCCCAGCGAGGGCCAGGCTCATGCATTGCTTCCTTCACAAACCCCCTATTGCACAAACCCCCTATTGCACAACCCCCAAAGGGCCGCAGCGTGTGCCTCATCGCATCCCCACCGACCTGGCGCGCAGGGTCCTCGATTTAGGACTCCGGGCAAGCTGCTTCCCTTCTGAGAGATGTCATCTATTGAACTGGAATGGTTTTTGAGACCAAGTAACCCTCTGCTACCCCCCCATGTAACCACAGTGTCAGCGTTTAACTGATCCATATGTTTACAGGATTAAAAGATCAGGTTTCTCTTACTAGGTCAGTTTACTCTGTTGTAATTAGCCTTATCCCTATCTTACAATTAGCCTCACACCAAAGCCCCAGAGCTTATTACAGCTGGAACTTCAGAAACGTTCAGATCCGTATCCCACTGGTGTAATTGTAAACAAAGTTTGTAAACGTGTACAACCCTATGTTCTACTTGCATGTATACAAAAGACTTAAAAATGGTAAGTTAAGCTTGAACATAAGCGTTTCTCCTAGCACGAGGATGCCGAATGCGGCAGGGGAGTTTCCAGAGCAGCGTACGTGAAGCACTACAACGGGGGAGCGCACAGCCCAGCCCCAGCAAACCCGAGACACACGTACGCTTCAAACACGCCCGTGGATGCTTGGCAAAGTAAGGGATTTTAGACTAGAGCTATTTACAAGTATTCTAGAGAGGAAACAGCCTTATCAGATAGCAATTTCTGGCATTACCAACCCCAGCAGCAAAATTATTGTTGAGAATATATTAGAAATACTGAAAAATATCTTTCTCTGTTTAAGAAAGACGTTGACAATTTTAATGCCTATTGCACCAGGAGTTGCTTAAAAAGGTGGCTAGAATTAAGTATTGTCATGAACCAATGCCTTCTTCATTAAAATATTAGCAGTCAAGCAGACAATTACTTCTACTAGTTTTAAATTGAACAGTTCAGGCATTTACATTATTTTTTTCCCCCATAAGATCTCTATGTAGCTCTTGAATTTATAGATTATAAGAGTCACTACTAGTGGAAAAATCTATAAATTAGATAGAAACTTAGAGATTTAGTATATTTGTACTTCATACTATGCAGATAAATTAGCAAGTTGCATGTGATTTTACTTCAGGAGCAGTCACCTGAGTTTCAAGGCACTGTGAGAAAGAAGAAAGGCCTGCAATATATGTTAGGGAAATTGTTAAAGACTTTAATAAAAAGAAACTCTTACATTAGTCTCAGTGCTATAAACATAGCAATATATGAGATTAAAGAGAGTTATAACCTAGCAATTTGGAGGATCCTGTGAGATCATAACCCAGATGGGATGCTCCCCTCTGGAAAATTGGTCCAGTGTATTTCTGAGAATGATTGTGGGCATTTGAGCACTGTTGGTGTAGTAGAGAACAGACCCAGCACTAACAAGCATGTGTCACCTTCACTTGGAATTATGAATCCCCACATCCCACAACTGACTCTGGTTCCTTCCCTAATAGGGAATAAACTTGCTCTTTTGCTTTGCTTGATCCTGCTGTGTGCCCCCCAAGCCTGATGAGTTCAGCGCTACCTAGATCTGGTAATCTGGTAGAATCAGATAAACTAGATTATGGCACAGTGAGAGCACTATTATTAATCTATACAGGTCAATCAGGATTGAGAACACCTAGAAGCAACAGAATTTCCAAACATAGACCAAGACTTTATGAAGTACATCATCAAATTGAAAATTTTATCGTAGAATTTCATTACTAAACTGACGTTTCTCTTTCACTTGTCTAACAGCATCTATTCACCTCTTTTTTTGGTAGTGCACGCTATTTCTCCTTAGGAGATTCCTGTGCTCATCACCACCTCTGCCCCATCCTCTGCTGGGTAAGCGCGTGTAGGCTACACCACTGCTGAATGACCTCCCTTCGCTTTATCTAACCAAGCTGGCTAGATACAAGCAAGGTCTGGTTTGAAAGCACTGTGTCACCAGCAAGGTTTGTGGATTTGCTTGAGCACACCGAAACCTTAATGAAGCCATCTAGCTTTCAAACTAGAGCTCGCCTGAAGCAAGCGACCACTGGCTTGCTTGCCGCAGAGCCCAGGCTTATTTGTGTCTCCAATATTGGCGACTGCAAGCTCAGAACACAATCCAATGGAAAATGCTCCAGTTTTCTGTGTGGTGATTTTTCCACTCCGCAACACCAGTTGGCTAGATAAATCCTGACTTTTAACTTGAAGTATCTACAACAGAGATATATAGCTGTAGAGATGCCTCTTATAGGCAATTGAGACTAATAGCTTCTTTCACGAGGGCCTCTATTAGATGTCCACATTAGATGAGTCATTCTGCAACAATACAGACGAAATTCACCTAAAGTGTAAAATGTCTACTTTTATCAGCAAATACATAATGCATCACTGAATATCACATCACATCCTCAGTGCTCAAAACACCCTAGTGGATTTTAGTTGGATTTTACTGGTGTGCACTCAGTGGAATCAAAAGCTACATTATAATCCCAAACAGCATCTTCCGTACTGCCAGCTAAGCTGTTTGATTCAGTGATCTTCAAGCTTTACTCACTGGTAACAGAGGAAATCAATGCTACCGACGGTCTCTTCAACTTCAGTGGGAGCTCTAAAACCCTTGCTGCGATCCTTAAAATGGTCTTGAATGATTTATCACTTACCTCCTCTATTCAGATAATTCTTTGAGTCTGACATTACACATCCCCCAGAAGTTAAGTCACAAGCAACAAGCTGTTTACCAGCGATAATCCTTCAAGAGCACTCAGGAATTGTAACTATTGTGCTACACTGAATACGGGGCGTGCTGATACGATATGCTCTATTGCCAGGAGTTGCACACAGATTTACCAGTCATGATGCTACCTCCGCAAGTATCGCACCTTATGACAGAATAACAGCCTGTATATTCTATATACTGCTGGGGGAGATGTAATACCAGAGGGAACTGGTGTAGCAGAAGAGCCAGGTCCTTCTGTGCGCTGTGTGCCACCCGAGCTGGCAGGAGTCCCCATGCAGCAAAGCATCAGGCCTTCTGATTCTTGGGCTTTGACTTTACCTTGCCATTTGGAGCCACTGTTGTAGTTGGAAAGCAGCTTCATATGTCATCGAGAGTCTCCCCAGGTATCTTCAGAAAGCAAGAAAGAATTCAAAACGTCTCAGGATTAATCGATTTCAGTGAAGTTTCACCTGTCCCCTTCCCTGCATTTTGACTGTCCTGCCTTGGGCTCAGTCAGCTCATGTCATCTCAGGTTTATAAAAGACTTCTGTCCTGTTCCTGTTACTTCACAGAAATAGTAGATGAACTGATACTAAATTTACCTTGCCTATAATTTGTCTAATCCATTGATTTATCCATTTTATGTCCAGTATCGTGCTGCTGTGTAACAGCCACAATAGCTACAAGCTGGGTTTTCTGTGGAGGTTTTTTTTTTTGTTATTTTCATTTAATTTTATTAAAATGCTGAACAACTGCAATATGAAGGATTTCTTGAAGAAAGTAATCACATGCAGATGAGATGACCTGGCAGTCAGGTAACTAAGTTTTCTGATAGTAACAACCAGTTACCTCTCATTAACGGTTGTTAGACCCAGCCGCTGAGCCTGGGGGTGTTCTAGGCGCTGCTCCGCGGCAGCTGAGACATTGGCCTGTGGACAAAGGCCAGTTCTCTGCAGGGGGAAGGGGTAACCGTCCGATGGCTTTTGAAACTCTTTTCTTCTTTGGTCTACTCTGGAAAAGGCATTTGCAACAAGGTTAACACCACCCTCTACAGACTGACAGGGAATTCAAACCACTCCAATAGAAATTTATGAGAAAGTTCAGGAAAGAGATGACAAGGTGATATTGTCTCTTGCTTTCTGTAACAGTGTTAGACCAATCACTAGGTCATATATTTTTACAGTGTTCTTTGCTGTTCATTATTACAGTTTAATAGTTTTTGCCATTGGAGATAGAATTTCTCACCTAACTGCCTAGTCATTCTCCTTATTTTCCTACAAACAACAAACAGGGAAAGGGCTGGACATTCTACGTGTCCTATTATGGTTGCAAATCACTTGAGCAAAATATACCCCTATTCAGGAGAGAGAGAGAGAGATCAGACTTGTGCTTGATAATTGGGACAACTTAGCTTCATTATACATCAAGTCAAAGAACAGCTGCTGAATCTGATGCTAATTCTTTAAATAAATATGTGGAAATCTCAGATTATTTTCTTCCACGCACGGTCCTTTCTTCTCCCTCCCCTCACCCATTTCAACAAAATACTGATATTAATTCTCAGAAGGGAAGATGTTGGCAAAAAGTGCCTAGCTTCCAAATCCAGGCAGATGATTATGCATAAATCCATATCACCCTTCTCTATGCTCCACAGATCTCTCCTGTTAACAGTTATATCCACTTCTCATTTTCTCCTGTTTTTCCACTGCCAAGTTTCTACAAGGACCACCACTCTGGTGAGAGCCGTGTACACAGGTTTTTGCCTGTATAGATCAGACTTGTGTCCAGGAGCTCCTGTCCTGCCCTCCATCCCCACCTATGTCAAGAGGAAAAGATAGTTTGCAAAGAACTTCACAGCCTGGCAGCTA
>VXBL01006440.1:677768-846136 GCA_013400195.1 Aramus guarauna | reverse complement strand
AAAAAAAGGAAAAAAAAAAAAGAACTGCTACAGTGTCCATAGCTTTTTATTGTTACAGATGGGAGAGGCGAGAGGCAAATATTTCCTCATTTACAAAACCTGTTGATGACATCATTAATAAAACCAAGGGACTCTTGCAACTGTTCCCATATTGTGTTAAAATAATCCAAAACAATGCACATTCATTCTGTGCAAGATCCCTCCTGGTTTGTTTTGCATGGAACCGCCAGCTTTAAGGTAATTATCTTTCAGACTGGCTACAACTGAGACAATATATCCTTAAAACTGCAAAAAGCACCTAGAGTAACATAGAATGCTTCGATTACATCATATTAGTTGGAGACTGTGATGCTGCTGTTGCTCTGTATCCCCTAATGGACATTTTAGAGGGAAAAAAAATCCCATCTTTTCTTTCTCTGAGATTAGCACGTTTAAATTTAGGCCATGTAAGAGTCTGCCAAGTAGCCATAGTTCATAGCTACAAGAAGATACTTATCCATCATATTTCCGAGCCACAGACAGGTGTGTGTTTTTAAGTGACAGTGCAAGTCCTTGCTGAAGTAACTGCAAGAAAGTGGGTGGAAGCTTTGAGGAACAGACTGAGTAATATACCCTCAGGTTTTGCTTAGGCAGGATTAGGAGCTGCATTAATTTTTTTTTTTATTTTTTTTTATTGACCCCAACTGAATGGAAGAAAGACAAAAATTGCTGGGAAGCATTTTCAATAAGCCAACAATTTCCCATGCTTCCCCACTGACTTACCTCTTCACGGCAGAATAAATGGCTTCAGAGGAGACACAAACAGCTCACTGGAATCCACATCTAGATGCATTAAGTAGCAGACCCAAAAAGCTGTGAAGGGTTGTATCAGCTGGCTGACAGAAACGCTGGAAAAACACATCATATGGATGTTTGTACAATGAAGCAGAAGTAAATTTCCATTTTGAAAGCCTCATCAGGAAACAGCTTGCTGGCTGGAGAAAAGGATTTGTGCTTTTGCATTTTCTTCTTGTATCAGGCAGATGCGTTTAGCTGCCAAAGTGGCAGACATTATTCTAGTTACAAGTCATGGGGAGAGCTTATTGTTTTATTTAATAAAGCAGCCTGAATTATATTTATAAAGAGTGCAGCACAGAGCCATTTGCATTAAGGAAAAAGGTCAAGAGTTTCCTGAGAATCAGTAACAAGTAGTTTTTAAGAAATCATATTTGGGTTTCTGAACTGGAGCTGGACTATGCAGTTTGGAGGTACCTGCATCAGGTATCTGCTCTAGTCCCAGTCCAGAGTTACTGCAAAATTGCTCAAAAGCATCTTTAAAAAACCTTAATCCAGGATTTTAATCTATAGCTATATCACTGTCATAGCCTTAGTGAAGCAACTGATATTTGAATACAGCCCCATACCTCTCAGGAGCTGTCAAGACACAGGGCTCTGGCTGCTGGCAAAAGCCGAGTCTTAACCAGACCTCGGTTAAGCCCACGCTGCGCCCTTGGGCGAAGCAAACACCAGCCCAGCCACTCAAGCCGCTGCGAGAGGGCTCCGGACTCACCAACAGCTGCATCTTCCTCACAACCGGCATTTCTGTCAGCTCTATCAGTCTTCCTTCTCCCTCCTTTTCTCCCTTACAGTGTAAATAGGCTAGTTTACACCAGCTGAGAAGGCATTCCTAATCTGGGAGGAGGGCTGCTGCTTTCAGGTGAGCGGCAGCAGCTGCTGGTGCGCGTCCTCTCCCTCCAAGCCTGGCACAAGCAGCTGGGCGCAGATCAGCCGGCCGGAGGGGTGATACCCTCAGCCGCTCGCTGCATCCAGCTGTGCTCCAGCTGCTTGAGTTACTCTGGGATCCGCAATTCGCATTTATTCCTCAAAGGGTGACAATGACAATAAATCTAGTCCATCCTGGAATAAAAGGAAGGAAGATGGACAGGTGCAGTTTGATAGTGATCAAAAAGAAAGGCTTATGCCGCGGGCAGGTAAGAAAGGACATCCAGCAAGAAAACAGTCCGTCTTTGTAGTAACAGAGCAAAGTAAACAAACCTATTTCACAATATACATTTGTTTTACTTTTATGTGTGGTCAATGTCCCGGGTCTTCCTTTTTTTTTTTTTCTTTTTTAGTGTTTTGTGTATTTCTCCTAGAACTTTACTGCAAAGACCGTCATATAAAGCAAAATTTATTGTTTCTAGCTCCATTTACTATCAATGTTATCTTTACATTTACGTTCCTTAGATCAGCGAGGAGGAACAGCAATTGAGTCACTGTAGGAAATTCTTCCAGTTATGCCCGTTACTCACGTGTCTTCTGTTTTGCAGTGGCTGTAGATAACAACACCGAGAAGTCTGTAGATGATTGCATTTCATGGCAACAAGTGCTCCAAGACGTACAGAAAATACATTTGCGCTCTGTTACACACCTGGCCTTTGGGTTGGACTGAGGGAAAAGGCGGACACGTGCAAGCACTCCTTATGCACGGGAATTATGGTACGTCCCGTTGTTCACAAGGGGTGGGAAGGAAAAAAATATACTGGATATAAAAATATACTGGATAAAAATGACAGCTGTGACAGGAAAATGAGAACAACTTTCATGTTTTTATTGCTGCCTTAGAAGCAATTGATAAACAGTACACTTCATATATAAATGAGCATGTGTCAATATATGACAACAAAAATAAATTACAGTGACATAGTATTTAACTTTACAAGGTTGTACAAAATTTCCAAATATGAATAGATTTCAACTTAAAAATTTGAAATAAGTTAAAACTTCAACTATTCTGAAGACTTGAAAAATATACATACAATTTCACTCAATCACATCATTTACAGTATGATTTTTTTAAGCTGTTTAGTCTTATACACCCATATATTTTTAACTGTATTAGTGGAATATGTCCTGCTATATGCAGCTTTACTGCACTGGGATAGTGAAAGGGGTTCCCTGAGGGCACAGAACAGGCTTTGAGTGTTTATATTTTAAGTAATTTGATTACATTTATTAGCTAGAAATACAAAACCAAAGCATTATTTATCTGTCCTATACAGAGACTGATTGATCTGCTCTTGCTAGAATTTCCACTGATGCTAGTGAGAATTTTGAAGAAGGCTTAACAGCAGGCTTGAGCTCAACTAAGTCTGTTCAGCCAGGATTAATTAGGCCACATTATTTAATGAAATATTTAAAGAATATCATCTGTTTTGGATTAGATCTCATTATAGGCTACATAGCTAGTCATGGCTATGCACTGAGATATTTGCTTCCACAACTAATAGGAAAATATATTTGAGATGGTACTTTAAAGTAGCAGGATGGATGATGGATCGGTATTTTTAACACCTCAATTATATGCACTTGATTACTGTATTAAATTTTATGAAGATTAAAAGCGCTGGACAAAACCCGTTGTCTGTAAGCGTGTGGTAACTGAGAATGCCAAGGGTCTAATTCAAGCTGTAAAATAAGGTAAGGGTAGAGGAGGTTCGTACTGCGGCTGTATTGCTCCCAATACCCAAGATAACATGGTTAATCTAAAGCTAGTGCAAGCAGACTCTGCGCACTGTCAAAAGGGCAAAAGCTCACTAATTCAGGAACCATTAGTGAGGAAACTGATAAAGGAAAAAAATTTGAAGAAACTGGCACACGTGAGAAAATTGCTCAATTCTCAAAAATGCGGGAAGACGCTTGGGCAGCCAGAGGTGAGTCTTAAAGTCTCTGTGACGAATTCAGTAAGGAAGGAAAAAAAATCCAAGATGTCTATTTGTGCAATGGAATTTTCTCTTCTCTATGCTGAAATATCTATCAAAATGCGACATCAGTAACCTGCAATCTCTTCTCCAAACAAATAAATCTTATATGTACATCCTTTAAATGAGGAAGAAAAAAAAGAAGTCATAAATGGGCCACAGACGAGCAATTCCTCATTTCCATTTTTGTCTAGTGCTATTGGGAATAAAGGCCACTGCAGTTCACAGTTAAGCTGGAAACAAATTTTAGAAGCTGCTGTTTTTGTTGTGTGACTACGCTGCCGTTGGGCAGCGGGAAGGAGGAAGGGAACCGGAAGGAAAGACGGGGCCGCTGATGGCTGTGCCTGCTTTGTGCTCTCCCACAGAACTTCTCTGCAGGCTCGTGCCCGGTGACAGGAGGGTGCGGGGGGAGGTTCGGGACACAGAGGGAGGTCCGAGGAGCGCAGCCCCACACCGTGGCGCGGGGTCCTGGCACCCTCCTGCCCATCCGGGGGGAAAATGTGCATTTCAGAAGCAGAGCGGGAGCCTTTCCGTCAGCTGGAGCCGGGCTTGGATCAGCCCCCAGAAAAGGCTGGCATTCGCCACTGCTAAGAGAGCGCAGAGCAATTTCACCGAGCAACCGACTGTGTCTTTAAGTGAATTAATAGCAGCCAAAGAATATTGTAGCATATGAACGGAGTCAAAATTTCCTCCTACAAATCTACGACTGCAAAGAGAGTCCTCCCAGACCGAGGGGAATGACAGTTTCCCCAAAGGAAAGGATCTACACGATGAAGACTTCCAAACAATTTCTCTAGATTGTTTACCCCTCTTGCAATTTCTAATCTCAAATTACTTCCATCAAAACATTTTTCTTAATTGCTTGTTCTGTGTTCTGCCCCTGCATTGGGTTCGGAGAGGAAAAAAGAACATGGAAATACATTTCAAAAGTTCAAGCAATGTCTAGTGGTTATGTAAACCTTACCTCACCCACCAACTGCTTGGCACACAGTGTATTGTTGTACAATCAGATATGACTTTTATATCACATCATTTACTTTTTATCTTAACTAGCAAGCCACTCCATGAGCAGCAACTAAAGAAATGAGTTTATCAGCTGATATTAATGCAATTGTTATCAGGGGCATACAGGGTAAAAGTCATTTGTAGATTACAATAATATATTTGCAAGGAAAGTTCCACACGGGAAGGTGCCACCTTATTCGGTTTATGTGGAGGGATCAAAAAAAAAAAAACCAAACCAGATGTTAAAGCATCTTGGCAGAAGAAAATCTCTTAAGACCACAATGTTCCACAGTGATAGTTCAGTGGGAGCCAAGTTTTGACAGCACATTTTGGGCCGATACCCATGCAGTGAAAGGAGAAGTGTGAGAGCTCGTAGGACACCTGACTGAGCCAAAGCATTGATTTTTCTACCAACATATGGCCGCCCACCTGCTCTCAGGGCTGCAGTGCTGGTGGTCATTCCAGAGGGGAGAATGCCTACAAAAGCGTTGGAGTCTGACTCCGTAGATCTTCTCTTACTCTTGTTTCCATTAGCTGCAAATGAGGAGGTTCCTCTCAAACACTGCTACCGAGGGAAACAATTGCTTTCCATAATTATCCACCTCTACTCTTCCAATTAATGTGCTACTGCTTTGCAAACTGCCATCAATATGAGCTAGGACCGAGTATTCTTTGTGAGAGTTTATGGAGACACAGAATTTAATTAGTCAGCAGTAAGGCAGCTGTTAGCAAAAAAAGAGCAACTTGGCCAATAATTTAAAAAATGCTAATATTTTATATAGTACCTGAATGGATGGCTACGACTAGATCAAGAGATACCAGACTTTGAATGCATTGTCAAGCACTGCCTTTTTATGTAGCAGAAGGTGAGGGTCTCCGTTCTTCTGCTTCCTAATTATTTCATCACTTTACAGTAAGTTCAGCTCCACTGGTTTTGGCTGAAGAAACTCGGTGTTTGATAAGGAGTAAAACTACAAATCCCTCTTTATGAAAGTGATTTCTGAGCCGCTTAATTACCGCATGTCATTTGCCCACATACTTCAAAATCAGAAAGAACCAGGACAATGTCAAGTTATTTAAAATATTCAAATATATATTCAGATACTGTCTCAGGAACTGGTTTTGCTCCATAATCAGAAGAACGGCACAGAAAGCTTTCAAGTCATAGGAACAGAAAAACATATCAGGAAACACATAAAATACGTTCATCAGATCGCTGCAATGTTATCTCTGTTTCTATCACAAAATACCCGCTATCTCCAAATAGAAGCAGGAAGCTTATGGCTCTTTCCTCGTAACAACTGGCCTTGACTGGTGCGGCCCACACCCTTCCCCAGCGGGGCGGCAGGGGCAGGAGCTCACTTCCAGCTTCGCGCTCGGCGGGCGTCCCGCCGCTCTCCGCGCGGGGATCTGGAGCGGAAGAGGGGCAAAGATCCTGCCGTCAGCACCGAGGCAGGACGAACGGGGGTAAGCGTCAGCTGGGTGAGGGGACACCTCTAGAAACCCAGGGATGACCCGGGTGAAAAATATTATGTCTCCTTCGCTGACCTCTTCTACCATCTACAGCTCACAACTGCAACACTTCTCATTATATTTAGCATTTTCTTAGATCTTTCAGAAAGCAATGAATGGTAATTCACGCCTTTTTAGGCTTTAACATTTGAATTGGCACTTGTGCACACTAAGCATACTGAATTCAATGATCCTCCCTTATGCAGCTTGCTTCTGAGAGCAGACGTGAATCTGTGGTCTTACTTTGTATTTCACCTCTAACGACGGCTACCGCGTCAGTCAATACGCATTGTGCAGAGTACAAAAAAAATGGCCCACCGGCTTATTAGTTTGAGTTTCTCCTGCCTTCAGTGGTGTGGTACTTCTTCATGCCGATCGTTCCAGTCTCACAGCAGGGAGCAAAACGTGTGAGCTGAAGTCTCCTCAGCCAGTACCAATAACTGCTGGGAAATGTGCAGCTACTTACGCAGCTCTGCTATTTTGAAAACAAGTCTGAAAGGACCCTCCACCATAGTCAGTGAAGGGTGTGGGCAGAGCAGGAGATAAAGCCTGTTGTGTCCTCGTATACAGAAATTTTTGTTCAGGTTAGCTATGGTCAAGAAACAACATTCATTTTGAGTAAGGGAACCAAATATTTACTCAGAGATAGTTCCACAGCCTGAACAGTGGAAAGGTTTTGTCCTAATATCGGTTGTAAAATAAACACCATAAATGAAGACACGAGGCAAGCAAATGGAATATATGTCTGAATCAGAAAAATTCACACCACTGGAGGAAAGAAGCTGCTTAAATCCTGCTACGTCTGATTGAATATAATTTTGCAGGTGCTAAAAATGGCAAATATCTGTATTGATGGTGGAGCGTATTGAATAGGTATATTTGACAGGTATATTCAATCGGAGGGGACTAAATCCATATGAAAAATAAAAGTAAATGAGTGGAGAAGAGCACTGGGCATCAGGAAATACTGCACAGGACTATTTCTTGAGATGTATCCGCACAACGCAGCGTGCAGCACCGTGCAGGGGTCAAAGCCCATGGGGTTATAGCTTTTACCCTCATGGTGTTATCTGCTCTGTGCCACAACAATAATCATTCTGAAAGTGGACTTATGAAGCACAAATTAATGAAGGCCATTTCCTCATCCCTTTGACATCTCTAGACTAGGTAATATTTAAGGAGTGACCACAGTTGCTTTGTTACCCAAAGATTTTAATTTGGAAGAAAAATAGTCTCAAGAGGACTGGATATTTTGAAGCCACATAAGGAATTGGATTTTTGCCCAGATACTTTATTTCCATGTTAGTATGAAAGTTTTCAGATCTTCTGAGATCAGATCTTTACTTTAAGTAAATTAACTATGCCTCTATGAATGATTTGAAAAATAAACATAAGTCCTGTGCTTTTCTCGTTATTAGCCACTGTCGACCAATGATTACCAGAGCATTTCAAGCGTTGTTTCATTCCAGATACTGCCCTAAATAACTTTTATCCTGGAGAGAGTAAAAATTTCCCATCAAATTCCTGGAAAATGCTTCCATATTAACGCCTAGTTATTTACTCCTAGACTGCTAGAGTAAGGATCTCTTCGCAGAGGCCTGAGTGGGGTGTGAGGGGGCTGTGCCAACAGCGTAGCTGATGCTGACGCGTGCTTTTGGCTTACAGAGTCATTCACACGCCAAACTTTTTTGGGCACTGTTTACATGTGTTTATTCACCCTTATGCAAGGAGGATGTTCACATCTATAAAAACTTTAAATATCTTGGGGTTTTTTTCCACACTTTCTGCCAAGTTAAATAAATTGTATAGCTTCACTAGCTTGGAAAAAAGTTAACTCTCCTCACCACAGTTGAGCTGAATGATTTTATCACCATTTTCGGAAGATCATCCCTGAGGCCAGCTTCATACATCCCAGTTAAACTCAGTCAAGGTTTTATTGTTTACAAAAACAGAAGAGGGTGAATGATCTAGACATACTGTGCATTTCTCAGTTCTACCAGGCAAAGGAGGTTTCTAAAGCTTGCACAATTCCACTTGTGGGACTGGCAAAGGAAAACTATTATTCCATGCAACAGAAAAGGCAGAGCAATAGGCTGGGGTGAGGGAGGATGATAATTTTTTCCTCTCATTTCTAACAGGAAGAGTGCTGTTCTTGTTACCTTAAATAATTTGCAGTGGTGACTTGCTTTATTTGCCTTTACATATTTGCGACATTTGCCTCAGCTGTTTGAAGAGTGGCTAGATTCCTGTATCTATGTTGAGAAACTTACAGTGATGTTCCCATGAACACAGGAGTTTCTCTTACGTGAACTCAGATAGAGTCTATCTAAGAGGCCTTTATTTTCCTATCTGGTAAAGCCAGCGTGATTTTGGTTAAGCTAACGGAGTTAAACCTAGTGCAGTATTGATGCAATAGCTCACTAAGTGAAATCTGGTCATGCACATCCAAATTTTGGGTAAAGTCTGAAGAGCCACCACAATACACTGAAAACACCACGTTCAGAAATAAAGACACTGCAATCGGAAGAATATGCGCTAAGGAAAGGTGTGGAAACTTTTCTTGCAGTTAAGCAGAATAAATACAGTTCCGCTGTCCAGTTACAACTGATGAAGCATCAAAGGCAACATTTACCATGGCTGACAATTTCAGCATAAGTTTGTATAAACATCCGTATACATTGCTCTAGATGTGCGTGCGTCTCTCTATATGTACATGCACAGTACTATGTCATACATGTTATCCTTCTGAGATATACGTAATGCATAGGGATGTATAGGTACAATATACATACCACACGATACACTTTGGAATACACCATGAAATAAGTAGCACTTAATTTTTTCTTGCGTAACCTGCACTCCTTCCATGAAACAATCTCTGTCAGGACTAACTGAAACTCCTCTGAGTCATTTTTACTATTTAAAATTGAGCACAAAACCCTCAAGCACATCTAGGAAGGTATCTGGAAATAACTATGACAATCTTTCCTGAGGAAAAAAGAAAATAAAAATCACAATCTATGTTATATTTTGAATGTAGAATGTGGGTGGTGAAAAGTAGTCAAAGTCCTGACTGCCAGTATGGCACAGTTAATGAGTTTGCCAATTAAGACTGTGAAGACCTGCCAGTGACATCAAGTACTGTGATGGTCAATCTCAGCCAACTGTGGTGCCACAGTGTATGAAACAGAATAAACATAGTGTATAGTTCTGAACAACCCTACTCACACTCAACTTGTTTCCAGCAAATAGCACAACTGGATTAGCTACCCCCTGCCTGCTTACCTGAAAACCTGAAGTACAAAAATGCCATGGAGTAACAGACATTACAAATTAGTATTTCCCCCAATATCTGTTTAGCAGCTCCTAGAAGCAGAAGTAGAAAAGTGCAGAACCTACAAATGATATATGCCTGATAAAAGGAAAATCCTAATTAAATAAGGTTTTTAATTC
The DNA here is from genome assembly GCA_013400195.1 of Aramus guarauna. Classification (NCBI taxonomy): domain Eukaryota; kingdom Metazoa; phylum Chordata; class Aves; order Gruiformes; family Aramidae; genus Aramus; species Aramus guarauna. The sequence continues at coordinate 836,426 of VXBL01006440.1, read as the reverse complement.
TCAGAAAATCTCAATGTCATACATGCTTTAGCTAATCTTCCTAATAGAAGTGCTTGGGTATCATGGGAGTCGGGTTCATGAGACAGAAAAGACAGCCATCATTATGAACACCTCAGTTCCACCAGACATCTGTACATATCCTTTGGTTAACAAGAAGCAATCTACAAATACAGATCACTTTGACCTGCTCCCAGAAGCAAGTGCAGTGGTATTTGCATGGGTAAATACATAAACGATAAAAGGAATACATAAAATAGAAAATCACAGAAGCTGCAAGCAAGTTGTGAAAAGGGACAGTAGCTTTACATGAGTCAAAGAATATTCAGACTTACCACAAGGTTTTAGCCATTTTCAAATGCACTACAGTACGTGATGATTCATGAACTGGATGAAGTTCAAGCTAGTGAGGGCTTGGCAGAACGTCCTTAGGGGCAAGTCATCCCCAGATGCCCCAAAGAAGGTCAGACTTGGTGAAGAGACCATTTCTACCAATAAGGACCGGGAATATGTGGATCATGCTCTTTTTTTTTTTAATAAGTCTTTTACTTCCTTAGAAAAGAAAGTATCAGAACTCAACACTACAACTGCTGGAGCTAGTAATGTGCCTTCTGAGCACATTACTAAGAGCAGCTTAGCTTTGCATAGGAATATTTTGAAAGGAAACAAAAAGCCTGATAACAAGACAAGCTTGAGAAGTAAACTTTATGAAAAGAATCTGGGAGCCATTTGGAGGAGACTGAAGGTTTGGAATCTCTAATATAAATTTGAATAGGGATGCATAAATAATCAGATGGTCAAGGGGGCAAGTGAAATGCAGTTTATAAATAGCTTAGCATGATACACCAGGACTATCCCTACCATATATATATATGGTAGTATAATGATAATTGTATATTCAAAATTACTGATGCTGCTGATCAGGGAAAAGAGATAAAAAATTCCTTTTGCTTTGATGTTTGCATTCTGTAGAGTCAAACTGAGTGTACTTTGGGACTTGTATCTATACAAAATTGATAATAAGCCAAGACTTTTTAGAATATTCTTGCAGAAGAAGTAAGGAAATAGAATAACCAAGACAACAAAATAAGAAAGTGAAGTTGCACATAGTTGTGAAAGATCACCAACTGCCTCAGGACATCTGCGTGGGTATCCTCACAAAGCTGCCAGATTGCTTTAGGAATTCCATTTGTTGTTCAGGATATCTAGACCCACAGGTTTAGATCCTGGGAAGTGCTCAGGCCTTTCCTATATCTGCTTAGCTTTAGAACAGTGACACACTGACCGGCAGTTTACATTTGTAGGAAGCGTGTTATGCTGGGGTAGGATAAAGTGCGTCATGCACCGTGACGCCTGTCCTTGGATCTGTGGATCAGACGTTTCTCGCAGCCTATACTGGTACAGAAGCAATAAACGTCTATCACAATTTGACATCAAGAAAGCCAAACATATGTTTAACGTATTTCGTTGTCTTAGAGCTGTTCAGTGGCTGGTGGTGACTGGGGTCTGTTCTACAAAGCTTTCTCCAGACAACGCAATGGTTCCTGTCTGGCTAAAGCCTCTGAATTTTTTGATCCTCTTCGTATGGAGTCTGATCTTGTATAATTGCAATTAATGGGATGATGCCTGGTCTCTGCAAAACCAGCTTTCTGTGTAAAGAACGTGAATGGGACTGAGCCATTTGTCTGCCCTCAGAATGATGCTTTCTGTCACGTTTCTGACTTAATTTTCCTCAAAACCGATGAAAAATTATGTAATTTGTACATTTTAAAAGTAGTGCTGTGTCAGATTGTACCTTTTGGTCCTGTGTTGTTCTTCTGCAACCTATCATGTGCACCTGTGTTCATAAATAATATATCCACTTGTGCATATAGCTAAAGTTTTTGTGTGTACATGGGTTTAAAGCGAACACATAGACATATAAAATACAAATTAATTTGATCCCCACTGTACTTGTAACACAGCCAAATTCTTAATATTTTTATAGTGCATATTCCATTAAATAAATAATAACTAAATTGACCTATGCTACAATATGTGTATACCTACACATTTTATGATGCCTGTAAATAACATTTTAAAGCCTGTTCACACATCAAAAGACAGGTTGTTTATTTCTCTGTTAAAACAATCCAAGGTTTTAACTCTTCCTATTATGTAAACAGTGGTGACAGCTGCTTTCAAGGAAGCCTAACTTCATTAAAAATGATAGTTTCCCATTGTAAAATCAATACTAATATATCATATATCCCCCTGATGGACTCTGGCTTCCTTACATGCTCTCACATTTTGTGTATTAGGGGCACAGCACTACTCTAGATATCTGAAGATAATAATATGGCAATAGATATAGATATAGATATATATTTAAATGTTAAAACATTAGTTAGGTCAACTTGAGTAATGAATATATTTCAAATATATGCTTCTTTTTATAAATAAAGGTCATTAATTTTCTTCACAACATAGGTGTCTTGTAAGTCTTTGGTTGTACGTGGCTACCAAACTGGTAAACCAATTCTGGATATCTTTAGCTCAAAATGCACTTGTGACATATAGACGAAGCTTTAACTTTTTTCAGTTTTTATACTAAACTTGTACTTGCAGTAGACTCACAATATCATTTACAAGCTTACCTTTAGGTAGACATTTTAAACAACTCATACAAAAGAAAGATTTGTATGTCAAGAGTATTTGTTTTAGTGACAAGAAAGCTAGGTATAGTCTATTCATTGCTCAAGCAGACCTTTATGAATCACTTTTAAAGGACACTACAGTTGAAGACTGAAGAGCAATATTTATCAACATTAAATAAAACATTTGGTGAAGTATGTATAAATATTTCTTCATATGAACATAACACAAAATTAAATAGTTCAGATACACAGACACCATTTAATATATTTCCACTGTTGTCAAAATCATCTGTAAACACCATCTCACACTGAATACAAAAGCAGCTTTTACATCAGTTCTGTGTTCACAACACTGATGCCCCTTTGTAAAAGAAGGTATTTGCTTTGTTTTATTTTCAGCAAAATAAGAGTCTTAAGCAATAAAAAAAAGTTTTGGTCAGTTCAAAGGAGAATACAAAATTATCTTTCAACATGTAACTAAGTCAGATTTAAAACAATAGTTTAAAGTACAATCCTTTCCCCGAGGGATCTCTGACTTATAAATCATGCTGGGTGCAGACCACATCACAAATACCAGGAAATACTGGTCATGTCTAAGCTAAAAATATTAAAGCCCTTTTAAAATTTTCTTTATAAAAAATTGCCAGATTACAAATTGGCAATATCCACGTTTTTCGCAACACCGAAAAACCTGGCATTAAACAGATCTAGGTGCACTTCTTCTAATGATTTTTAAAACAGATTCTGGAAAAGAAACCCTTTTTAGTGAGCATCCTTCATGTGCAAAAATAAAGCGTTTCTTTTACGTAAATCTTTTGCATCTGAAGATCACCTGGGCAGAGAGTGCAGGGGGGAGCTCCACCAAGTCAAGACAGAAAATTACATCTCAAACTTTCATTGGAAGCCGTACGGATACTGTGCATTGGATCTGAGCTGGCTCTGAGCAGGGCGGTGCAGCTCAGGACAAGGCGTCGCAGTGTCCGTGTGTGCCCCGAGAGCAGCGAAGCCGCCCGAGCGTGAAAGGGGGCTCCTGCTAATGGCTGTGCCCGCCTGGTTCCTGAGCAACTCCCTTCTGAGCATCACTGCTCTCGCCATCCTACAACCGACAAAGATAACTGCGTACTCTGCCCTGAATGTAGCCTTCAATTCCTTTCACCTTCGTATCTTTTAAAGAGGCGTGATAACTTTGGGGAGAGATACTGTGCTCAAGATTAAGGTTTTACTGGGCATGTGCCCCATTATAAATTTCTGTAGACTTCTAGGCTCACAGGCTATGCTTTGGTTCTCTCCATTTCAAATGTGGACATCATGTTTTGGTTTCAAAGATAAACTTGAATTCCAGGTGGCAAATAATGAGATATATATTCAGAATATAATTTTCTGATTTTTTAATTTATTTTTTTTTAAAATTTCACTCACAAGTAATCGTGATGGGGGGCCCTGTAAAACCTAGAACAATAGATCACCTCTTTCCTGGTATGTGTGTATTTTAGAGGTGTGAATGTATGTTATGCATACATACACACACACACACATATATATAACATGAACTGCACACATAGATACTCGGCAATCAGGAATTGGAGCATAATTAACAATACACCAGAAGAGAAGTAGACAGGAAGCTCTACCTGGACAATAAGAAGCAATTTTGCAACCTATACAGTGTCTCAAATAATTTTATAATCCTGTTTCGCTAGCTTGCTACATCTGTATGTGACTTGAATTGAAAGTTGTTGGATTCCTTAGAAATAGAAGAGTTGGGCTAGCTAGATGTGCTTACCTGAGATCCCAGAGTTGATTATAATCAAAGAGCTGGGCAGATCAGTAATGGGTTTATAATTGCTATACAGCTTCTTGCAAATTTGTAGGAAAACTTTATTAAGTCTTTCATTCCTTAGTAAAAATGTTGAAGTTTGTTAGTTTTTGCTGAATGTAGACTTGATTTTTATATTAAACTGGATTTATTAAAAGGATACATAAGCCTGGCAGCTGCTTTCACGTCTTGATGTTTAAATGTTTGAATCAGCACCCTGGAACCACCCTCCCACCCCAACCCATCCCGTTCCATCCCTTCCTGTCCTATGCTGTCGTGTCCCTTTTTGTCCCATCCCATCCCATCCAGTCCCATCCAGTCCCATCCCATCCCATCCCATCCCATCCCATTCCCCCTTCGCTAATTTTTTTAATAGTTTAAAAAATACTATTCTATGAAGCCTCCCTAGGGATCCGCTTATGAAAAATGACGGACTGCCTTTGCTGATACTGCTGTTTGCGTCGTTTTCGTTTGTCACACTGGCACAGCAGCAGCATCTTGAAAGTGTTTCTGAATGTTTTGTTACATAGTGCATAGCACACGGGGTTCACGGTGCTATTGATGTAGCAAAGCCAGTACCCCAGGTTCCAGAAAGTTTTGGGGATACAGCTGCAAAAGGTGTTCACCAGAACCATGATGTTATATGGGGTCCAGGTAATGATGAAGGCAAACAAAATGGCACTGAGTGTCTGTGCTGCTTTCTTTTCTTTGATAAGTGACATTCGTTTTCGCTTTGTGATCTGACTTCTGGTCTTCAAGGCAAACTTTTTTGCCAGGGTTGCTTCCTTGAAGGACAAGGGCAAGGCTGCAGATGTCTTGGTCACTGATGAGATGCCATCAGAAGCTGTGGTTGTTTCTGCTGACCCAGGCTGAATTGGAAGCTTAGAAAAGCTCTTTTGGAAATTTCCACCATCCTGAACACTTTTGGGAGGGTGCAATTTTTTGGGTTTCTTTTCCTTTGATTCTGTGTCAGATTTCTGCAGTTCATCTGCTGACTCATGCAAATCTTCCGAGGAGGGTAGTTTCGTGGAATTGAGGATGGCGCTGTGACCAGGAAGCTTCAGCACGATTGAATAGATGGCTCTGGTCTCTGCAGCGATGTCGTCTTCATCAGAGGAGGCTGAATTTTCAAGGGAGGCAGCAGCGTCGTTGTTGTTCCAGCTGTCACTGCTGCTGTGCTCTTGGTCCCCCTGGTCTGTGTTGGGTTCCCAGCTCTTCATGGTGAGCCAGAAGTGGCAGCGTCGGTATTTCCTTCGAGTGGAGCGTTTCATGCTCTGCCGCTGCAGCTCATAGCTGCTGCAGCTCCGGGAGCTGCCTGTCTGGTGTACAAAGCGTGCTGCCTCTGCTTCGCTGCCCGAAGCCTGTAGCCCTGCTAGCTCTTTGGTGCGTTTCTCGGTCTCCTTGTAGATCCTCCAATACAAAATACTCATAATGGTGACTGGCAAGTAAAAGGCAGCTATGGCAGTGCCGAAAGTGATGATAGGTTCACTTAGAAACTGGATGAAACATTCATCAGGAGGCACAGTCCTCTCCCCAACAAAATACTGCCAGAACAAGATGGCAGGGGCCCAAAGAACAAAAGAGATGATCCATGCTAAACCAATCATCACCCCAGCCCTTTTGGTTGTTCGTTTGGCTCTGTATGTAAGTGGCCTAGTGATTGAAAAGTACCTGTCAAAACTTATGACAAGGAGGTTCATGACAGAGGCATTACTGGCAACATAGTCAATGGAGAGCCAAAGATCACAGGCCAAGTTTCCCAAAGCCCAGTGGTCCATGATGATGTATGTGGTGTAAAGATTCATGGAAATAACACCGATGATCAAGTCTGCACAAGCAAGACTCAGCAAGAAGTAGTTGTTGACTGTTTTCAGTTGTTTGTTAACCTTAAATGCAACGATCACTAGGATGTTTCCTATGATGGTCACCAGTGCAAGGATCCCCGTGAGGAAAGCAATCAAAACTACTTGCCAGACAGTGTGTCCACCCAGAGGGTCTTTGCTCGTGGCATTTAGGGACATGTTTGCTGATTCCACAGTGGAGAAGGGAAAACTCTCTGTGGTCTGAGGGAAATCATAGCTGCCAATGAGCGACGCTGCTTCATCAAGGAGTCCTGGTCCATGTGAATCTCTCTTCCAGAAGGAGCTCACATTTGAAAACAGGGGTGAGGCTGAACTGTTATTTTGCATGATCATTGTGGCTCTCTGACATAGTCTGCAGCAGGGAAAAAACAAACAAAACCCAAGTGAGCAGGTGAAGATGGTAAATAGATCGTCTGCATACTCCTACATAAAATGAAAGATGTCTTTAAAAGCCAAGCTGCCTGTGACACATTCGAAGTCAGATGCATACGTGCTAGTACTCAGTTTATAGCTGTGATTAATCTGAGCTCTTTGTAGTAAGCACATACTGTTTCCTTAAAACCATTCAGTCACAGAAGAACCAAAATCCCAGGAGAGTTTGAATCCGCAGTAGTATTAAAATACCCTCCAACCCTTAATTAAAATGCTCCATGATGAATCTACGCTGAACTCTACATCTCAACAGCCCACTATCCTGGACCCTTCAAAAACTAAATGCCAGACACATGCAGACACAAATCCTCCAAGTTCAAATCCATGCTGGTCCCCAGTGCTACCCTGGCACTAGCAAAACACAGCCCCAGCTTCTGCTGCCTCCAGCTGCAACTAATGACAAACAAAAATATTGTTCTGTCTTTCCTTAAACTACAGAGATACAAGCCAGCATCCTTTCACTGTGTCAAGCTACTCTAACCCGTGAGGCTGCAAAGACCTTTTCATTTTCACCTACATTTTGGCTACCTGATAAAGGTACTAGAAGTTCTCATTAGCACTTTTTTCACATGCCACTATTCATTTTTGATGCACATTTTTATATTTGGACTAAGGATTTTGTACATCTAATGACTTCAAAATGTCTTTAGGGCAACACATGTTAAAATTTCCTTTGAAAATATGGTCTCTAGAGTCAGGAAGAAATGTTTGGCAGATGTATGTCAAAGCAATCATTAAACACTTTAGGAAAAGAGGAAAAAAGCATGAAAGGGATTCATAATTAAGCCTTAATCCTTTTCCCCAAGTACTTCTGTAAAATGAAGACATGCTCAGAATAGGGATTTGCCTTTCCCTTATTTCATTAACTTCTGTTGTCCAATGACTAGATTCATTGTAATAAATCAATTATATCATCAAGCAGCAAGAATTCTGATGCAAAAGTCTATCACTGATAGTAAATGTTAAACAAAGGATTGTCAGAGAGAACTGTGTTTGTTTTCTAACTCTGAATTCTTCTCTGAATATATTATGGCACGAGATAATAACGAGTATCACAATGCACAAAATATTTAGGAGGACGTTTTAGTTCTTTAATTAATTTCTAAATTTTATTTTTCCTTGAACTGTACTTGACTTTCTCAGCAAGCCATAAGACACCATGTGATTTTAAATGGTGCATCTTCTTTGACATATGCAGTAAACACCAACAATTCCTTCCCTTAGCCCATGCACAATAAGTAACCTAACTCCCCCATATTTTGATATCTAGCACAAATGAGATATTAATTTTTCTCTTTATTAATAGGAAGACAAGGTTATAATGATGCTGCCTTATCCTAATGTAATTCAATCCACTTTTAATGTATTCATCATCATATCAGACAGGATGTGAACTTAATAATAACATAATAATAACAACAACAGTAAATATTTCTCTGGTAAATCACAGTGTTAAATTTAACTCTTTTCCTGATAGAAAGATTGAAAAAATGATGCAACTCAAACAATTTCTAAAAAAGAAAATGGTAAAAATTTTATAAACTTCAAACCAACATTGATAAATTTGATTTTCTTAAAATTAAAGTAGGTTGAAACTATGTTTCATAAAAACCCTTTGACATTCCAAGTTTTCTTTTCTTTGCAAAGTTCATGTGAAAGAAATGTACAGTTTTGCATGAAATTTCAGGCAAAAAGACATTCTGAAGATTTTTCACGCTGCTCCTCTAAAATGTTCAATATTTTTTACCATTTTAATTATTCCTTTCCCAAGAAAATCTAAACAAACTTCTCTGAAACAATTTCACCATGTCCTTGCCGTCTATTAGAGAAGCTGTGGGACACGATATACTTCTTTTTTTTTCTTTTTCAAGGTATATTACTTCTGACTATGGAGCTGGTGTAGTTCAGGCCAGCAAGCTTACAGCAGCATGTCCTTGCCGATTCCTATCATACTGTTTCAAAAAAGATGTAGAAGTCAAATCTGCACTGTGAGAGAGATAGACTCATCCCCCCTACGCTAATGAAATGAAAGTCTGCAGAAAGTCATCTGCGAAACAGCAAGCAGAGGTCTGGATGAGAAGCACGCTCCTGCTTTCATTCACACACCGCCTCAGGCACGTTTATACCAGCTCACTCCTTTGCCTTGACCAAAGAGAACATTCATTTGCATCTCTATAAAAATGGAGATCCCACTTACTAAAAAATTACAAAGGAAAGGCCCATGGAAAGCCAGCGTACAATAATCTTCTCCTTTGAAGAAGCGGTATTCAAATTTGGCTTGCCCCTCCCAATGCGTGGCTGAAATAAAAACACAGCTCACTTGTGAGCAACCACTTACGTGAGTGTTGACAATGTTCTTGCCAGTTGTTTATGGGCCAGGGTGGTTAGTCACAGTGGGAAAAAAATCTTTGACTCAAACAGGATTGCTGGAAACAATCCTTCTTGCAATGTTTTACTTAGGAAGCAGGCAGCTTTTCCAGAGCTGTCAGATAGGATGAGGTCAAAACCAGAATAGTATGAGAGAGATCTGAAATAATGATAATTGCTAAATATATGCCAGAAATGATTAATGTTATAGGGTACAGACCTTGCTTTGCTGACATTAGGGACAGAGAGCAGAGGATGAAAGCCAGAAAGCATCCTCTCTACAGACATACACTTGTAAAATCTTTACAAGGTAACAGCCGACATAGTCAAGTATTGATTGGGAAGTCTGACAGGTAAGCTTAGATGATGATCATATTATTATGTTGCTTTTTCATAAAGAAAGGACAAGCTGGTATCTTCTAATACAAAAGAAAGGACCAGGCAGAAGATACTGATAAAGGAAATGAAACTTTCACTATGGGGTATAGAATAGAAAACAACATCACTTAGAAGTGATGTTAGAAATAACAGTATTACCAAGAAATGAAAATAGTTGACAGTTTGGCAGTACTTCTCATATTCATTGCGTAATACAACCATAAACTAACCTAAGTGTTGGCCTTGGAAGTCCAAAACAACTACTGCCTAAAAGATACAAATAATCTTGCAAAATTAATGTGTAAATGCTGTGCTATCTACCCCTAAGTCCATAAAGCAATTGTGAATTCTGTTTAATTGTAGACTTTGAAATGGAGTTTCAATGTAAATTAACCAATAAATCCTTTCAGAAATGCCGTGATGCAAAAGACTCATCATGAGGAAGCCTGGGAAAACTATACTTCAGCTGCAGTCTTTCAGACGCCAGCAAGTGCTGGAACCAAACCTTTATTTCGCAGGTCGGTTCTCTCATCCCTGGACTTAACAGTAACTTCCCTAAGCCAGTTTCACTGAAAACCTGCACAGCCCGCAGCCGCCCAGTAACTGAGGAAAAGAGTGAGCACAGTGCACCGACAGCTCCCTGCTGTCCAGGGCAATCCTGCAAGCTAGAGCTCGGCTTTTTAAGCTCCTCGGGCATTAAGGGGACCCCTAAACCCTCATTGACCAGACTATTTGATAACATGGAAGTGCTAGCCAGGTGATGATACAGACTTTTGTTCTGTCTTCTACAAGCCTCGGTAATTGAACTGTTTAGTTCAATAACAAATGTATTACTCATATGTTCATCTGCATAGAAAAAACCTATCACTACTACCACCACCACCATAACATACCACATCAGTGCAACTGGATTTTCTTCCCTTTAGGAGGCCAAAACAAGCTAAGTTATCCACCATTTTCCAAAACTGCCATGTGCTTTCTGCTTTCTCTATAAGAAGAGGGGGTTACAGGGAAAAGAGGGTGTCCTGGGTCCAAGAAAAAAGGATGGCGTGCCCTGCAGTGCAGCCTGCCAGCACCTTCCCAGCAAGCCAAGCTCCAAGACAGAATGATGTGTGACCAAGTGGGAAAGCAGCCACAAATATTTTGGTAAAACAAACAGTACAGCATAGCCTGAGTGAGGCAAAAAAACCCAACTGTGAAATGATTATAGATTTATATACCAGGATAAGAGTTTACAAATCATTGGTACGATACACTACATCACAATTTCAAGCCAGGGACTAACAAAGGAAAATATTTTTAGCCGAAGAATATATAATTACTTACCTAGGATTACTGCTATGCTATTCACCATGGTTTGGGTTTTTTGTTCTTGTTTCTGCTTTTTAATATGAGCTTATGAAATATACAGGCCAGAGAACATCAGAGGCAATGTACCCTTCCCAGCATTATTCAGGAAAAGTGTAGGCACAGTACAGGCAATGGCTCTGCAAAGTTTCACGTACATCCTTCCCAACGCACCTCTGCTCCCTGCCCCATCGGAGGGACTGAGATACGAGATATCCCATGAAGACCCATTGGAAGGGAAGGAGAAAGTAGCTGCAGAAACCGTCACTAATTTCAATAAATGGGTATAACACAGATTTAAAAGCTTGAATTTTCTGTATAGCCTAATTCATTGCACATTGCTGTAAACAGAAAGTAAAATAGAATAGACAGTAGGAACAGTTCTGTCACACATTTTCACTGCATTTCATTTCTCTTTGTCTATTTCGTATTCTGGTGCTTTTGTTAATACTTCACATTTCACTTTACCATATTTTTTCCTTTCCTTAAACCTTCCGATTCACAAGCACATAACCGCCATTTTTGCAGAGAAGTCTGCTTGCTTGCTGTCTTTAAAGGGCTCTAAGATGCATTTTCTGGGAAGTCAGACAGCACTCCATGGGCTCAGCTGTATGTAAGCTCAGAACTGGCAAGCCTTGATGAGTGAAGAATTTCACATCTCATCTGTTTGCACAGACAAGAAAATTGCTTACCTTATTTTTCCCTGTTCATCTGCATTGCTATTGTGTACACATTAGCCTAAACAGCAGAGAATTCCATGCAATGAATTATAAACCTGTTTTCTAACATAAAGAAACCAAGCCTTTAGAATGCTTAACACACTTACCTAAACTGCTAGTTCCAAAACTAATATTTGGCAAAATAAAAATAGATATATGAATTTTAAAGTTTTCCTGAAAGTATTCCCAAGATTACATATATCTATTTTTCCAATCACACACAGTGGTGGGTATTTTTCCAAAACATATAAAAAAATGAAGATGCAAGTATTCACACTAGCGTTCACAGTTTTACGTTAATTATATAGCAGGGCATATAATTTGCAGCTAGTGTAGCACAAGATACAGGATTCCTTATGCATAAAGGTACAATAACAGTGTAATAACAGTGTAATTATCAGTGAACAGGACGTCAGATTTACCATGACATACTGATGATTAAATATATTACACTCAATACAATTTTGCACCTTCGCAGAATGAGAATACAGAGTCATTGACATCTATCTCATTATGAAATATTCTGGCTTACACATTCACAGTAGATACAGACAAATAACTGATATACACTTATACTTTGAGATATATGTACACATAAGAATATATACATACAATAATGTCACATATAAAATGTGACAAAAGTACATGTATATATCTGCAGATGACAGTATATGTATATATTTGCAAATATATATACAGACATATGCATGTATGTACGTATTTACACATATGTATATATACATACACACATACATATGTTTGCAGATATGTCCAAACATACTTTTGTCACATGATTCCAAATATTGTTATAATATTGTTATAATAAAGACTATTTCTTTCACTACTTAGCTATCAACTTGATATAGATAAAGCGTAGTCAAACATATCCGACTAACAGTTCAGCCCAAGCTCTTCCATTTTCCACCCATAAAGATGTTTTGCTCATGCTTACTAAAATTACCTAGATTTAATGTCAGTGCTTTAAAATCACTTTGGTGATTAATGAATTAGATTTGCTTATTAAGCGCTCACTATTTGCTTACTGCATTGCTGCTGTTAGTGTGTGAGGTCCAGCACGAGCAAACTGGAACTCATTTCTTTAACCATACGTGTTGTTTTCATGACTTTGGAGAGAGTTTTGAGAACCTAGCGCACAGCACCAAGCCACCCGATCCGTCTCCCTTGCTGCCCCGCAGTCAGCAGAAGGGAGCGTCCCTCCCAGGGAGGAGAGGCAGGGAGATGCTACCTCAAGCCTTCCTGCTGGGATGCGTAAGGACGCCGCGCTGGGAGCGCCTGAGACTGCCCGCCCAGCACAACCAGGAAACTCGGTCTCTCAAGCTGGGCCATGGGAAGAGCCTGTTTCATGCCTTAACTGGCCAATTAGCTTTCACCAAACATCTGCCATCTCATTCACTTGGACTGAGAAGTTTACGTGCCAGGCTGTGCCTGCAGCTTCCACTGTGGGCCTTGCTTGCTTATACTGTGTTTGCTTTTACAATATTTGCTCTTCCAAACACCTTTCCTCATGTAGTATGAACCCTAGGGTTTTTATATTATGATACAAATGTAACTTTGAAAACTAACGTGTTTTAACGGCCAGTGATTTCAGTGGATATATCCACTTATTTACACAGCTACAAAGGTAAGAATAAATACTGTCTTACCACTGGGACCAGAAAAAAAAAAAAAAAAAAATCAGACATGTTGCATCTGTTGCCATTTCAAAAATTCAGATGTGTGTTTCTGATCCCGTCCACTTAAGACTTCCATTTAAGATTGAATTTGTTATATGAAATGTAAAATTCTCTTGCATAATTTTTCCAAATATGCCATATATGCCATATGCCATATATAATAAACACACATCCTAGTCTGCATAGTTAAAAGGACAGTGATGTTAATGGATATCCACATTTACTGAATAAGTGTTTCTGTGCTATTTATTATCTATTTATTCTTTAGCGTCAGTGACCCAATACTCATTCCATCCATGGCTTTTAGTTTCAAAATAATTCTATCTTGAAATCCTCTAAAATGATTCCAGGCAGAAGCTTCAGAAATAAGCTACTAATCTGGGTTGTGATATGGCCTAAGGGTTTATGAAAGTTCATCACATGTAGCAGGAGCACACTTGCTGAAGGAACCGTACTTCTCTTTCTCAGGCACGTGCACGGCGTGGTGTTTGTCTGAACAACTCATACAGAACAAAGTTAAACCTTCAAAAGCCTGAGCTTGGATATGTCTACAGTTTTCAAATGCTTGAAAACCAGAGCAAATTAGGTCTTGCTTAATTAAGATTACAGTAAATATTGACTATCAGATAGAACGGTTAAATGTACAAGGTGCATTCTTATGAAGAGAGGAAATTATTTAAATACCAGGCAGTCTCTCTTTGAGAGAGCTTTATTAAAATTACATTCCATCTGTCTAATTGATATTGGAGGAAACAGACATGTGGTCCAAAATGTAGTTAGAATTACAAACAAATACTGAGACTTTTACCCACTTGAGCAAGCCACTGACTTTGCAGGTATCTGGGGACAGGAAGGTTGGGGTTGGTTACTACGTTGAATTTAAACATGATATCAGATTGAGATGAAAGAAGAATACCAGCCATTTAATTATCTCATTTATGCGTGAGGGGTGCATATTTTTTTCTTTGAGGAAAAACCAGAAAAATTAGAGACTTCATTATGAATTTTCTTATATATACTCTTTTTTCTACATGGCATTGCTTAACATTTTGTTATTTATTATGATGTTGAATCGAAGTCATGATCTAAAATTTTACTGTGCACTCAGCTATCTCTTTATGAAATACTGTCCATTGACACCACAGATAATCCTCCCAATAAAGCATTTAAAGATCACACTAAAATGTTGATCATGTGAAATAAAGTACTGGGAATTCTTACACTCAACTATATAGATGTTGTTAAATGCTAGAATACCTTGAATAAGCATGGAAAAATATGTGCCTAGATAGAGAGGAAAAGAATTTCAAGTCATCTTAGTGATTTTCTGCTCTTTTACTAGAAAAGCATCCTTCTGTAAAGTACAATCATGTTTGAACAATTAGTGTCAAGAAAAGCTCGTTACCAATGCTAGATAAATCAACTAAATTTTCCTGATTTGTAATCCAGTCCTACTTTTATTAATCCTTGCATGCATTTAAAATCCATAATTAATGTGAACATTAGCCTTTAAGAACCTTTACAGGGAGCAACAGACCTCTTTACTGTCTTTAATGAAACTGCCTTAAACCGAAGTAGTAAATTGATTATGCCATAAAAATAAATACATTTTTGCTTTTACTGTTTGTTCACTGACACAATGTACCACTAGGGAAAACTGGAAAACGGTACAAACATTTTTCTAGTATCAAAGAAGACAGAGAGCTTGGACACTGAGCTTTAAAGAAGCTCACCTGACACCTGACACATACTTCTAAATTTCATTTGGCTGCAAGAAGAAAATGAAATGACAAAATGCTGTCAAGCCTTGAAACCAGAAAATTGAAAATATTTTTTTCTGGAAATCCTTTCGATGGAGGGAAAATAAATAGCCCAAACTGAAAAACATAAATAAAACCTCAAATCACAGTTTTCATTTTCTGCCTTTTCAAAAACTATGTTTTTTTTCTTCAGAAACTAATTTCATTTTCTGTCAACTTCAAGCTGAATATCAGATTTTTTTTGACAAATGCTGCTGAAGCAGATGAGCTCCACTTTGTTATTTATTTAGAGAAAATAATAAAGAATGTTTGTATTTACATCAAGGTCTGGCAAAGAGCTATCAAAGTCTCTGGTCTAGGTGTCATGTTTACCTGGTGTCAGGTACTGTTATATGAACGATCTCTAACATACATCATTTAAATGTGTTAAATAACATTAGTTTAAAGGTCTCTTGAGTCTGAGACAATCCTAAGAGACTCTCATTTGTACTTCTGCTGACCACTACATTTTATACTGTAACTACAGCATGGCACACAAGTGCTAAAAATGCAGACCACCTACTATGGCTTTCCTTGATGATGGATAGTTTGGAAATTTTACAAAAGATGCAATAAAGTGACTTGAACAATGCTAGGAAACACTCTGTTAGGGAAAATGTATTGCTATTGACTTTGGTGATTGAAATATTAGTGCTATCTTCAGCGGCAAAACCAAAACTCCCACACGAGACAGATGGTTTACTTAAAAATCTGAAAGGAAAAAAACCCAAACTGTTGAGAGGTTTCAGCTAGAGGAAAAAATTGCTAAGAAATAGCTATTAACTAAGGAAATCTGTATAGATAATTTGCACACTGGAACTATTTATAATAAAAAGGAAATTTTATAAGAGAAACTTTGTGTCAGAATGTTATGGTTTTAATCAAATTGCTTATTTGTTCTAAATAATGCTCTAAAACGTGCAATCATAGTAATGTTGTAAAGCATTTTACTTTGATTCCAAGTGACCATTGGTACAGTTGGTCAGAAAAATAACATTTTCAGTGTCTTTGTTTATTTAATTGTATTACAGAATGGAAATTCCTTACAGTTGAAATTTGGAGATATCTTTCATATTGATAATTTGATTAAAGCATAAAGGCATATGAAATGTGCCAGTAATTTATTAAGGCATGGATCTATTGCCAGGAAGGTGAAGAGCTCTGTGTGTGCCCTTTTCACAAATCATATTTCTTTAATACAGCTGTAAGTGAAATGCTATGATATAGTTTAAACAGAATATTTTTTACCTTAATGGAACACCTTGGTAATAAATCAGACAAAAATGTTTCAACATGTCACTGGAAATATTTGTAGAAATACTATGTTTCATTGTTCACCGGTATATTTTTAAGTCAATCTTGCCCTCTGTTTAAACGTGTAGTTTAATACCCAGTAGGTGGCACAATAGTTATTCAGAAGCAAAAGTCTGGACTTTGCAACAAAATCTTAACTAGTCTCTCATGAAGCCTATGTCTGATTCATGGAAATTATAACCAAATTATATCTATTCCTTGATAGGGACAGCAGCTAAAAGAAATACCTGCCATCCAAATATTGCTCTGAATCAAACTAACAGCCAACTTACCAACAACTGTGTTTTGTGCTGTAGCCTAACTTCTTTTTTTCCTGGAATAGACACATCTGAAAGTCCTGATGAGATTCTGTAGCTTAATCAAAGTGGCTTGTTCCAAACTCTGACCCCCTCTATGCATGCTGCCAGGAATTTGTAAAGTCTCTGGGAAATCAGCGGTAGCAGGCACTGCGGATTTTAATATATGCAAGCAATTGTTCTTTGCTCAGATACAAGTAATTAAATAATACTCCAATGCTGTAATTTTTATTAGGGTTTGTTTGCAGGGTTGTTTTTTTCGGTTTTGGTTGGTTGCTATTTTGAGTTACATAGGAAGGTAAATGGAGACATGTCCAATGAAAATAGTCCTGACAGAGAGAGAGGAGGCATTAATGAAAAATTTATTTTGAGTTATTCTACATAAATGCCTGTTGGTAACCCTCATGGCAGGATCCTCTTCCTCCTAGCATTTCATTAGGCTGCTATATGTTTGTTTGCTTGCATATCTGCCTTTTCTGCCTGCTTGAAATATATCCCAAGAGTTTGAACTTTTTGAATTAGAGTCCTAAAAAAAACAGTTCTGGTATAAAGAATACACATTCACAAAGCTAGATTTTATTTGGTGTGCAAAATGGACCTGCCCCAGCAATTAATCACAGTTGCACAGCAGACCATGGGTTTCTGTAAGACCCTCTTGCCTTACTGTTGCAGGAGGTATGTAGTAAAGCAGGCACAAGGCTGCAGAGGAAAAAGGAAGGACTCGCAGTTGTTAAATATGGATCTCAAGTGCATTCCTAATTCTGTCACAGGGTTTCCACACACTACAGGAGCAGTGACTTATGCAAATGTTTAAAATAATATCACCTTACCTTGAAAGGATACTTTAAAGCTGAATTAAGTAACGCACAGGCATTCCTCAACTTTTGTATATGCAGTTTTGCAAAATGAACAATCTTGAACTATATCTTTGCAGGTTTTTGTCTGCAAGCTTCTAAAATGCTAAAATCGTTCTATCAACAAAACATTTTTAAATTCAGAAACTATATATTCATCTACTATACTACAAGTTTTCTACTCACTATCTAGCTAACATACTCATGGCAGTCTGCACTCCCTCCTTGTCGTGGTTTCCAGTATTCATGCATTCTGACATAGCAAATAGGAAGACATGGAGATATAATTACATTAGCTGTAAAGGTTGCTATCTAAGTAACAGGATTTTGTTTCTAAAATAAGAAGGTAAAGCGGACTCATCATTGTTTGCATTTGCTCTTTCAAGCCTACAAACCCTGCATTTTGCAAACCCATTACAGTCTAGGATAATCAACAAAAGACTTAGATTCAGGAGTCAGAGCTAAATTAGAAGGAAAATATTTCTCCCGGCTTTCAAGGGGTTGCTCAAGTGGCAAGTAGAATATGTTACTTTCAGAAAGGAAGTGGAAAGCTAGAAGAAAGAGAATCTGCACCTAGAAAAAAAATCTCTTGCCTTGAAAGGTCAGAGGAATTTTAATGCTTGAACTAAGAATAGGGATGGATGCTGCGCGTGGTTTCACTGAATCCCATTGCCCAAAAAAAGCAGTATTAATGCTTTATTAAGTATTTCCTTCCATTCAGCTGCCTTTATCTTCCAGCTGCCCCACTTTTATGCTTTCATTTGTCAGTGACCTGTACTTCCATGCTGCTGTGGGTCTATCTGACCAACTATTTTTTAGGATTAGAAAATAATTCCCTATTTGGTCACCCTTCAGGAGGGTATTTTGTTTGTTGGTTTTTTTAACCTTTATTGGCAGTCCTATAGTGATACGTGTGGGTAAAAGCTCCTAGGACTGAGAAGTCTTAATTAGGGAAGTGTCTGCAGCAATCCATGGCCAGACTCCAGATGAGGTAAATGGATTTTGGATTTCTGCTGGTGGACATCAGAGCAAAGGACAAACCGAAACCTCAGTTGCTGCTCTCGGCACCCTACCCTCTCATTTCTTGCAGGATGGAAGGTTCACTGTAGAAAGGCCAGTGCAGGCTCTGCCTGTTGTTTGCCGGCATGACCAGAGCAACAGCTCCGGGATGGTTTAAATTCAGTATTCTCAGTTTGCAGGACTTGTGAGCTGGTTCCCTGTGTTCAGAGAGAAGCTTGTAGGTTGTGTCACTGTGTTCTCCTAAAAAACCTGCCCTGTGGGCCAAGGGATGTCTTTTGGAGAGGAAGAGGTGCACCCAGGATTGAGGTTCTGAGGGAAAAGTGAATGATCGGTGTAAACTGTACATGCTTGTGAATGCGTATCTGTTAAAAAATCTTGGAGTCCCGCATGAAATTTAACTGTGCAAACACCAACAATCTGGATAAAGATAAAAGGAACATGGATTATAAAATACAGTGGAAGGAATGACAGAAGGTAAAACAACTGAATAGGTAGAACATAGTAAAAAGATTATTAAGATGCAATCTTGTAACTCCTTATGGGAACCTGAAGTCAGCATGGAAAGCAGGAAGGGCAAGCAGGCAATCATCCCTTTTGGGATAAGGAATCTTGTATTTCAAAGTAGCAACAAAATCACTTGAAATAAAAAATAAGAAGACATTTCCATTAGCTGAGCAGCAATTCTCTGTCATCAGTCCTCCCTCTTCCTATGGTAGCTCTCATGGCTTACTCTGTAAGGAAGTGAGGCTATTACAACCACAGCTATAGTTGGAGAGGACTCCAGGTATAATGGAGTGAAGGTGTCAAGAACAGCTGGGGTTTGTAACCCCCTTCTAGAGAAATAAGCGTGTTCAGTGATGAATTATTCAAAATTAAGCAAGAAAAATAATTGCTTGAGAGTTGCTGGAAAAAATGTCTCTATCCTAAACAACCCAAATTCTTGTTTTTTCATAGCAGAAATACAAATCGAAAGAGTAGGAAAGGAAAGACAAGGGTTCTGCTAATAATATCAGATGTTTACAGAGCAAGACTAGTGCACAGAGTTATTTTGGCACATATTATAAACAAATCAATGCCTTATTTCTCATACATGTGACAGCAAAAGTACTGGTGATGACCTTAGTGAAGGAAGAAGCCACACTGCCTCCCACACGTTCAGGAAACCCACATCTTGTGTTAAATAAATAGATAGATAGATAAATAAATAAATAGATAGATAAATAAATAAATAATCCCTCACCCAGTTATTTCAGCTGAGACTGAGATCTGATTGCAGATCCTAGGTATAGTAGCATGAAGCGGAGAGCTAAAAAGAGAATCAGGTTTCCAAAGAGACCAGGCATTATGGAGGAGCCGATGACTCGGCGCAGCGAGCTGTGGCCAGGTGACGGCAGATAAACATGTGAGCTTCTGAGTTAAGTCCTTCTTCCTGCCACTCCAGCTGCTGCAGAGCAAGTGTCTGAGCAAGTCCACCATGCTTGCTCCTGAAATAGTCATTGCATGGGACCTCTCCTATTCAGTATCATCTTACAAGAGAAAGGAGGCGGGGAGAACTCAATAAAGCAAGAAGACATTAAGGATGACAGACGAGAAAAAGAAAAGCAACTTGTTCCCAGGCCTATCCTCGCATCAGTGAATTGCTGTAGCAGAAGAACGGCACAGATAAGCAGTGGCCCATCTGATACGCTGAGCTCCCTGGTGATACCAGCAGGCAGCTAACGGACCTGGACCAGTGCTGGCTGCCCTGGAAGCGCCAACAACTCCTTGCTACTTGGGAGGCAGTGGTCGCTGAAAGGGAGTGAGTGCGTGGTATCTCAGTGAACCCCTGGGCACAAGGGAAATGCATTGCCTGGATTTATCTGTACACGCATGAAATACAGGGGGAGAGGGCATGTGGAAGGAAACTGTAGCTGGCTCATTAAGCAGCTCTGTGCTGAAATATGATAAGAGACTGGAGTCCACATCCTGAATGGCTGCTTTATCTTTTCTTTTTAAGTGACATTCACATTTTAGTGATAACTAATAATTTTCATGGGTCAGTCCAGAAATGATGTGCAAGGCATATAACCATGTTATTATGAAAGTGAACATGTGAATATTGTGTTAATGTTTGAAAAACTTTGGTCTTCGGGAGGTCAAACACCATTGTATTGTATGATTATTGTCAGCAATAGCCAGGCAAGACTGAACAGTGCAGGAATGTGCCTGAGCTGCTATATTTATGTACAACGTTTCTAACAAAGTGGGATTTTTTTTGCAATCCTTGTAGCTACAAGGATCCTGCATCCTGAGCTCTTCTGTGCACTTCAGTGTATTGCTCTCTTCCTCTGGTAGCACAGCAGAGCTCAAAGTTGCTTATACACATAGAATCATAGAATCACAGAATGGTTTGGGTTGGAAAAGACCTCAAAGATCCTCTAGTTCCAACCCCCCTGCCATGGGCAGGGACACCCTCCACTAGACCAAGCTGCTCAAAGCCCCATCCAACCTGATCTTAAACAATACAATAACTTCTATGTCATAAATCCCTCATGACTCTACAGATGATAAAAAATACCACATCAGTGGTCAGTTAAAACAACATGTATCCCTAGTCTCCTAGGAAGGATGCAGGTTTTAGCATTTTAGGTTTTGGTTCAAGAAAGCTCTCAATATTTCCTTCTAAAAATGTTAAAGAGACTTTTGAGAGCATAAAATACCATAATATGCTCAAGTTCCATCACAATAAAAAAAAGCGTAAACTGGGTGTCCACCCTGTCTCTGCCCTAAAGGCTGATCTTCTCTTCAATAGTGGTTATATTGCCAGTTTAACTTTGTCCAAATTGTTTCAATAGCATGAGCTTTCCAAGAAGACATATTAGGACAAGCTCACTCATTGCAGAGGGATGTATTGTTTTTCCTCGTAGCACAAGAAGATGAACTTGAATTTGTAACCGTAAGTTGAACTATAGCTGTGAATAGGAATGCAGGACCCATGTCACTGTAACACAGTCCAGGGGGGCCAAACAATGACATGGTGGTGCAGTGGTGTAACAGCTGGAAGCAATGTTTAAGGGGGTTTTGAAGATGAGGCAGCTTGGCATCCCTGTCTTGCTCTTAGTTGGATCCATGCTCACTGGCTGCTGGCTCCTTTCAGATCCTAAATACTTAAGGCAGATGGACCTCTGCTTCTTAGGATTGCACAGCCAAAATAATGCTTCCAGGAGACATAAAACTGGAACTTTTTATCAAACCAACTTTAGCAATTCCGAGCAGAGAGAGAAGAAACAACACTGCTCTGGCCTCTCAATATGATTGTTTTAGAACAGTAATGTACATTAAAACATGCATTATTTATTCATTTATTTATGTTTTGAAGGTGCATTTGGTCTACCTTAGATCGGAACCAGCTATCATGTGTATGGGTACCTCCAGTAGTGACAAACTCCATCACAACAGGTTTAAAACACTGTTAGGGAGGAAAACTAAGGTGCATCAGTCCAGTTATAAAGGCATCTAAGGGTGCTTTTATTATTTACTTTGTGTCTACACCACTGAATATGAAGGATTTAACTGAATTTCTCTATCATCAACAAAGCACACAGCAGGATTTTCTAGAATTTTTGCTGGATTGTGAATTTATCATCAAAATGGTGCTGGATTTCCCTGCCATTCTCAATACTGTGTGCCAAAAATACATTTTCTAACTAAATGCTTAATGAAAATTAAAGCATTGGGGTACCTATCCATTACTTGAAAGTATCTATTGACTTTGAACAGGCATTGAGCATCCAGTGTCTCTAGATTTTTGAAAAATCCTACCCTTATTCAGCAAATGTTATTCAGCAAAAGTTTCAGAGATTCAGATTACCTGCATTTCGACTGAGGTTAGTGAGAAATTATGAATTCAACAGGAATTCCTAGATCTTGAAGGAAGTACTAGTAACTTAATTATTGACATTTAATAATATTATTTGTTGCCAGAGAGCTGGTAAGACTTTCAAAAGGCAAAATATATCCACGAGACACAGTTGTGAATCACAGTCACTCTGCTATGTATTAATATTTACCTTAGCTTTTGAAATGGAGAATAGTGCTTAAATCTCACTGTAGCCTGTTCTGATCTGAGCTTGCTTTTCCAAAAGTCTGTTTCCTCATCAATCCATCTTGTTAATCTTTATTGCTATTTCACCATGTTTCCAGCTGAAAATGTATCCATACAGTCAGTATCCTCCAAGCTCCAGTTTATTAGTGAATACAAATAAGCTGCGACTCATTAGGATTCATGTAAACCTATCAATATTCCCATGCTGGCTGTGCTTTCAACTGCAAGCAAAACATTCACTTCTGCAGCTGCAGCATATTAAAACGCAAAAATGAGGGTTTTGATGGCACTTGCACATTTCTGCCCTTTCATATGTCCTTTATCACTCATTTACTCACAGGAGGAAGTGACTTTTGCTGCCAAGGTAGAGGTAAATTGTGTCAGACAAGGGCAAAAAAAAAAAATTCATTAGTGTACCAGAGGAAACAATTTCTGAGATGCAAAGTGTCAGCAGAAATAGGAGGGTTTTTGCTGTTCCACTCCCATGACCTTATTCAAAAAGACGTAATAAACCACATAGCTTTTTGCTATTAGAAATAATTTTCAAATTATAGGACTTAGATGAATCAATTTTTCACTAGAGCCACTCTACCCACGAATACTTTTTTTCTTTTCATAAAAAAGAGGAAAAGCTTTTCTGAGAAGTACAAATAAAAATGTGTGTTCTACTTGTAAAAATGTGAGAGTTGGGAAATAATAAACGCTGATGTAATTGGAAATATTGTCCTTAATTCCAATGCTGTAAGATTTCACACTGAGTTTATTTCAGCACTCTTGGTTTGTAATTTGAACTTTTTTTTTTTTTCCCATTTAAGTAATTTAGCACATTTGCAAAGCCTCTCACCCCTCTTATTTCATCATGTAAAAATAAATAAATAAATATATAAAGAAAACAAGCCTTAATGTTTCTTAGACTGTAAAATTTGGCCACAGGAGGAAAACAAAGTGGAGACATGAATACACATGCAGGTTTTCTGGCATGGACAAAGAGAAGGTCAGCTGAAAATGGGGGGCACACCTAACCCCTAGCGAGATATGAACGAGATATTCTGGTATCAGAGGAGGGAAATGGAGGCTCCAGCCATAGTACAGTCTCTAGTACAGGAGAGTTTCAGGGAATGATGGGCATGTGGCTTATGCTGTATGGTTAGAGAAGTCAATGGGCTGCACTGGGCTCTGTTCCTAACGGGAGTCACTGGTGTGTCATTCTGCAAGTCACTTTCATCCCTCATTTTTATAAATAGGTATAACATCCATTTACCTAATTGTGATGTTCAAGTCCCAACTGGACTATTCTGTAAGATGTATTAATGCCTTTGGAAGAAAACTCCTTAAAGCTAATAGGCAACAGCTAATAGCTATTTACTTTGACCTTTTCCTTAAAGCCAGGTAAATATCAAAGCTTAGTTTGCATATCTAGATGAAATTTGATTTGAGAAATCCAAGTGGAATAGCGATACTTTCACAACTGTCAAGCGATGTTATCACGTCTGGTTAGAACAGCCACCCAACAGGACCCCGATTCTGTTCCCTTTGCTCATGTCAAATAGAGTGGACGTGGATATTGCAGGCAAACTGAGTGGGGTAATTCCAATCATTCAGCCTTGTGAAATGTTGCTGTCAACTGGATTAATAAATTGGTATTTTTCAGCTCAATTTATGGGACTTTGCAAGATGTCTTTATGTGTGCCTGCTGTTAACCAATAACACCGAAATCTAATCCACAAAGGGTTTTGCAGGGGAGACTCCCACGGGCTCTGAGTGCAGGCAGCCGCCTGTGTTCAGAGGCTTCCTGGACTGACTCCTCCATCCTCAGCAGGCTTCTGTCAGACACCTCGAGTTCCCCACTTCCACGTTACTGTGCTCTATCATGCTGTTAATAGATTTGGACTTAGCCTTTTAAATAACAAACAATCCTGATTTCTTTTTAATATTTTTTCTTCTTCTGTTTGCCATAAGATCTCTACCTTAATCTCTTCTAAATATAGGCAAACTTGGGAGGTTCCTTATATTTGTGTTAATATCAGTTTTATGCAAATTTGTATTTACCTCTCATTTTCCTTTCAGCTCATTTCCATCCATGCAAAATAGGAATAAAAATCTACTGATCTTATTCATGATTTATTCTAATAACTCACAGATGCAAATAAGTTCATAAAGTAGCAAGGGATTATTTTTCAGTTGTTTCTTTTCTGCAAAAATGATATTAATTCTGGCTCATAGTAAATGAAAGACAGCATTTATGTGCTCATTCAAAATGCACTCAACAGGAAACAATCATTTCCAAATATGCTTGCCTATATAGAAATGTTTGTTTCCCTACAAGTTCAGAATTGTAGCTTACAGAATGGATTCTAAAAAAATCACTAATAAACTGCATCAAAACTGCATAAAAGATGTAATTCACTGAAATTGTTTGCTATATTTTCCACATTTTAACTACCCAGAAGGAAAATAATGATCTGCAAGCTTGTTATTTGCTACGTGCTTGGGTGATATTGCACCTTCTGTGCAAGCCAAGATGTGAGTGGATGTGGGGTATACATAACCAACTTAAGTTTTTCTCTTTTTCCTTAAAAGAACTGGGAGCATATATCCACTAGCTTTTTTGCAGTCACAGAATGATGAGGGTAACCAGTCACGCTGCAATTCACCATTGGCCAGATAGAGATAGTTTAATCCCGAACTGTGTGTAGCAGTCAGGGAATAGATGGATGTCATTCTGAGTGCAGGAAACACCTGGACCACTGGGAGACATTCAGCTCGTCGGTGCTCTGCAGCTCAACCCTACAAATACCCTCTGCACTGGCCTGTAAGCTGAGGGAGTTGCATCTTCACTGCCATTCAGACATCCTCGGTGGATCAGCAGGATCTTGCCTGGTCCATCAAACCTGTAATTTCATTACTATTTTTTACAGAATTTATAAATCATTTATGTGCAGAAGTTTGCATGCAGGTCTGTTACACAGCTGTACCATATAAAAATATGTATATGTATAAACCCCTCAAAACCAGAGGTTGACTTCGGTTTGTTGCCCAGACTTGCCACTCTAAAGATATTTCACGTATTGTTAAAAAGTAAATTTTGGTGTATTGCTCAACAGTTGTTTCCCACACATTTCTGACTACAGGCAGGGTTCCCACATATTTTTGTATCCATAGTCACATTTGATAGTCCTGTTCCAAGATTTTGATACGTCTTCCTTCAGCAACAGTTTTAGAAAGTTATTATTGCCACCTGATCTGCTGAGTTATTATTCAAATTATCACACAATGTTACATATTGCTGTAGGCTGGCGAAGAATAAGGTTTCACTGGACATCAGACCAAACCATATCAAAGCAAACCAAACCAAATCACTGTCCAAATCAGAGCTGTGATGACAAAACCATAAAACTTTTACAACTTTAAGGGGGAGCACAATATGTTTCTGAAGAGAATTGTCTGATGGAAGCAGGAGTGTGGATTAGATAATCCATGACGTGACCCTCAGATTTGTGATCCTAATTAAAATATGGTCTTCATTCCAAAAAGCATTTCAGTAGTTCTTCATGCATGCATGTTCTTAAATCCAATTAAATCTGCTACAGATTTAAGATGCGCCTAAATCGACTGTTTGCAGAAAGTATGTCTCCTGTAGAGACCACACACACAGTCATGAGTGAGAAGTCTGAAAAATAAAGCAACCTGATTGTAATGTTATGCAATTTTAAAACTGAAGTTAATTTGATTGACATGTTGCTTTTACACAGGTGCTTTTAAATTCCAAGGAAATAAATCTTGCTGATACTCTGTTTTACTGTTGACATCCATCAAAGCGTGTTTAAAACATTGTGTTTTATAAAATATTGGAAATTTATTATATAAAGTTCCCAACAGCAGGAAGTAACATATTCATTGTTTCACCGCCTACTAATATTTGGACTTTTTCTCTAATTACAGAAACACTCTACCCCACATCCCAAAATGGTAAAAAACCCCAGTGAAATAATAACACTTATTGTTCATAACCTGACATATTTCCACCAGCCTGTGGATCACTTTACCCTTTCAACACTGGCCTCTGTGAGTGACCAGCCAACAGCTAAGGGGCTGTTCCTCTGCCCCACATCCTCTCCTGACTATCTGATGGCAGTTTGCTCAAAACAGCAAATGGAATGAGATCTCCTGAACCAAATGCAGGAGCTTCTTACACAACCACTGCACAAATCCTGGTGGAGGTCCTTTAATCTCCTTAGCCAATGCATGGTTGCAGGATGACAAGATATACCGAACAGAGAATTCAACAAATCAAACCACGTCAACGATTGCTCTTTCGAATACCACAAAAAACCTCTCCCTCCTAATTTCAGTAGCTTATCTGAAAGGTATTGGTCCCATATCTCCAATGTAATTGATGTCTCCAATGAAATAAATCCCTTGAACTTACAGGAAGTCCAGCTGCTTCCAGACCTCAGCATGGAAAACGTTTTCTCTCTGGTTTTCAGTACTACCTATTTCTACTGAAGCTTTTTAGAATCTACAATCTAATTTACATATAATTTTGTGATTGACAAAGAGCTTGAAAAAGATGCTCTATAAACCATGGAAAAAGTACTGGCTACATCCAAAGACAGTTGTCATTTTCTTAGCTCAGTGAAAGTAGATTTGGTTTCCAGGTATCCCTGAGGCCATAATTAATGAATGTCTTCAGGCAAAGGGAGGGTAAAATGCACCTGGACTTCTAAAACTGTAGTTTGATAAACAACTTTCCAGTTGCAGAGTTTTTCCCAGTATTCTTCATAAAACTGCAAAGAAGCATATGGACTTATCAGTCTAAAAATGGTATTAAAACATAACTTTGAGCAGAGAAAGCTTTGAAGAAGAGTCATTTTGTAGAATGGCTGGAGCAGCTCAGGACAGACCATGAGTAAAACTAGGCATGTGAAAAACCCTATTTTTGTTCAAAGGAACTGTTCCTTTTTTTGGTTGGAATGAAAAGCCAATAGTTCAAATTCAGAAGGTGGGGGTTTTTTTCTTTAATTTGGAATCCAGGTAGGTTTTCATTTTGACAATGTAGAAAAAATATTTCAGTGTCAAAATACTTTGATAATGTCAAAAACTCTTTAAAATATTTAAATTTAAAAAATATCAGTAGTTAATTAGTTACTAGTCTACATAATACATTTAGACCCTTTGACATTTAAAATTTCAGTACAATTGCTATATTCCAGAGAAAGTCTTCCATTTCCTGAAAAATGCATTTAGCAGTGGAAATTGCTGAGCATTCTGGCCAGCTCTATCTGTAAGGCTTATAGATGTGAAGTTATCTGTTACTCCACTGAGGTGCAGACACAATCTCATTAGAAATGTTCAAAGTAGAGTTTTTCTGAGTTTTTTAAAAGGCCTTGTATCAAGCATCAGACATTTTTCCATTAAGCACTATTGCAGTACTGACCTATGAGGCTTTGCAGGAGACTGAAAACAGACTGAATTAGGAGAAGTTGTTGGAGAAGATAGTGGAATGGCCCTCTCTTGGTTGTCTAAATGGTGTACATGCCCAAACTGAAGGACTGATACAATAGCACTCACTTTTAATACATCTGAAGAATTCAAAGAACCATCACCAAAGGAATTAAAACACCAATGCTCTGAAGCTGTGAAAGAAATCCCTGACATGATATACAGGAGTAAACCATTAGAGACAATGTTGAGATGCTGTCCAGTGCCAGAATCAGATATAAGGTTACGTTAATTATACAAGTATGTTTTTAGAAACCATTAAGGTGGTATATGGCATTCAAGTGTTGTCCTACAACTATAACTCAAACACACATCATTCTCATGTGGATTATAATCAAACCCAAAACTTTTAAAACTCAGATAACTAGTTGGAGCTGAAGTTCTTCCAAATTCCTAGGTTTTGGGGGTATAAATTCATCAACTTTTAAGAAGCAATAAGTTAAAGTTATAATTTTAGGCCTAAATTTCCAATAATTCTGAAGAGGTGATCCTGCCACATGGCCTTTTGAGAAGGGAAAGAGTGGTCCTGTCTGACATCCCTAGCAATGCTGAGGGTCAGGTCAATCTTTTACTCTAGCAGTCAACCTATTTTTACTTTTTATTTTTCTAGTTCTGACAGTGATTATATGACTTTGAAACTGAATTCCTCATGATTTCATTTTCAAATGGAGCTAAGGCTGGTTTTCACCCTGAGCTATTGACTATTGCATGAAAGTCCTTAGAAGTCCAGAACATCAAGACTGAAGATGGCGCAAGGTGAACATCACACTACAGACTCACATAAACTTTGTTTTAAGATCTTGGCTTTTAACTGTTTTGCGCCTCAGTTGATCTATCCAAGTAGAAAAATAAAGCATTTATTTAATTGGCAAGGCTATTCTGAACTGTAGCTAATTATTTACAAGGGCACTGAGTCTTTATAATTAATTATTCATTTCCTAAACTCTTAAAGATTTGCTAATTTGTCTTTCATTTTTATATCTCTAAATTTCATTTTTAGTATCTCAAACTATGCTTTCCAAGCCACCGTAAAAATGGTTTTGTATGGATTGAAAACTTTATGATAAAATCCAGCAGAGTTATAATGATCGTCATCACAGGAGTCATGGATCAGCTTTTGCAATGCAGCAAGGCATTACATGGCTAACCTTTTGAAGCAAGTTATTGCTGCAAATATTGCGGCAGGTTTTTTTTGACAGAACACATTTCCTACTGAGGGCAACTGCCCAGGTCCTTGAATTCCCTGCTCACTCATACTTGGCAGCCTTGCCAGGTTGATAGCTCATTGTGTTGGAGCTCTGCTTTACATCCGGGAGGAAACCTTTTCCTCAGACCGCCACACTTCTGTTACCCCACTGGTGCAAGGCAACCCTGCACTGTTGTCTGGCCACCTCTCCTGGCAGCAGGCAGACAGATCAAACCTGTTCCCTTGTGGCTGCTGAGTCTTCAGGGACCTGAAGTGAAACAGGCACATCTTTATCTAAAGGATGAAGGTGCAACTCCAACATGTTCTGGAACATATCATGGACTTCTAAGCATGGCTCTGCAGATACCAGTGCTGAAGGGAAATGAGCCTTCTCGCAGGCACAAAGCAGAATAAGTGGGACAACCACATCCACACTTGAGCCAGCAGCGCCCAGCAGGAAAGCGTCAGATTCAGGCAGTCTCATACTCAGGTAGAATTTGAGTCCAGTTCAAATGGCATTGGAAGTTTGTCAGAGCAGAGTCTTGATTATGACTGACTGCAGTTGGTTGTGTACACACATACCATTTTTCCCCACAATTCTTTGGTTTTAGGTTTATTTTATAAGTTTAAGTTAATGGGAATAAATGTACTCAGCATGTCTGAAAATTTGAACACATATTGCTCACCTAGCAATTTATTTTGAAGCCTGATCTTGCAAATTAAAGTTTCAAAAAGTGCCAGACCATCTCCAGAAACTGCAGGTTTAGTATTAAAGCCCCTCATTGCACATACTGCCTTAGGTCATGGACTTAGTGAAACAAACTTCAGTACATTATTAGTCCATAAATTTAAAAAACTTGCTTAAGTCTAAACCAGCTTGTTCCTATGCAATTAAAGAAGACATCATTCCTCAGTAAAACCTATTCCTCTGCCAAACTTTATCTTTCATTTTTCCAATTTGGCAGTAGATATGTACAAAACAGATCACTAGTTTGATCCTTGCCAGGGATCAATACATTGTGCATTTATGCATTTATAGAAACAGATCCACACACTCCAGCTTACTTAAACAAATAGATTTTGGAAAGTTAAAAGTACATCATAACAGATGTGAAGAGAGTTTAATATATTGATTACAGGAGTTATTACTACCAATGCCACTGTAATGAATATGTGCATTTACAGAGACTGTTAGCAAGAATGCCTCTTTTCTCTCAGACCGCATCTTTAACTCCTGCTAACAGCAGATTATTATCAGGGACAAGTTAATCAAGGCTGGGCACATCAGTTAGGAGTGAAGACATGCATGTGAGAATGTGTGTATTCATATGCACACAGACATATACAATGCTTCTAGAAAGTCTTCTTAGTGATTATGGAATACTCATGAAACAGAATGGCTATCAATTTTTTTTATGGCTGGTATAATTTTCTTGTACTATTTATAAACATAAGATACTGGTTTTTCACAGCCATTTTTAATATGACACAAGTGAAATGAGAAACAACTAGGATGAGAAATCAAAGACTCCAAAGATCTACTACATGCAGTCATCCAACTACAATTATTCTGTGAGCAACACGATATATGTACACCAGTGAGTTTCTACTACAGCATTTATTCATTTTCTGTGTCTTTAAATGAGAGGAATAATTTCTTTGTAATGTAAATGCTTTCCTGTAGCACACAGTTAGCTGTCTCCCCTACTGAGGAGTCAGGCTGCACCGAGATTCCTCCCTGAAAAATTATTCCAGAGTATCCTCCACCCAGGCTAAGAGGTGCATTGGCTGCTGAGAAATAGCTGACTTTTCTCAGCTTGTTACTTTTCAAGTGGTTGGTACCTCTCTCGGCACTGGTATCGCACACACCTGACTCAGAGGGAGCAGCAGCTGGAAGTGCATCTCTCTGCACAAAGAGGGAGGATGCAGCCTTTTGCAGTTTCTGTCCTTTCTGCCTTGAGCACCCAGGCCAGATTAGTAATAATCTAACCTTGAATACAACTTTAGCAATGCAGAGGAAGAAGCAATTTATATCCCCAAATTCCTCCCTCACTCCTATGCTTGCAGTTGCCTGAGGTGCTTAAGGACATGGTTTAGTGGTGGGATGGCAAGGTTAAGGTTAGCGGTTGGACTTGATGATCTTAGAGGTCTTTTCCAACCTAGATGATTCTATGATTCTATGAGGAAAATAGTTTTATTACACCAGCTGAACTACACTAGGCAGAACCTGCAATTCCCAAATACCTACTACTTTGAATATACTCAGGAGTTAGGCTGGGGTGGATTTCCCACTGTCTTCTTTCATGGATACTAATTTAGCTGATATGAGGATTTTCTAGGTGGTAGTGGAGATCCCATATGCTAGAAACTTCCCATTCCTTTTATAGAATGCCAGATGCTAAGGATGTTTGCTGGAAACAAAGAAATAAACCAGGCAACAACAGAAGAGCTGAGGGTGGGCTGCCCCCTTTGCTTGAATGCTCCTCTTGGTTTGTTGCCAACTTCTTATTTACTTTTTCCTCTGCCTCTGTAGCTCCATCTGAGATTTCCAAGGGCTCTTCAGCAGAATCCCTGAAGTTTCTCAGATCTTTTCCAACCACGTGGATTTGCACACAGGATTCCCTGGCACAAAAAGGAACCAGCCATATGTAGCAAGTTTGGCTGGATTTTCCCTGCTAACAGTTCCCTTGTACAGACATAATTCTCAGACTACAATGTACCGGTAAGTGCAATGGTTGGTTGGAAGTAAAAATGTTTACTGATATTCTACAAAATGCTAAGAACAAGTTCAATCAACATATACTTTATATTTCTATCACAGTAGCATATATGATTCAACTTTGCTTGCAAACTCTACTTGTAACAAACGATGCCGATTAAGCAACCAGAAACTAGCAATAAGTGCAATGTGAACTCTCCCTTCCTGCAGGAACTTCTGACCTTCTAATTAATTTTGGCCCACCTTTAAAATTGGACTGCAATGACTTACAGTACTTTGCATCTCTACAAGACAGTATTAAGCTATGCAGCATCTCTGCAAGTTGCATTTTTAATTTCTGGCTAGGCTACAGCTGGTTCAGAGGCAAGAAATTTCCAGGACATACTGGGTCCAGGCAAAAGTAACATTAACTCACTGCCTATTGAGGAAAATCTACCTGAAAAATTCACATTGATTTTTGCCAAGAAAATACTCCTACAGAAAGTTTTTATGCAAATATTTCTACTTCTTGTAAAGTATATATCTTCAGAAAAAAACAAAACCAAAACCAAAACCAAAAAACCAACCCACTTAAATTCCCAACTAGCCAGGATATAACTCAGATATTAAGTATTTGAATTAGAAAAATCTTTGTGTGTTTTAGATATAAAACACACACGCTTACAATACATGTATCAAATCTGGTTTTGACAGATACTTGGAACTGAATTTCACAGCAAAACATGATTCATTAGAAATATTAAGGTTCTTTTTTTTCCAATGTGTTAGTAAATCAGAATCCTCAAGGCCAGACAGCAAATGAGTTGTGGGCAAAAGCTAAAATAATGGAAAGAAAAAGGGTATTGAATCAATCCCAAGGGACCCTGCATTGGCTGCCCTCCTTTAGCATATTTGTGCAGGACCTGATAGTCCCTGCACACTACTTAACTGCTTCCCCAGTAGCATCTTTTGCAAAAACCACTGGTGCTGACCAGAAATATTTACTATGCAAGTGCCTGTGTAATTGCCTATGCAAAAAAAATTGTCTATGCAATTGATTTTGACTTCACTAATAGAATATCACTTGCAAATCTGAGACTATGAGTACAGAATAAGAATATATTTTTTAAAAGAAAATCAATGGAATAAACTAGGAAATAATTATAAACATCATCTTTCTGTGAAAGTTGTTTTTACGATATTGCTATACTTCTCAGTCATATACATTTGAAACAATAACTATCCTGATTAACTTGACAGTTCATAATATTAACCCTGAATTTTGGACAAGTTACAAAAATAAATTGCTTTGGACAGATGTCTTCATCTTTTGATGTCTTTCCTTTAATTCTGAATTAATCTCATTTTGGTGGTTGTTTAACAGGTGAACTGAAAACTTCATAAGCAGGAATGGATTTCAAGCTTAAGGTTTCGTAATTGATTCTACAGTAGTTGACATCACTAACACTTAAGCCTTTGTGGGAGCTGTATGCTTCACACTACTTCAGCAATAGTAATATTATATGTTGCAGCAAAGGGAGGAAAGTCTTTCAAGATTCTGAACTGAAGTTTTGCCATCTGAGCAAAAGAAAAGATGTACATGATTTAAAGACTTTTTTCTTTCATACAAGTATGTTTTTATCCTTTAGTTAGAAATTAATTTCAGTTTATCTCAGATGCCTTCATGACCCACAGCCTTATGTGCATTTCTGTGACACTTCATATTGAGAAGACTGAAGGCTGAAAGATACGCCAGTTGTACCACAGTGTAACAGAGAGTTTTGTTCCAGCCAACTTGATCTGTACAAGATACTTACTAACTACCTAAAGATTAGAGAAGAAAAATAGAAAAGTCTGAGGAATAGGAGTCCTTGAGTTATGGGAAGAGAGTGAGGAAACATAAGTTTAAGCAAAATTACAAGTACAGGAAAAAAACTTAAAATAGTGAAGGGCACCAAGTAATTTTGGAAATTGTTTCAGAATCAGTGAAACATTATTATTCTCACAGGTGATGTCTATAACTTCAGTGAAATTATTCCCAGCAATGAAGCACAAATGTTTAAGGAATAATGCACAAGCTGACAGTGCAGGCAAAAAATGACAGTGCAACTCCAAGGAAGGGAGGATTATATGTAGTGTCATAAGAAGGGTACACAATTTTATATGAGTGGGAGGGACGATATCTTGGCACCACGAACTATCAGACTTTAGGATATGTCTGAAGCTCTGAAGGAAGTTCTTAAAATGCTAAACTGGCAAGCTAAACAGACTAACAAAGTGAGAAGAAAAGTACCATAAGGAGGAAATTTACATGAGCAAAGAGATGGGGCTAGAGGGTCCAACAAGTTTTAGCTGTCTATAGTTTTACAAGTCTATGAAAACATAGATCTGGGAAGAGTGTATTTGGCACCAAAATGTTTCACAATGGAAGAATCCAGTACTAGAGAAACGAAAGACTTTTGTTCTCTGCTTAATATAGACTCTGAGAACGTGTTTACCTTTCCAGATCAAATGTTATGTGCATCAGGAACAACTGTAAGGGAAAAAGCTCACTTCACATTCACACCTGAAACTCAATAAAAATGTGATTACAGGTTTTAAAGTTTTCATCTTCTGAAGGTCTCTTATCTGCCATAAAAAAGGTTTGCACCATCTTTTGACACATGAATCACATTTTTGTGCCCTTTTGTGCTTGCAGGATCTTGTCAGTTTTCAGTTCCCATGAAAAATACTTTTCTTCCTTTATTTCTTTGGAGTCAATTATGGTTTGCTTGCATTCATGCAAAAAGTACTAATAACAGTAATTTGAGTAATTGTTCCCACCAATGATGACTTACTGCTCATGGACTCCATCCAGCATAAAAATTCCTGTTGCTTAGAAAGCTACAGATGCAGCCTGTGCCACAGGATGACCAGGCTGAAACATGCAGCTCTGCTGCAATAAGACCTCAACAATGATGATAATGAAAGCTAAAGCACTTCTGTACCATGAGTAGGGACATTTAGGTGCCATTATTTTAGACTATGTCTGCTGATGAAGAGCTGTGCTTAATGATCTCTTAATCCCACGATCCCCCAGATTTTTTATTCTGAGTCTGTCTTTTTCTCTCAACTGGGGCCAAACAACAAAATTGCTGTGCAAATCTCAGGAAAGTAATCAGAAAATATATATAACTTTATTTGACTGGTAGAAGTGGGAAGTTATTGAAAACCTGCCTGCCACAGCTTGATAACGAGGAGAGAGTGGGAGGTGAAGACATTAGCTCAGTAAGACAGAGACACTGTTCATCTCGCTTAGGCGAGGTGAAAGAGCGTGAACGGAAGAGTCACGCCGCTGCAGGGGGTGGCTCATCGTGCTCCTGCTGTTACGACCACACATCGGCCAGCTGTGAAAGGGTGAAAACTCTGCTTTTGCATCAGCTCAGTCAAATGACAGCTCTCGTGCCACGGTGGAACACAGGTGTAAAAGCAGTAATCCTGGGCAACGCAGCTCACTTGTAACATCTCCTGTGAATAGGGGAAATCCAGATTGCATGGATAGGACTCGTATCAGAGATGCGATTCCATGTCTGGAAACGAACTGCTCATAGTACACTTGTTTCTAAACACTACAGAGCTAAATTTGGAAACTAAGAAGGAAATGTGTTGGGTGTCAAGGTAAAGCCTCTATTGTGTTTTCTATGCAAAAAATATACATGCTGGAAATAGATAATTGCAGTAATGACTCATTTTAAGCAAAATATTTTCATCCTTAAAAACTGCTATGCACAAGGGATTTCCTGTATTAGCATACCCACAGACAAAATCCTCAGCGTCTGGGAACTTTTGTTACTCCCTCACTCTTACCTGCCTTAGAAGTGTGACATTACAGTGTATCATTGTATCTTTAATTGTGGTTCTAGGCAGTAAAATAATAGACATCATTAAAAAAACACTTATGCCTAGTTTTCACGCTGCATTTCTTCTCAGTATATACAAACTAATAATCACAAACGTATCTGCAAATCCATTGTTTACTTTGGAGGCTGCATACTGAGGGCTTTACATTTATGACCAAAGCCTTACAAAGATTTTCTTCTCTGCAGAAAGACATTTTTTCATTTGTGAAAATCTTTGTTGTCAGTTTAGTTAAAAACTTTGATCTTGGACATTCTTGACACATTTTCTTCACAAAATAAAAATGGATTTATTCTACTGAAAATGACATGCTTCTTTTATCCTAGCATACAAACAAACTGCCAGCCTAATTGGAAATATCCTTTAAAAAGAAAGTTTGAGATAAAAAAATCCCTGCAGGAATCAATTACAAGAGCAAGCTATTCACAAATGGAAGAAAAATGAAAACTGAAAGACCCCGCTGCAAATAGTGATGGCTGAAGAACATTAGAATTTGCTTGTGGATAATAGTTACAAAAAATGTTTAATGCTGGTACATTTCTAATGCTCTTTGTGAAAGCAGACTATTTAAAACAGTTCCTATCCATTTTAAAGTTTATTTGTGAAACAAAGAAAAAGGAATGCATTTTGTTCACTACCAACAGCGTAGGTTGTTAAACTGTATGCAGTTGGCTTATGTAAATTTTTTTCAAAGACGGCAAGAGTGAAAAAAATCAGTAGTGAACTACTTTTAAGACATCAACTGGCATTGTAACATGGTAGCCTAGCCTGTAATGGGAAAAATCATGATGAGTACACTGACTAGATGACAGAGATTTAACAGAAGATGAAACGTGATGTGAACCTGATGTGAACATTGGCTTGTATCTAAGGGCAGCTGCTGATTGCTTGTGAGTTCAAATGCAATACATATGATTTGGATTTGCAACATTTCCCAAAGTACAGCCAACCATCTTGTGAGTTTTCAGAAAGAAAAGCTGGAAACCATTGGTGCCTCACATCAGGAGTGACTCTCTTCCCTGTGACTGCAAATTACAACCAGTTTCATTGACAATCAAGGGTAAAATACCTAGTTTAAAATGCTACTTATTGCTGACACATGTATTAGGAGATTCTAAGTGGATGACTTGTCTAAGCAAGGTGTTATAAAAGCAAGAAGAAGCCTTCAGGATACGAAATGTATTAGGGAACAGCTCACAACCTAAGATGGAGGTTCTACTACCCTTACCAGCTCATGTGAACATAGTGCATGATTTTTATAGCTTTGAATATTCAGGAACGAGTGTTTCCCATGCTTTGTCCTGCAGTCCTCTCCACTCAACAAACCATGCATTATGTGGGAAAGCTGGGCCTGAACATCACCTAAAAGCATCTGAAGAAAGCTGCCTGCTTTTTCCTCAGGCCTAATTGTCCTCCCTACACATAGTCTGTTCTTGTGAGCCAAGGCTACATACTGTGGTTTAGAAGCCCACACCACCTCAGAATAACACAAATCCATGTGTCCAACAGGCACTCAATTGCCTTTCAAGTGGATGTGGCATCTGCACAGATTTCACCACAAAGCAGAGAGCAAGTGGGAATTTTCCATCTGTGAATGGTGTTGATATAGCAGCAATCAGCCTTGCATCCAGGCCCAGCTCTACATTGTGCCTACCCAACAGCAATCAAAATTAAAGAGAGATGTTGCTTTCATTAACAGTGCTGCAGAACTTCTGGCCACTTACAGTGTCTCCAGCCAGTCTCAGACAGGCAGGTTCTGCACTGATTCATATTGGCTCAGAGCATATAGATCTATACCTATACCTATATCTGTATCTGTCTATCTCCAATGCCAGAACACAGACAGAATAACAGAGGTGCCACTTTTGGGTGTCACTTGCATCTTACCTGCAAAAGTTGGCAAATGCACAAGAAGTGAGGAATTATGTGACTCCATGACAGAAATATCACTATCAATAGACATATATTTTATCAGTCTTTGACAGGCTTTTCAGGAAGAGAAGAAATATGAGAAACTTAAAGAGAGAGGTTTGTGAGTGAAAGCAAACCAAGTGAAATGTTTCTTCTAGTCCTAATGAAATAAATAGCGTTTATGTGGTAACTAAATATATTCAGTAAACACCCACAATGGATACAATCCTCAGCCTTACTATTGAATTTGTATAGTGCCTCTGTACAGGGCACCATAAGCCATACTCTTTCTCACAGATAAAACTAGCAATTGTTCATTTTTGAGATCCAGATGGATTTGGCTTGGTATGAAGTTCCTTTGTATATGTTTTCCTGAAAGGGACTTGAATTCAGACATGAAATCTGTTTTCTGGCTATGTTAGTATATAACTGATGGTAGCACACGGTTAGTATGGCTAGATTTTTCTGGTTGAGGGCTGCGCTCAGAACTCGGCTAAAGGCTTTTCATTAGTGTAAGCAAAATGAAGCTATGAGGAGAAAGCTGCTGTGGTTGAGGGCCAGAAAACAGTTAAATTTTGATGTGTTGTGCAAGATCTCAGGGCAAAGCTCTCTCTACCTTTCTCCCTTCAAGGTAATTTGATCTCAGTGGGGACCTAGGGATTTTTCCTATGGACTTTATCCTATATTGATGGCACAATGTGGCTGAGACTTGACCACAAGGTATGATGTGGCTTAAATTTTCCCCTACTTTGCAAATACATGACATAAATCCCAAGGAGCATACTGAGGACTTATCAAGGATTGCTCCCATAGGCAGCATGGAGGTGGGCATCCCACCTGCGCAGAAGGTATATTATGAAGCAGAGGATGTTTGAGAAAATAAGGAGGGAAGACACTTCTGCATCCATCCACCTTTAAACCAAGATCTGTATATTGAAGAGAGCATATCTACATATCCAGGAGCAGAACTGAGGGAGCAAGTGTCTCAGCTTAGGGAAGCCCAATGCCTGCGGTGGTCCTTCAGCACAGTGCTTCTTACCACGGGCTTTAAGAGCTGTGCTGGTTTTGACTGAGATAGAGTTAATTAGTTGCTGGTAGGGTTAAAACACGACAAGAAGCTGTAGAGATGAAAGCAATAAGGAGCAATAGAGCTCCATCAGACCTGGAACACCTTTTTTGGAAAAAGCAGAAACTGATAGCAGCCAAATCTTCTATTCCCTAAGTCTTAATGCAGGTCCTAACACAGTAGGACCTAATTGCAGAAAAATAACTATATAAGGATACTTCCGCAACAGCTACGATATTAAAAGTGCTATACATGATACACCTAAGATTGTCCTTGCAAAAAATGCAGTAGAGAAATCTTGTATAAACAGTGATTTTCCACACTTCAGGGACATCTTCATTTCTTGGATTTAAAACATAAAAGAAAAACAGAAGTGGATGCACACAATTTCAATTTAATGCTCTTCAATTTCAAACTCAATGTCAAAACTCAAGCTCTTTATGGTATGTTTTCAAATTGGAAAACATGCCTGTGCAGAAAGTATGAAGCAGTTAGGTCCCAATAAGTTCATCAAATTTGATTTCAATTTCTTCCTAAAGCTGTATTAGTCTTCTCGACAGAACTTTATTTCATCCTAAATGAATACTTTTTTTAAATTGTTACCCAAATATGTGTTGATGAAAATGCAGTTAATCTATAAGAGTATAAAAAAAAGTACCAAATAGTTTGGTTCTTACAATATTAGTTTTAGTTTTATAAAGTGCCTTCATCTTAGACACTATTTAAGCAGCTTATGTATATCTGCAAAGCCTATTGAGTTTCTAAGATAAGTGTCTAGATAAAAGCACAATATCTGTATTAGGGCTATTATATACATGAGGTGATACAATACAATTGCAGTTTCTTATTTTCAAATTATGTAAAATTATCATCTTGTAAAAGATAAAATAAAAACAAACAAACAAAACCCCACCAAACCCCGCTCAGCTTTCAAATATCTTATTTTAATGGTAATGAAGAGTGATTGTAAATTAAAAAAAAACAAACAACAAACAAAAAACCAACCAACCCCCCCCCCAAAACAAACCAAACAAACTGAACTGTGATAGCTAAAAATTAGAGTAATCTTTCAGTTTCCTTAGGAGCATAAATTTGTGTAGTAACTTAAATTAAATATAATGTTTAATTCATTTAAATTACTACAGGACTATGTCCCCAAGTTCTGAATTTTGCTCCATGAAAATGTAGTTATGGCTTCCTCTCAACTGGGAAGACCTGTTTGTTTCATATCTAGCCAGGCTTGCTTGGAAAGTCACAGCTTCATTGCATTTGACTGGTCTGAGTTTTTCTGCAGGATTTTCTTTATTTACACAAAACTCAGGTAAAATTTTTCAGTGAAGATCTTAGAAACACTGGATCACACAGCTAAATTGTTGTATAGTAAATAAAAAAAGAAGGAAAAGTTGTCACTGATAGTGCTGTTATATTAGATATTCTGAATGTAAACTAGGTTGTGGTGAGAGACCATCCCTTCCTTCTGTGTTTCTCCAGTAGCTCCCTCCAGTGACAGGTCACCCTGTGACTGGCGTCTCCAGTAACTCCAGGCACAGTTGTGCCTTCAAAGTATAACAGACCTAACACTTCTAACCAAAGAAAAAAAGCTTCCTGAATTCTCTTGGTGCTTCTCTAAGACTGAAGGTGGTCAAACCTGTCATCTCTGCTTTTGTCTGAAGTGCAGAGAAGGCATAGTTACACATTTCTGAGTTCAGGTTTCAGATGTGGAAAGACAAGTCTCCTGAGCTGTGATTAAAACTGATTAATCAGTTTAACCTCCTGAGAAACACACATTTCACCTCTCGCCACCCACATCCTCCCTCCTTCTCCTCCCTGGGAGATTCCCATGCCTCTACAGAAGCAACAGAACATTAAAAAAAGCAACCAATTTTCTAGCAAACTTTAAAAATGTTTATGTGCTGGCTTAATTTCCCATTAATTATAATTATTAACTGCCACTACATTTAGGTCATGTTCCAAATCAGAAGCAGGAAGCCCAAACGTTAAGAGCTGTTCTTTCATTATTCTTCATCTGGTTCTTAGTAGGAAGTGACAAATAATCCAGGAGTTCCTTTATTATCATTAAATGTCAAATCTTACTTTGCAAACACAAATAGATGCTATAATACTTCAGATCCTCTAATACATCACTTAAGTTTAACTGCCATGATCAAAACAACCGGCTATCTCTTAGCCATGACATAAAGAAGTTTTTCATTAAAAGCAGGAGCAAGTTGTTGTTATATGATAAAATGATGTTTATGTCTTCCATATAACTCCAGTAAGTACACAATGAACACAGTGGTTCCACCGTAAATGGCATATATCAATCAACAATCCACTCATACTTATGCTTGATGGTCAAAACCCACCAAAATGTTTAAAATATTTCATGTTCTCGTTACCACTATCAGTTGAACTGACTGCATGCTTTCAGAAAAATTTAGGAATTGGACTTACAGAACCTCTGGTTAGTTGGCTGCAAAGTGGTCACTGTAGTCTGACAGACAGTATCTCTTTGTACCTGATTGCTGAAATTGAAATAACATGAGCTGAAATTGTGATTCCAAAAACAGAGCAGCAATACAAAACTAAAAAACAAAAAACAAACAAACAAAAAAAACCAACAAAAACCCTAAAAAAAAAAAAATAAAAAAATTCTAAACTGAGATTAAATCACCTTCAAGGAAAGCTTAGAAGCAGCTATTATAACATTCACATTCATTCCTTTGAATTCAATTATTCAATTTAAACTTCAGGGTAGTGTGGAGAATAGCTTTGGAATGTTCAAATAATTTTTAGAAACTGCAAATCTTGCAGATCAAGTTATTTTCTCATTTACATCAGTGTAAACTTAGAGCAACTTCGCTAGAAAGCCAGGAGTCACTCCCAGCTTACGCTGATGTGAACTAGGGTAAAATATTGTCCCATTGACTTTTTCTTTCCTTGATTCATCCCCTAAAGAGCAGCAAAGACTAGAGGAAATTAAAGAAATTATCCAGTAGATTATATTTCCATAAGACTCTGCAAACATATCATTTTACATAGAAAAGAAGCTACCATTAATTCTGTGCTCTGCCTAGAGACCCTTCAGAAGACGAGTACTAAGAGCTGAAAATAATGATCCTTCAGATATGATCAGCTCTTGAAATCTCAAGACAACCATGAATAATCACAACTAAGGACATATGAGTGTACATATAGCTGTGGATATAACCATATATATAGGACTTTGGAAGATGGAGCTAAAAGTCTGTAATCCTGCTTAGCATGGCCCGGTTTGATGTTCATGTCAGGTGATAAAATGCCTGTTTGTATCTCTGTTACTAATACTGCAACTTGCACCAGCTCTGATTTATTTTGAAGAGCTCAAAACATTGGTTCCTCTAGTCTAAATTAATTTTCATCAATGTCAAGCCTTGTCTGCATCATCAAGTAAAAACTACATTTTACAGTTGCCATGACAAATGAATAATTAGTTTTGTTTCATTATCAGAATTATTCATCAGTAATTCATTAATGTACAACTGCTGCCTACAGCTCCTCCCCTCTAACCATATCCTAAACAGTCTCCCGCCTGATATTATGCCAAAGGTTGCTTTCCAGACTCAGAGTCATATTCCTAACTCCTGTGTATTTGATTTTGCAGTTTTCATTCAACCGGTTTGCAAGGCAGGACACCCATACAAACCCTACCAACTTCTGCATACAAACTCTCTTTTCTTCATTTCTCCTTCTCTCACAAACAATTATATCAAAGGTCCTGGGAAGACAAAGTTTTAAAGCTACTATATGGAGATGAATATTTTTATATCATATACTTATGTAAATAGATTCTGAAACATACAATTTGAAACAATACAGCAATTCTTTTCTAATTTT
Organism: Aramus guarauna; assembly: GCA_013400195.1. NCBI lineage: Eukaryota > Metazoa > Chordata > Aves > Gruiformes > Aramidae > Aramus > Aramus guarauna. The sequence continues at coordinate 793,675 of VXBL01006440.1, read as the reverse complement.
AATGGGCCATCCAGTCACCACTGAGTAATATGACACGAACATGAATGCTTTTAACTACTCTTCTGACTACAGATAGCAACCAGGAAAACGGACCTTGGGCTGTTCAACTTCCTTTCATTTCTAAAACTATCCACTCCCAACTCTGGTGATAAAGAAGGACTGATTGGTATTAACATTTTCTTTTTCTTTTCTGTCTGCAGAAAGAACTAGGCAGCGTATGCTGGATATTTTTATGGATACACAGACCTTCTATCACAGCGTAGCATTCATAAACTCTGACAGCTATTTCTACAGGTTGGCAAAGCAAACAAAATAGAATGTAGCAACTGTAATTGAGGTTTGTCAAGAAACTTGGCGGAGGGTTGTTCAAGTAAAGAAAGGTCCTACGGTTATTTGCACTGGTTTATTCCAAGAGAATTATTTTTTCACTTTTAGTTATCAATTCTCCTTGGGATCACAATAGAAAATTTGGTATTTTTTTCCTTATTTCCATAAGGGTCATATACAAAATTGAGAATGTCAGCCCAGACTTTTACGTAATTGCCTTTTATTAAATGCAAAAGCTACACACACAGAGTCTGCCACACAGAGAATACTAATCTCATTATTCATTCCTTAGGCAATAATGCTTCTGGTCACAAAAAAGAGACATTACAACATATTTAAAAGTTGTACTGATACATATTAATGGCTGTTAAATTACCAAAAAAGTTCCCTGGCATGACACACGCAACTCTTGTATCTTCTGGCAATGGCACTGAAGTGTCCAGTCCAAATAGTGCTTCTGGAAACAGAGACTTTCACTTTCTAGTGCAAATATGGGGTTTGTGCTTCAAAAAAAAAGACACCCAAAATGACCCTGCGGATGACTTGAAATATTTAACTGTGCTGCAGAGATTCCTGCCTCCTTACCCTTATTTATCAGATTCCCATATAATGACTAAGAAGTCACACTTGTAGTAGGCTAGTTTGTCACCAACAGACATGTAAATATTTTCTTTGGAATGTCCCAGGAGGAGATCAGCTGAAGGGTCTGCAGACACCGCTCCTCCCCTGCTGCTGCCTCGCTTCTTTGCTTGCCCTCCTCTTCCCCAGAACCTCCTGGTGAAGGGGTTAGGAAGTTACGAGCACCCTGGCAGCACTGCACTTCCGAATATGCATGATAGCAGATGAAACCCAAATCTGTGATATTGGTGGACCTGTCTGGTGCCTCTATAACCACATTATTATGGGCTATCTTTAATACATTGATCTCAGTTTTAAGTGTGTTGCCAGGTTCTCATGGTCGTCACACTCAGAATAAATACTAAGTTTGGAAAGAGTTCAGCTGCTTTTGAAATACCTAAATAGGAGCCAGATATTGTTTTTAAAAAAATTAAATCCACACAGTGCCAGTGTTGCTTCAATACTTAGATGATGTTGTTCACATGCAAAGGTTGCAAAACTCCTATAAAAATAATGCTTATTTTCTGAATTGTCCTTCTAAACAGAACAAAGGAGGAGAAGAATATAAAAGCAGAGAGTTTCACTCTTTGCTTAGCTGGAGCGCTATGTGGGAAACTGAAACGATCCTGAAGTTTGGAAGTGAGTGTTGTACAGCGTGACCCTGGCAGACTGCATCACAGGTTGCAGGAACATCTCCAGTCTGAGCTGACTGCTCCTCTCCTCCATCTCTTGAAACATTACCTTGACAGGAAATTTTTGTTTTCTTTTGAAACAAATTGAAAAATTAAAGCAGAACAAGAAGCAATGTGGAGAAGGCACACTGCATGATGAGGCTAGGGGAGAAAAAAGGGAATGAGAGCAGAAGAGGTGAGAAAGGCTTTAACATTTCAAAGGAAATATTCTGGTCACCCTTCCTGGAGCTGCTCTTTGCAGTGAGGTTGTCAAGGATCAAGGCTATATATCAACATGTGCAAGTCACCTCAATTTTGACATTTCCTATTTTTGCAGAGCTTTTGATATTGGAACACTAATAATGGATCTTTTAACATGGAGTTCAGCATGTAATTCTGATTTCCAGCTCTTCAAAGATCTAAAGTTTGAGTTGTTGTCAGGAGTCCTTTCATTAAGGATTCTTTCCTGATTTATCCATACAAAAATGTATTTACATTTATATGCTGTATTTGCTACATGCTGCTGGTCTGACTATATTGACCTACTTCCCATTTTTGCTAGACACAAGACAGTCATACATTGTGATTTTAATTTACTGTAAACATAATAACAAACTTAATTGACAACAAATAAATATAAAAATAAATAAACAATGGGAGTCAAGCACTCCAGGGATCAAAAAGCCTGCAAGAAACCAATGCTCAGAATACTGATTTCTGATAAGCAGTAACAGCATATTAAAATATCTCTCAGTCTGACATTTGGCTGAAAGTTGAGTATTGATTGTACTGAAGTGATTCTGCAAAACCTTGCTGAGACAGGCAGTGCTAATCAAAAAGAGAATGCAAATCTTCAACAGGAATTTCATCTTTTCAGAAAATGAACAGTAGGATGGATGTTTCTTGTACAAGCTTTTAATTATTTCTAAATTATCAGCAGTCTTTTGACAATGAAGCAGGTGGATTGTAACAGTTGCTCTAAATGCAAAGGAAAACATCTTTGCCAAATGAAGGAAACGTGCATTATTGCAAGCCTGTATTGACCACGTAAGATGAAGAACATGTCGTTAAAAACGACAGAGCAAATTAACCAGTTTGATAAAACATGTGACAGCTCCCTGGATTTGCTGACTACTTTACATAATTACAATAGCTCTTCAACAATGTCACTCTCCATAGATCATTTTAGTAATTTTCCCAAGGCACATTAATTCTTGCCCCTTTTCCAATTTACCTCATTCCTGTTTACTCAGGTTTACTCTTTTTTTTTTTCTTACCCTTGATCATTACCTACACTTCCTAAGAATTCAGGGCAGACATTTCAAGAAAACAGAAGTGTGAACCTCCCCTTATGTAAATATCAGAGGCAAAGCAGCAGACCTGCTGCTGTGCTCCTGTTTGCCAACGAAGTAAAGCCCTGTGCCAGTATTTCCAAAACTGGACACCTAAAGCTATGCACTTAAATGTATGAGCATAAATCCGAGCTGCTGATTCAGACACTCTGAGTCACCCTGTAATTGCTGGACCTCCCAGGGCACACAGAAAGCACATGGACCTAAATTCTTCATCCAGCCCAACTGAGGGACATTCCCAGGAAACCTCATGGGAATACCCGGGGTTCCTTTTGCAGTATTTCTTCCTCACAGGCCCAGTACATCTGCTTCCAGCCTCGTGGCAGTCATTTAACACTCTAGGATCCCAATCCAGCATGACTTCCTTTCAGGTGGCTTTGTTTCTATCTACCTCAAACAAAAGGCAACTTTTGAAAAAGGAGTCACTATTCACAGCAATACCATGTGCTGAACAACTTCTGTCCTCCTCCTGCTTGCCCGGCACTCTGCACAAAACAAGAAGAGAAGCTGTGGCAGGACTACACAGCTTGGAAGATGCTGTATACTTGGTACAAGCAAATACTGAAATTTGTTAAGCACAAATGTAGTATTGCCTCAAAAATAATCTCCATACCAGTTGCTTAGATTTATGACAAATTCCCTTTTCATTCCAACGCTGCCTTCTTCAAATTCCCAAACTATTGGCTAAACTGTCTTTCCTAGTTTGTAGTTATCCATAGGCTGGGAACTTCACAAAGCAAAATAATTAAATGGTCTAGATTGGAACAAACAAGTTAGCCCCATCATTTCAGACAATAAACATCAGAAAGCCTGACAACAGAGAAAGACAAAGAGAAGAGTAAATAAAAGCAGGTTTCCAAGAACTCTCTTAGTATTCTTCTTATACATTATTGTAGATTGTTTGGCACCATATGTGATGTCACTGGCTTTCCTGCCAGAAATCCCAGGGCTCAGGGACTCTGCCAGTTAAGAACTTGTTATATGAATTGCTGCTTGAGAATTATCTTTATTAAAGGCAGAATAATGGTATAGCAAGCTAAGAAACTGCATTAAAAATGGTGTAGTGCTGAAGACACTTGTAGTTCTTGTCACCGGACCCACATGGATTCAGAGACTGTAACCAATGTGTGCTGCACTGTACAGTGGTCTCCTGCTACAACTGTTCTTTGTAATATCTCCATACACACATGTGGGCAGGGCACCTCATAGCAGAAATTGCCCCAAGTGCTTTATTTTTATCACTGAAGCTGCCACATAGGTAATGATGTAAGGGGTTATAATTTAGAACATCATACAACAATGTGAAAATTATAAGAAAGTTCTAAAACATTTTCCAACTAGACTGAAAGAGTTCAGCCCCTACCTTAAAAATCTATGAAAAACTCCCAGACTTATAAGCTGCCCATAACAAGCAATTTTGATAATCTAATTTGCTTATTAGAATCTGTTTTGCTTATTTTACCATGAAATTGTGGGTTTTTTTCCTTAAACTACAAATCACACTGCCATATTTCATAGAATAATAGAATCCTAGAATCGCAGAATGGTTTGGGTTGGAAGGGACCTTAAAATCACCTAGTTCCAACCCCCCCACCATGGGCAGGGACACCCTCTTCTCAAAAACTAATTTAGTGATTTATTTTTATTAATAGCAAACAGAGGGTTGCATTGGTTGCAATAAAGACCTTATTTTTACAGGTATCCCCGTACATAAGGCAGAAAAGCTAAACAAACAAATAGTGTTTTAAATAAAGAGAACTGCTTTGAAATGGGTTTTCATAATGTATCAATGATTTGCTAAGGGGAATCTACAGTCACTGCATTTTGGCTTTCGGCTCTTCTCACTCTGTTGTTTAAGTATTATAATCAGTTCTCTTCTCATAGCACAAACTGTAAACTTAGATTTACAAGGAAATTAAATATGGGAAAATAAACAGGAAATGGTAAAGCATACACATCCATCTGCAGAAGGAAACTGCCTCTCAGAATGTATTTGTTTAGAAATAAATAAATGGATATCACAGAACATGATACGTAATGTAATCTGTATTGCAAGCTAGTTAAAAAGACAAAACCCGGGTGAATTGTTTTATATTCAACCTTTTCCTTTGAGTCTTCACTGATTCTATGAACAAAAGTTAATCTGATTTTACTCAGACATCACTCATTCTGCCTTCAGTGAGAGCTTTGTATCACTTAAGTCTCCACAAGTGGCCACCCACTGACAAATAAAGATACAGCTGCTGCCCAGAAGGGTGGACAGTCATGATTTAGCGTGACATTAGAAGCAAATTCAAACAGTGGAAAGGGGATTGAGCAAACAGAAAAGAAGGACAAGTGTCAGTACAATAAAATGACAGGAAGTTATCTGGAAGGATATGTCTTAGTTGTCCTAGAGAAAATGAGAACTGAAAGACTGGAGGCAGGAAAAGGGTCCAGAATGATGTGCATTTGAAAGCTGTTCACATAGAAAGACTAGGGTCATTCAAGGAAAAGAGAAGACAGCCAAGCTGATATACTTTAGTTTTGGACATTCCCATGTACTCCTTTATAATTTCTTGAATTTGCAATGAGATTTGCCTTATTTATGCTTACTTTACACTACCTCCAACTCCTTTTGACATCAAACTTTTGACAATGTCCCATGTCACATTTAATCTCAGTGTAGCCCCAACAACACTTGCTCCTGAGCCAGCCTCTTTCAGCCTCTGCCTCCATGAGTAAACCAGTGTTCCGACTGCCCAGTGGTTCCAGAATGGTGACCTGGGAGATTTACCCTCTGAACCCACAATGCACTGAAGGAAAAAGGAGGCTCTGGATAACACATTCATCTCTAGGCCATTGATCTCCCTCATAAAATCACCCAAAAATATAAACCTGGATGATCAGAGTCAGTCTTTCTTAAGGAAAGACAGTCTCAGACACTAGGTAAGACAGCAAAGGACTTTATTTATTCAGCAGGTCTCATTTCAGTCTCTGCTGTGCACATTTTGTCATTTTGTATTCATAGGTATCGAAACTGTATGAAAAAGCTCAGTCAAAAATTAAAAACAGTTTTGCCAAATGTTATCCAGAAAGTATTGCCGGCCTTATCCTCTTGTGTTTTACCACATAGTGTCTTTATCAAGGTAGACAATACTTCTTTATTCAATACTGCAACCATTACAAACACCAGAATAAAAAAATAAAAAGTAACTTTTAAAATAACAAATATAAACTTTGCCTGAGATCATGCTAAAGCATACCATTAATGATTAAACTATTGTAGTATTTATAGACTCAGTAAATTGCTTGTTAAAGTCCATTACCATTTTCCTTTTTATTTCTGCTGGTACTTTGCCATTTATTAGCACAGTAAAATTTCCTGGAAGATCTAACTGCTGTTACCTGTATCTTAACGTGTTTGGCTTTTTTACATTTATCCCGGGCTTGGAATTTTTTTTTCACTTATTTTCCTGGGTTTTAAGTTAATGGCAACATTGCTGCTTTACATTCTCAGTTGCAACCTCATCTCAATTTTGTGTGTGAGTGTGTGTCTGGAAGGTTAGTGATTTCAAGCTTCAATGGCACACTCAAAACTTAATAACCTCTCTCTTGAGTTAGAACACTGCAACCTACATAAACAACATTGAGTCAAACTTCAACCCACCAAGGCAAGAATTACGGTCTCATTCATAACCAGATGAGGCCATGCCCCGTTGTGGCAGCCTTCAGAGATGGCTGCATAGCACCAATTTTCTGAACCCTGAAGAGGGAATGTGGGACATGAGGCACTTGAAAGAACAAGCCTTCACAGTCAGAGCTAAAACAAATCCATAGCAGAGTGGCATAGAAGTGGTTCTGACATCCTGTCAAATGCTGATTGGCATCCTGTGGTGCTTAAAAAAAGTTGGTTAATTCTCACTACAATTCCCAGAGCTTGCAGAGAAGCAAATTCTTCTTTGTTTCAGTTTGATCTATGAGATTTATGGGAAAACTTGGGGATTAGGGGTTTTTGTTTAGGATTTTTCTGTTTGTTTGGGTGGGGTTTTTTGGGGTATTTTTGTTTTGTTTTGGGTTTTTTTAGATAAACTCCATGTATCTACCTGTGAGGTGAATTTGTGGTTGGATGGGGTTGCTGAGCCACTGGTGTTTGGCCACAGGAGGGAGAGGAAGGGACAGACAGGACTACCAGGGCAGTATTGCCCCTTGCACCTCCCCCTAACACTTTGACCACTGAATGCATCAATGCTCAAAGAGAGTGGAGACCTGCAGGCTGCACTGTGCTGTGCACAGACTTCTCTGGCCCTGGGATCATCGTAGCAAACAGCATCATGGCACAGGCAGGAGTGCTACCCACCATCAGGGAGTAGTAACGGTGCAGGCCAGTGCTTGACAGAAAACTGTGGAACATAGTTTTGAATATTGCACCTGAACAGTGACAGCTCAAGGCTTTCAATGGATCAATCATTAATGTGATCTACCCAAAGCCTTACGTACATGGCATTTGCTTTAAAACTAACTGCCCTCAAGAAACATCCAGATCAGAGACTTGGTAAGTAATGTGAAATCATCTATCTTGCGTCAAGCTGAATAATAAAACTAAATATACTCTGTAAAACAAGAGTGATGAATATTTCTGTCCAAAGGTTAGAGATGTTAGATAAGCTACAGTAGCTCTTCAAAATTCAGCTGCATTAGCAGACTCCCAGGCTCCTAATAGATGAAAACCAGTAATGTGACAATTATGTAAGTAAATGAGACAGCACCTGAAATTCCAGGAAGAAACAGCTAAACCAGGTGCATGCCATTGTAATGCTCACTCAGTAGGAGTCTTTCAGGATTTCATAGCCCAAGAATTTCAAAGGTTAGGTGCTGGGACCTTCAGTCCCCAGCCTAAAAAGAAATGCTTACAAGTTTACAGTGTCAGCTAATATAGTAACACAATTCTAAAGTAGTTCAGGAGAAAAATAGCACACTTGAAGCTAAGTCATCAAGCAGTGAAGTTAGGAATTACATTAACTTTGTCTTCTTCCATATATTTATCTTTCAACAGATAAGTAAGGGCAGCTGGATGCAGCCACAAAGGTGATAGGGATGGTGGTAGCCTCTCCCATGGTATGTGACTGCTCCCTATCCCACTACCCTGAACGCAACCACCTTGAGACTCCAGCAAGGGATGTCCAGTGTGAGGATGAGAAGCAAGTCATATGAACAGCAATGATAACAGCAAGACAAAAAAAAATCTACTGTAAGATAAGGTTATATAGAGGTACAATGGGTACAGCACTTGCTAACAGCACTGGCAAGACAATGACTGTTCCCTGAAAAATTCTCATTTTTTGTATTGCTTTCATCCTATATTAATGTAAGCACAAAAGCTTTTCAACTCTTTTTGTAGGAAGACTTGAAGTGTGAGAAACTACATGGTGCTTGACTGCAGGCCACTACAGGACAATGGAAACTGCAAACTTATCTCCTTTGGCCACCTGGTTTGCAAGCTTGAGGCATGCCCTATCTCCTTTTAAGCAGACTTTCCATGCTGCACAAAATTAATGACTGTATTTTTGATCTGCTTTGGTTTACTTTTCTCCAACCCCACAGATACAGCAAAGAACTTTAGGTATGGAAAGAGAAACCTAAAACTTGTTGAGTTTGGGTTTTTTCCCCCATGTAGTTCTCCTTGTCCATTGCCTCAAGGGCTTTATCCAGCTCTTTGGAATGCTTCTACCTCCTTAGTCTTAATGGATTCACTCCATGTTTTCCATTTAAACATGCCACTTCTTTAGTGTTTCCTTACGTCAATGACATCGAGCAAATGGTTCACTCCTCAAGTAATTATCAACCTTTTAAAAGTACCTGTAAATTAGAATAAATCCTTACCTGACCTCAGCCTCAGTTAGCCCACCCCATAGCAGGCAGAAGCAGGGGCTGCTGGAACAGCCTGTGCAGCCCCTGGACACCAAAGGCTGCAGGATTTCTGGATCAGAAGGGTCCTGTGATATATTCCTACTCATAATGTACTCCCACATTTTAATCACACAGCCCCTGATTCACAATCTATTTGCTTGGATTTTTGTTGTTGTTGTTGTTGTTGTTTGTTTTTTTATATAATTCTCAGGTATAACCTTAAAATATGGTATTCTATAGAAGTGTTTCTCCAACTTTTTGAAAACCTGACTCTTCTTTTTTTAGTTCTCTGTATTGCTCCTGTAGAAGGCTTGAGCTGTCTTAGAAGAAAGTATTTCTTAAGCTTTTCCTAAAGCTTCTCAGTCAATCTCAAAGCCTTTGTGATTCTCAGGAGGGGTTACAGCTCACTGCTTGAAAAACACCATTCTGCAACCAAATATATTCCCAAGTCCTCCTTACTAAGGAACTGAATTTAAAATCTGATAATACAAGATGAATGTGGCCAATTTACTACAGGACAAGTTAAGAAAATCCTCCAAGAAACCACTTTGGTACTCAGGTTACTCAGGGCTTTATTAATTGCCTGTTCACCCACCTAATTAAAACACTTTCGTGAAATAGTGATGAGCAAGCATTACAGAAAATTTTATTTTAGTCTCACATTTCCCTTCAAAAATGGTCAGCCTTTCATCTGATGAAAATTAAATGGGATAGATTCATAAAGTAGAGTAATATAGAAAACTCAGCTGAGACCATTTGATTTTTAACAGCTTGTTCCCTTGCATCCAAGAGCTTAAATAGTCCTCTATTTCAGCTTTTTGATTACTTTGATATGTGCTGCTCTATCCTCTTGGAACCATCTTCTAGGAGGCTTATTGATTTTGTGAGAAATCCATTTTCTGGTTTTCCAACAGGCTATAAAACTGTCATTGTCCATATGATGAAATTCTTAATGGTGCTTTACATATTGGTCTTGTTTCTCCTTCCTCCATTCCCCTTTACATGCCCTGAGAAATTTCCCTGAAGGCACATGGATGCTTTTATCTCTATGCAGCCCTGCAGCTCCTTCTGCACCGGCCCTCAGAATGACTGGGATGTGACCTATAGTGGGCGTGAATGTGAGCCGGTGTTTTTCATCACACAGTTTAACTTACGTGGGACCCCTCTTGTCACTAAGACAGACAGCTAAAGGAAACTGCGCTATTGGGACTGTAGAGAAAGGAACAACATTTCTTAGATTTAAAATCAAACCAAACACTAGGAACTGTTTTATTAAAACTCCTAATAAAAGCCTGACAATCCAGATACAAAAATGGGCCTGACTGACCTGCACAGTCACCTGTTTTGTCAGCACTTCCTATGACAGCCCCAGCCCCAGCACAGGCACCCTGCAGCAGCTCCAGCTGTTGGTGAGGAACCTGGAGGGTTTCCAGCCACTCCAGTCAGCTCAGTTCACCACTGGTTACTCCTGAGGCTGCACTTCACCTAGGAAAATTTATATGAATAAACGAAGTGTTATGACCTATAAGGAGAGGAGTGTACAAAGTTCATGGAGTTTTTTTGGATGTCACCTGACAATGCTCACAGTAGGCACTTCTTATTTCCAAGTGCATAACGTCTCTGTCGGGTATCTCCAGTACAGGATCATTTCTAGTATTAAAGCAGGGGAAGAGTATTTAGCCAAAAAGGGGAAAATAAAATTCTGAGTCCACTGAAATATTCACAGCTTCATGTTGAAACTTCCACAATTTTCAGTTAAAGAAAAGCAAGGGAAAAAATATGAAAGACTCAAAAATATGTGGGAAAATATGTCCTGTCCCAGGACATCTGGGCACCCTAGCTACAGCTGATTTGGAGAAAATCCACAGGTTGCCATCTGTGCTCCCTGCCCAGTGAGGATAGGGACGTGGCCAAGTGGAGTTAGCTGGGACTGGAACAGATGGAGAAGAAAGGATCATCTTTCCAAAGGACAGTACAGCTGCCTCTCCTGTGTGCGCCCACTCCAGACCCTTGAAGGGAATTCAGCCAGAACTTCTGCCATGGACTTCACTGCAGTAATTACAACCCTTCACATAAAGACCATTGCATTAACCAATTATCTTATCCTAATTGCAGTTTGGATGAATGTCTAAAGGAAGTTCTTTGAAACTCTAGAAACAGATTGCTTTAAAAGAAACTGTGTGGGGATTTGAGTCCACAGAAGTCAGCATGCATTTTCTTAAACATTGAATTTAACGGATTCTTCTTGCTATGATTCTAGTTCAGTTTTTTTGTATGAATAGAATATTTTTTGCAATTCTTGTTCTTTTTATACTGTGTTTCTAGCTGGCAAAATTTGGAAGGCATTCAGAAACTAGATTTCCCACAGTTTCTGACTGCTATCCAGCTTCTGCTAGTTAAAAAAGCAGTTAGTGCTGTTTGCAGAATGAAAGTAAAAAAAAAGTGCCAGACAGACATTATTTAAGAAGGATTGTTCTAAATTGTTCTAAACATTTGGAGAACCTCGATGAAGTGTGAAAAATTATTGATTTATGAATTAAAATTTCCCTATTTTTTATTTTACATTAATAGAGGAGAACAAAATTCCCTACAAAACAATTAGTTCAGCATAAAATTTTATTTTTAGAGGAAGCACTTCAGCAGAAGGCTAGCTGTGTGCTGTACCTGTTCAAGAAACAGCATGCACTGAAAAATGCCCCTTCTGATTTTGGTAGTTGTTATAAATGGACTCTATAGTGTCTGACAATGCTATCATTTTTTCTTAAAACATGCAAACGGGATGTCTCGATGCTCTTTTAAGAAGTAAAGTTTCAAGTCAGGTTTGATAAATGCAATGTTGTTTCTTACATGTTCTTATCATATTAGTGGAATATTTGTTGAAAGCAGGATATACCTTCTGCCTGGGACTACATAAAGCTGATTCATACAAGTCTGATTGCTCCATGCTTCACTTGAAAGAAACAGAAAAAGTTTGAATTATATTTCCCTTAAGCCTTATTTCTAAGCACTCTAGGGGAATTCCACAGATGCTGCGAGGCTGTATGTGTTGACATTAACACTAAATAAAGGTGCTGTTATATGCACATTTGCAACATGAAGTGTCAGAACCACTCATGTACAGAGAAAACAAATGTGAATTTCCTTGAGCTACATTGATCCTAGCAATAGAAACAAGAAATCCAGACTCCAAAACAAAGCCCTAAGTTTGCATTCCATATGTATGTGTGTTTACAACCGCTTGTTTCTTTTTTATGTTCTTATTTATTAACTAGTTATAGAATCTGGGGTTGAATCTCCGCTTTGTTTTTAACCCTCTGCAAGGCACAGCATAAAGTGGAGCTGTCCCATGAGCTGACTGAGATATGTCACGTAGGTATAGTATCATCCTTTGTCTCCCTGTGGCAGAGGCAAGAAGCAATATAGGGCAGCAAATATCTATCACAAACTATTTCCTCCACAGCAGAAGCAGAACAAAAACCCCAGGCAGCCCTGGAAGACATCCTCCCTGTCCATATTGTTTTTTGACTAGGGTGATTGGTTTTCTTGTCCTGCAATACGCAGTTCAGACAACAAATGTAAATGATGTACCCTTATTCTTCTGCAGGTGTGCACTTGCAGATTCATAGGCCAGGCTCCTGATAAAAAGTATCAGGTTTTTGTTTTTTTTTTATTCAGCTTTAATAGCAGCTCAGCTGGACAAAACTGAGCAACAATATATATCAATCACCTAAACACATGGTCTATTTTTAAAAAATCTTAAAACACAACTGACTTTTCTAGGAGCTATAGACTTCTTGATAACATTCTCTCATGCCATGTAGATGACCAGTTTAACTAGACAACCATAATTTTTAGAATTTAAGCCAATTAGGAAGTAAAGTAGAAAACGTGACAGGAATCTAGGTGACTAATCTGCAACCATTCCTGAACAGTAAGAGTAAATATTCTCATATAGAGAGAATCTCTTCACGATTTTAAAAGACCCTATGGAAAAACCCAAGAATGAGATGCTAGATCCCCAAGGCACTATACTACCATGCAGATGACTTTACAGAAATCCGTTTCTAAAGGAATTTAATATTTGAATATTAGAATTAGGAAGTCTGGTGAATATATGCACTTTTATTTCTCCCTTCGAGGTCTAAATCAAGATATTTCTCCAGCACTTTGATTAAAAATATTTTCAGATAGTAATCTCTCTTTCTTACATGTTTATATGGAGACTATGACTGTAGCTTCTGAACCTCTTCTAGACCCAATGTCTTGTGAGATGGAGAAATGCTAACGCTCCCAGTCAGCAAAGGGGGGTTAGATTAAACTGTTTGCTGATGGTTATACAGCCACAATTTCAACAGAATGGGGAGTTACGTGTTTAGGGCTTCCTACGGCGGTGCACTGACCAGGGCACAGATCTGCCTCTGACTACAGCACAGATTTATCCCTGGAGTTTGGCTATCAGTGTTTATTTCAGTGAACTCCTGACTTGGGCCCAAATGGACAAACCCTGCTGTGAGCTTGGAGCATACCAGTTTTCTGTAATTGTTTTTGCACAGCTTCTTCATAAATTTATGATAGAGTTTAAGTTGCAACATTATGAATTGTTATATCCATACATGATATTTTCTCTCCAACAAACCCAAATGATGTGGCTAACAACTTCTTTCATAGATAGTATTAAGCAAAGCTGAGTTGAACCCAGAACATAACAGAACAGAGATATCGCTTGCTTAATCTAGATGGAAAAAAAAATAAAATCTTTCTGATCTAACATTGTCCAAACATCATTATATGCCTTATTTTTTGAAGAAGGAGAAAATCAATATAAATCAAAAATCCCTTCAAGATATAACTGAGACTCTTTCCATTAAAGTTATACCACCATAAAGAAACAAACAAAAACCCCAATCCAACCCAACCCAACCCAAACCAAAAACCAAACAACTAAGGAAATGAGGGATGTCTGGAAAAGTCCTAGCTTATGTAGGTAATATATTATGTTGTAAAATGGACAAAACAATACCACTTATTTGTGTGCCAGTTAGGACACTTTGATGTGTGACACTGAGCAGAGGTGTAAACAATAAACATTTTTGTTGCTATAAACCAACAAGTTAGTCCCCTGCTAAACGGGATGGAGGAACTCACTTGTAACTGTTGAAAAAAAAAAAAAAAAAAGTACTGTGGGCACCATTCACCACTCACAGAAATTCTGCCACGGGAAGAGAGCCCAAGAAGCTGCAGCAGAGGTATACTGAATATAACCTCTCCTTCCCTTCCCAAAACTCCTACCTGCACATTCCTATTTTCCAGAGAGTTTGGCTGTCCTTCCCCTATTGATGCATGGGGTATGGGCAGCTGACTGTAAAGGGTTTATTATTCATTCTCCTTTTGATAGCAACAGATTAAGTTTCTTAATTTACAAAGAACATAGGTGTTACACAGTCTACACTAAATGTTGTTAATCATTGCTTGTCTATTCGCTATATTCTATAGGATGCCATGCATACCAGGATTTTACAGCTGTAAAACTTTCCCTTCAAGAAAGACTAGACAGAACAGTTGCAGTTTGATGTCGTACAGGATGACGTTTTGCCTGAAGACATCAATCAGTATTGGCACAGTTGCAGAAGCACGGTACACCTGGGAAGGAGGGGAAATGAAAGTGCGCTGCAGCTATGTGACATGTGGAAGCTGAGAGCAACACACTGCTTGCCAGAGACTGGAAAAAAGTCAAATGGCAAAATGTAATATCTGAAGTAGAAATAAAGTGGAAAAGCAATCGAGGGGATGGTCGAGAAAAGATGTGATATTAAAGAAATCAGATATGCTCAAAACTGAAGTAGGGTTATACCTACACCACAGAAGCAGCTGTACTTTTTTTGCTGAGCAAAACCATCTCTTGCAGAGATGGTCTGGAATACCTCGTGCAGTTGTGGCCTCCTGTGTTCAGGGAGGAGGAACCACAGACCACAGCAGGAGCAGAGACGAGCTATGAGGAGAACAAGGGGGACTCATCCTGGGAGTGGAGTCAGGCTGGAGGCTGAGGAGCATGACTTCTGCCCATAAACATAGCTCCCCATAGCTCCTTCCTGCTCCCCCAAAAGGGAGGGTAGCTACGAACAAAGCAAATGCATAGTACAATGGTATAAAAACAGATGTAAAGGGAGTTACAGTAGTATTTGAATGTAACACTAAAAAGGTCAAAATATAGTCTCAATCTGCTCTCCATTATGCATCCCAAGACAGATGGAAAATAGGACTTGATTTAATATGTTGCTACCCTTTCTGCACAGTACATTTCACTCGAGTCTCTCAATATCCATCGCACTAGATTTATGTTCTTAGTTAAAAGAGTCATAACTTCTTCAGAGTGAAGGAGCATCAACTGCCTACCATGAATCTGTGCAATGATGTGCTCTTTTAAGATTAAAAAATGCATTAAATGCCCTGGAGTTGAAAGCAAAAAATCAGCTAGGCCATCCATTAGTATTACTGTTCTGTTTGCAGATAATATAGCAATGTAGGAGAATATAAATAGGATTTTAGTTCCCAGAAAGTCCTGTAATTACAGCGGGAAAGAGACTTGATACTCAGTCAAGATTTTGTCTTGTGATGCTTATACATGCAGTCATGTGCACAGCATGTGAGCATATGGGTGAACATTCTCCACGCAGAGCACGGATGCCGGTGCAGCCACGTGCTCTTATCCTGACATGGTCGCTGCTATCTTGACAAATTTTCATTCAGCAAAATGAAGTGTGTTTCTGAGGTGGAACACAGCAACTGTTTAATGGCACACCACAATGCTCTGCAACAGCATAGGATAAAGTGCAGAAAGGAATACAATACTATATTTAGCATTTCCTAACAGAGTTTTCCCTGTAGCTGTCTCTCTTGTTAAGTACGAGGAGGATAGTAAGTTGCACCTTTCATCCTATTTTGCATGTACAATACTGCAACTTGTAAAACGAAACACAGCTAAATGTGTATGAATTCATATGGAAATGTATAGGGGTAGGATAAAAGCACAAAGATACCTGGAAATTTCTTCTACTTATGTCACTTGACTAGTTGACTATTTTCCCTGGGAGACAACCAATTAAATAACTGTTGAAAATTATGTTATGAACCTTTCCTTTCTCAGAACCTTTTTCTTAATCTCCAGCATTTCAGTTGTATAAAACTGTAGAAATTAAAATAAAGCAGCTAGGGCTTTATCCTCTGCTAGTAAACCAAGATGAATCTGACTATTTGCAAAATATGACCATCTAGGGAAATGAGAAAGGTCTTATGATGTTTGAAGTCTTATCATGTCATACTTTAAAATTGTTTTAAAACCTCAGTAGCATGGAACTGAGTTAATTCACAGCCAGAAGGAAATAGGTTACACTTCATTTAAAGCTGTAAATCCTTTTAATGGTATTTAACCATTTGAGACATTGGACAATTTCCATTCAGGGCTGAAAAGGACAGTAAACAAAAACCAAAATAGAAATAGCAGAACCACCAAAAAGATTAAAGGTTCCTTTGGCCATGCTCTGGAGGCATGAGCTCTATCATCCCATCTCAGTGCAGCATCAAGCACACAAAGTTGGGCGTGACACCAGTCACACAGCAATTGTGTGTGTTTGCGTGTGCTTATGCATGAAAAGAATTCACCGACAAAGCGGGGGAGAAATGCAGCTGATGGACTTGATCTTTTGACAACAGTGATCACAGAAATGTGAAAAATGTTGCAAATACTGACACTAAATTATAAAGTAGTGAAGAGAACTAGTTGAGAAAAATCAATCTTTTCTTTTAGGTGAACAATCAATAGCCCCTGAGACTGCCTTTTTATAAATGCTAAGGCTTCTTTTAAAGAGTGTCTCTTTCTGAAAATTAGAGCTGTAAATTATTTTCCCACTGTGGTGGCTTGGTATCAAAACTAGCAATGGAGGAATGAAGACCTGACTCCTCTCTTTACTCAGAATTACTCAGATGGAGGACTCTGACTTGGATGTAGTCCACAAGTAAACTTTGTTTGATCTGGCCAAGGTCACACCTATGTGATGGCTCCTGCATTTCTCTGGGAGATGCTGCCATTTTCCCGGTCTGTCTAAGAGCAGCTATGGCTTGCCATCACACTTGCCAGCTGTGAAAGTGGTTTGCTGTGCCTGGTTTGCTCCATAGAGCTGGGGCCAGTACTCTGCTTCAGGCAGAACGGCGCTTGGCAAAAACGCCCACTAGACTTTGCTAGAAACTGGCAGGGGAAATAGCTAAAAATCTCTTGGGTAACCCTACCCTTCACCCTTCCCCTGCTAATTCAGCACATCCACTGACATTTACTTAAAACACAGCCAACAAAAAAAATGTTATTAAAAATACAGCCAATAAAGACTCTCTGCTTGCATACAAAATCACATGCACGAGCCTGAAAAATTGATATTCAAGTTGAAATTTTATCACAGACACCCTCCCCCTCCCCCTTCATTCAATCGTCCTCACAAGAAAAAGTTCCAAATGAGAAATATGGTTGGTGGCCTGAAATTTGGGGTTGGTAAACAAGAAAAAAATGGCCACTCCTTTTCAGAGAACTTTCCACCACCATATTCTTTCTGTATTAGCTAAAGAGTTCCTGCCTTGCCATTTTTTTTGCAGGTACAATTACTGCAAGGCTTCGCAGTGACAGAGGCAACCATTACAGTATTCAGATCACAGTGGAGGCGTCACACATTAATTGAAGTTATCTCTCGGTATTGTATCTCCTGGAAATCAGTATGAATTATGTGAAACAAATGTCATGTTCTCCCTATGAGAAACAATGCTTAATAGCCAGAGCTGGTTAGAGAAAAAATAATTGATGGAAGACTTTTTCATTAGAAAATGTTATGTCAGACTTGAAATGTTTTGCTGGAACATAACTCTTTGATTACATCATTGGAAAAGTTACAAAACAATTTGGTTCCATCATACACTATTTCATTTTGATCAAACTTGCATGCAGCTGAAGTAATAGATGTAACAAAGTATATACGATACACTATACCTATACTTTATTTCTATATGTTCTATATATTTTATTACTTATTAAAATTCTATGTTACAATAAGGTCACATTAATTCCAAGCAATAAAATAATTAAATGCAAGTTTTGGGGTTTTTATGTATGGAAGCTAAATATCAAAATATCAGAATTTCCCAGCAATAACATTTGCCCACCAGTTCCTCTGAGAACAGAAGACAGGACAGGTAGGACCTTTGATCTCCCCCTGTCAGAGAGCTTGAATTTCCAAAGGAGAGAAGGGGAAATAAAAGAGAAGGTGGGCATGACACATTGCTAGTTTGAGATCTGAAGTCTACGAAGCTTTATAGATGAACCTCATGCCCTACCAGCCCTCAGTAGCTCTTCGCCAGTGTGCATCCTGCACACCTGCACTGTATGAAACTGAAGTCACATGAGAAGTGGGGCACCAGCAGGGCAGAAGGAGTTTCTGAGGTGAGACTTGATGTTCCCTGTTCTCAAACCCTGGTAAGTTAATTCAAAATAAACCTTTCCAGGTGAACTCTGTCCTGGAAGAAGCCAGATGTCCAGAATTACTGCTGTCTGTGTCTCTGGGGGATATAACATCGTACATTAAGCTAGCACAGGACTTCTCAGTGACTGTCTGGAACAGCATACTTTTGCCTTCATGTTGGTAGATACCAACATCCCTTCTGCATATGGCTGCTGAGTCTTTCATGTGAAGCATCAGGTTGTCTTTCAATTCTATTTCAATTTCAAATCCTGATTTTCTGTTTTCATTTTTGCTTTGGTTTCACCAGAACAAACATACCTCAAAACCTGAAATTATTCAATTATACAAGCTCAGAATTTTTGCGGTAGAAAGAGCTGCCACTATATTGAGGAAGCAAGTCCACAAAAGAACAACAACACTTTGATTAAGATTGAGATGCAAATTTGCCTGCTTCCTAAGCCCACTTTTTTGTTTTAGGATGACTGGAGAAAGGCAGTGGAAGATTCGACTTCAAAGAAGACCTCACTACCAGCCCTCCTCTGCACTGTGGCAGAGATGTGTGCACAGCAGGCCTACGAGGAACACAGGTAGCAACAAGGGCTAGCTGATGTAGTGGAGCTGAACTAATAACGGACATCCAGTGGACGTGAGGACCCTCGCACTTGGGAGTAAGGAAGCTGGCTTATTGCACCACGCTGAGTAAGAGCGGAGGCCTGAGACCAAAGCCTGAGTGACACAATGCTTTGATTGATTAGACAAATAGAAGCATCACATCATTTCCATAATTCTTCTAATTTCTGGACTTCACACTTAACAGGCACAACCAACAGTTTTGGATTGAAAATAATTTTATAAAAATTAAGCTCCCTGGATTTGTTTTCTCATTATGTCTGGGCTGAATATTTTAACACATGCAACTCTGCAGTGATGGCACAATAATGCCTGCATCATTCAGATGCTGTGTCTAGTTTCTCTCAACTCGGTAACGAACAGATATGACAATAATTTGTGGTTAAGTATTCAGCTTGTTTTTCTTATGTCTCCTCAATGCTTTTCTCTAGCACATAGGAAAAATAAATACGCTAAAAACAAAACTGGATTTACAAGGACCAAAGGCACTTAAGAGCTCTTTGGAGGTTTTTCACTGTAGTTTCTCACCTTGCTTCTTGCACAGACATTGCTTAAGTATCAAACTGTGTCTATGTGTATGTATATGCACTTTTTATGTCCTCTTCTTATAAGACTTTGACTCGTCTGCCAATTTAATTCACATTTGATATGGAAGAAAAGACCTCAGAAGTATGAAATGCCTACAAGTTTCATGCAAATTAGTGTCTGGATAAAAGAGACAGACCCTATCTACATGGTATTCTGGGGATCACCCTAAACTTTGATAGCAAAGAGGTGTTAAAAATGTCTCAACTATAGGAAAAGCATCAGAATACCTACCTTATTAAATACCAGAGAATCTCATAGAATCATAGAATCATCTCGGTTGGAAAAGACCTTTAAGATCATCAAGTCCAACCACTAATCATCTGAACAGATAGATCACTTGGGTAAAAGCTTCATTCATTTCACTTCTCTCATATTTTTTTTTTTCCTTTTCCTGCTAATACTATATACCATACTGTCTCTTTTTCACTTGGATAGCATACGACTACAAATAAAACATGTAATTACCATGTAGTATCAGTTCCCAATTCCCCAGAAATTTAAAATCAAACCCGTATATGATAGCAAGGCTCCTTTCAATTTGGTATTATTTGGTAGTATGCTGAGGTACAGATATAACTTCAAGGAAGAGAGTCAAGTATAAAACCTTGCTTTGCATTTTTAATACTCCATTGTACAGAAATATTGTGAAAAGTTATCAAAAAGCATGAATAAACCTGAAGTCTTGAAGAATCAAAAGTCTTCATTTTAAAATTGGGGGGAGGAAATGCAAAAAACTGCTTAGCACCTTGAGAACAGTAAGCAAATGTGATGGACCAAATATGGAGTTGTCAGAATAAATTTTCATACAAAGATCTGAAAAAACTCAAAAATCTGTTACAGTGGAAAAGCTGTCTCACTAACTTAACATGATGTAGGAAGGCATGCTTTGGCAATAAGAACAAGTACTGAGAGTCAATATATGAGTATTTCCTCAGGTCCAATATTAACTATATTAGCACAAATGCCTACTTCTAAGGAACAAAGTCATCTGTAATTTTTCTCAGAAAAAGAAAACTGACTCTCCATAGTTTGTATCAGAATAACTGAGGATGGAATACAACAATCTCAAGAAAACTAAAATGCTGCAAGTCTAGATAATGAACAAAAGGTTATTAGCCTGTAAGTCAGCTCTCTCAACTTCAATTTTTGTCCAACTTTGTAAGTACCTACAAGTACCTTTCAACTTCAGACAGATATATAGACCCAGCAATACATTTATAAGGATAAATGAGTGCCTGTATCTCTCCTAATACAACATGGAGTCCCACACTTTATCAGGTGAACTTGGGTAGCAGCTGTGCAGCTTGCTTGGACACACTGTCCTGGTGCTGATTCAAGGACAAGGAGAACTGGGCCCTGGATCCTTCTGTGCTTCCATGATTTGGACCTAAATCTCCTTTATTTTGACTCCTCAGAACTCACAGGGCTGTTCTAGCATCTCCAGACACAGGCCATGAGCTTTCATAAGGAAAATTATATTCCGATTACTCAGGAGTTAGTTAATCAGGACTTTCAGAAGACCACTTATTTAAACATCTACGCGTTGCTTTACTGTGTGTGACAATGGTTCAACTAACATGATGTTTGAGATATTGTCAAAATACAAGTATGAAAATAAACTGTAAAAATATACTTGAGATTAATTTTTTATTCACGCAGTGCAGTACCAATCAGTTTTCATGTATAGTACTTAGAATTGTTATTGTTTCTGAACTGAAAACTCATTTGAGTTCAGAGTTGAACCTTTTAAACTGGCCTGCTGTGTGGAAAGGGACACTGTGTCTCAGTGAAAATATTTTATCTAAAAAAACCCCAGAACACTGAAGCTAGAGAAAAGACACACAAGCTGCCTCTACTCTTTGAGCCAAAGTACAGCCAAGAATAATGTGTGATATTATCAGCAAGTATTACTGTGGTTCTCTGTAGGTGGCAAACATAATACAAGCATTGGCAACTCAGCAAATAGACTAATGACAATTTTCAAATGCTGTAATGGAAATACCAGGGCAATTAAAGAAAGGTCAGTAAAACATACACACACTGGCAAGGATGCTAACACTTAGAAAATAACTTGAGAAAGAAATCAGAGAGGTTCTATTCACTCTCTGAATATACTATTACTGAAGAGCAATCATAGAATCATAGAATCACAGAATGGTTTGGGTTGGAAAAGACCTCAAAGATCATCTGTTTCCAACACCCCTGTCATGGGCAGGGACACCCTCCACTAGACCAGGTTTCCCAAAGCCCCATCCAACCTGGCCTTGAACCCTGCCAGGGAGGGGGAATCCACAGCTTCTTTGGGCAACCTGTGCCAGTGCCTCACCACCATCATAGTGAAGAATTTCTTCCTTATGTCTAATCTAAATCTACCCTCTTCCAGTTTAAAGCCACTACCCCTTGTCCTGTCACTCCATGCCCTTGTAACAGTCCCTCTCCAGCTTTCCTGTAGGCCCCCTTCAGGTACTGGAAGGCTGCTAGAAGGTTTCCGCAGAGCCTTCTCTTCTCCAGGCTGAACAACACCAACTCTCTCAGCCTGTCTTCATAGGAGAGGAGCTCCAGCCCTCTGATCATCTTTGTGGCCCTCCTCTGGATTCAATCCAACAGCTCCATGTCCTTCTTATGTTGGGTGCCCCAGAGCTGGATGCAGTACACCAGGTGGGGTCTCATGAAAGCAGAGCATAAAACAATAAAAAAATGTATGAATATACATATATATTCATTTATGCATATGCTTAGTTATGTCACATGAACATTTCAAGGATCTGAGTATTGGTTGCATTTTCAAAAAGAAAGGCTTTTGACATGAAATCATTTGTGACTTATTTTTATTTTTAAGGGCCTTACATGGTTCTGGCTGGTATCTGTAATCTGCCAAATAGAAAGCTGGACAAAGCTAAAGTTAATAGACTTTCAAGTCTCCTTTAATTTTGGATTTAAGGATGGTATTACAAGATTTTATACTGATTAAAGTATACTTTGCTATAGCTGGTTTTGAACCAAATCCATCCCCTCTGGCTCCTCGCACACAGGTCACGATATACGATTCCATCAGGGACTGATACATTGACTCTCTGGTGAGCTCTCCCCAGCTGTGAAGCAAAAAGGGCACATGAGAAACATTTGATTTCCCTTTGAGTTTGCACGCTTTGGGAAGTAGGTAGAAGTGTTTTCCTGTTGTCCTTCGGTCCCTGACTGTGGTGCCACTGCAGCCAACCCCAGGGACAGCTCCTCCATCCCACTCCCTGTGTTGGGAACCCTCCTCCCTTTCTCATTTGATGGATGAAGCATCTCCCTCATAGCCACAGGTCTGCAAACAGCCCTCCTGGCTTGACTTCCCTTCTTACCATGGACTTTGCCAGTAGGCAGTAACACTTCTTTCAGTCTTTTGTATGTAAGGCATAAAGCAGATATTGCCACAGCAAAGCCCCAAAACTCAAATGTCCCTGTTCCAGTCATTCAATTCAGTGAGTACTTTGGAGTATAGGTCTCATGAAAGACACCATAATAAAATAAATATATGACTTCACTTTTTACAAAATAAAAAAAAAGTCTCGAGTAAGAACATTGCTGTGAGAAAACGAAACCATTTTCTTCCTCATCATACCTCCTGAAGTCTCAGATTTTCTGTAGTATCTCTGTGTATAGTTGAGGTAATCCATACACTTG
The DNA here is from genome assembly GCA_013400195.1 of Aramus guarauna. Taxonomy (NCBI): domain Eukaryota; kingdom Metazoa; phylum Chordata; class Aves; order Gruiformes; family Aramidae; genus Aramus; species Aramus guarauna. The sequence continues at coordinate 770,434 of VXBL01006440.1, read as the reverse complement.
TGGGAGGGAAATCTCACTAATTTTGCATATCTGATAGATGTGGACTGAAATACAGTTATGCAGAGTAAGAAAAGTAAGAATCCTGGATGTAAATTGAGTAATACTGAAGACACACATTGTGCATGGAGTAAATAAGACCATGTGTCACTGTAAATGAAGACACGGGGGGTCCCAAAGTTTCAAGCAGAAAGAACAGTTAGAAATGCTTAAGAAACCATTTTTATAAACTGAAAAATTCTATCAAATTATATTTAATACAAATCTATCAAATCTACTAAATGAACTTTCATTTTTTTAATCCTTTCGAATGTTACCAAGATTTCAAATAATATTAAAAAAAGATGAATTGAAAGTATTGAAATATTCAGTTATAACATATCCTGAATAAAATGCAGTGATCCTCAATTTGGCATTACATCTGGTTTTGACGTGTTCATTACATGCTAAATTATAAAAATCAGAGCTCATCAAAATTTCAGATGAATTTGCTTAATTATTTCAAACAGATTTTATTTTTACTGGGTCCTATGAGGAATTTAGAGGCTCAATTCCAATAGAAAATGAAACTACATTTCAAAGCCCTCAGAATTCTTCAGAAACATGTTTTTCTGCCTTTCATATAGCAGTAGACAACTTTGCAGTTGTCTTCAGACTAGTGTTCAATCACAGCAAAACCTTTAGTATTGTAGTATATTTACATATGAACTGTCTTACCAGACAAACATTATTTTCAAATGGTAATTCAAAAGGAAGAACTATGAAACAGGAAAGGAAAAGAAATGGAGAAGGATATAGAGTGTGAGGAAAGAACATCAGTGGAAAAAAATGAAGGACAAAGTAGAAAACATACAAACAAAAAGGAAATTTAAGGGGGATTTTTCAAAATTGTTCATTGCTAAAAATACAAGTCCAATGCAAAAGAACTCGATATCTAAGCTAATTTTGTAACTAATAAGAACAATTAAAATAACCATGTTTTAATTTTCTTTTAAGCTTTGTGATAGCCAAATAATTTAATTTACCCTTGCACAGTCTTTAAGGAAAGAAGGCTGACCACTGAGGGTAATGCATTTTGAAATCAGTTTCTACATATCCACATACCATATAATCTGCCAGACAGGGACAGCTGCAGCTTGAAGGGGGAAAGGGGAAACAGCCTTCATGTGGGAGCCACACAGCAAGGAGCTCCAGCTGCTCCCCTTCTTACCACCTGGATGGTGCTGCAGACTGCCCAGCTATGACTTAACTTGTGCCTTCTACCCAGTAAACTCGCCCCTGCCGTACTTGCTGTGTTTCTATTTCTAATAGAAAAAAAAAGAATCAAATAAATCATAGAGCAGAAACACAAAAATGCATCAATAACTGAATTGGATTAGAGACTGCTGATAGGAAAAGTAATTAATTTCTTATTACTAACCCTACACTAAGAGTTGAATCAATACTAATATGAAGTAAACTGCACTAGATGTACCCATTACTAAGTTAAATGTTCACAATGGGATCACAGACAGCTTCAACCTACTGTGACCTTGTGATGAGAAATACAAGTAGGGATTATGAGTAAGCACAACGTATTTTGAAAGAGTTTGCAAGAGATGTTTAGTAAGTTTGCATACCTTTTTACATGCATATCGATAACAGGTAAGGTACTACTGAAGGTAAGCACAACAAATTTTGTATCTGTGAATCTTAAGCCACTTGTAAAATTCTGCTTTGGGGATGGAACTAAAATATAATACTGATGTCTATAATTTGGATTTAAATTGAATAGTCCTTCTATGCAAGAAAATATGAATTTGTAAGATAGCCAATTTTTTATTCAACAGATATGTTTTTTTTGCTATTCAAAGTCCTATTTAGTTAAAAAAACACCAAGTTTTAATTTTATTCATTAAAACAGATTTTCTGCAGCTGTGATGGTAGAAGGTCGGGTTGGATGGGACTCTGAGAAACCTGATCTAGTTGAAGATGTCCCTCCTCATTGCAGGGGGGGTTGGACTAGATGACCTTTAAAGGTCCCTACCAACCCAAACTATTCTATGATTCTATAAGGATAGAAGGGAAACAGCCTGAAGATATAGGTAATCAACTAATCTAATCTTCTATTAGACAAGTTGTGATGATTAGGAAGACAACTTTTAGATGCCTTTTATTTGTCAAGGAAGCCAGCATGAAAGCTATCCTATCCCTACATTGTAGCTTCTCTCACCACCACTGCTGTGATTGCAAGTGGTAATGGGCCACATGATGAATTATATCATTGGGGTAATTCAGTAAAAATAATCCCTTTTTAGGAAAGGTCATGGGTTTGGGTTTGGTTTTTTTTGTGTGTGTGTGTGTTTTGCTGGTGTGGTTTTTTTGTTTGTTTGTTTGTTTGTTTGTTTTTTGTTTTTTCCATTTGATTCAGTGATACAGTTAAGACATTGCAAGCAGCTGCATCAGAAAAGCTGAGGGGATGACAGAATATGGTGCTTAGGCATGAATGAGTGAGTAGGAACAACTACCTTTGGCACTGAGGCCGTTCCCTTGAGGAAATCGAGTTTTGCGGTTCCCTCATCCAAGCTATTATGATGAAGCAAAATCCCAGATTGGAAGAGCTCAGGCACAAGACTCCTTAGCTTAAACTTACAATGTTCTTCAGTTACTTGGGTAAAACAGATAGGTAGCAAAATAACTGAATAACTGAATGGCTAGGAGACTTTGGGACACAGAAAGAAGAGTTTTGGGTATCACCAATTAAGAAATATGGCAGCAGAAAGACTGTAAGACGACATAAAACCAAGGTCTCTGCTGAGTCCATTATATTTTGGTAACCTGGGAAGGGTTGAATTTCACTTCTGAGACTCTTTACTAAATACCTTTTACATGCATTTCATAGTGATGATGTTTGGGTTTATCATCAACAAAAGGCATTTATTTGGGGGGAATTAGCCTCCAACAGTAGCTTAGTATTTCTATTCTTTATCAGCTAAGTACTGATTGTCTGTACAAGTCCATAGGTGGTTATAGTTGATGTTTCTCTAAAATCTCCAAAAGGGCATTGAATATGCTAGATATAGTTTTCGCTTTGTGTTGAGCATTTGTAGGATCTGTGGATTTTAAATATTCTGTTGTAGGGAGCACATGGTTTCACAGATTTTGTGTTATGGCTCTGGTGGTTTAATTCACTGTATAAACAATTAAAGCAGCTAAGCTAAACCGTTCTTCAGACTTCACTAGCTACTGGCCAGATCACCATTGCCCATAGTAGAAGATTACCTGCTTCATTCATATGAAGACATCCACCCACAGGCACTTAAATTTGTCTTAATCTCAAAGTGAATCTTAGAGAAATCATGCTTTACTTGCACATTAAGTATGTTTTTTCTTATCATTATAAGCATTGCTGTCTTAAAGCATGACCACACAACTGGAGCTCACTGGATCTGACACTGAGCATTTGAGGAACTATCAGAGCACTGTGTAGTAGTGGGAAGACCCCAGACTACCCAATTCAGCTTCGTACATACTTGCAGGGAGGCACCCAGCAGGATAAAAACCCTTGAGGACCACTGGGAAAGACAAATTGACATGAAGTGCAGCTGTAACCTGGGGAACAGAACTACCTACTGTGTCATTCTGGGATAGGACTAGCAAGGAACGAAACTACATACAAACTTTAAAACTTCATTTTTAAATCCCAGACTTGTTTTGCAGAGCGAGACTTTACAGAGGGAGGTTTATCTTTTCCTGATAGACTAGCTACTTTTGTTCTGAAATCACCAAGAGATAATGGTGGCTCATTATGCAATTTTTAGTCACTTTCAGTACAAAAACTCATTGTAATTGGAATTGTGTCTTTAATTAGCTTCTTGATTTGGTATTAGGGATTTCTGCAAATTAGAAGAGAGATTAAGAATTGCTAATGCTCTTGCATGTAACCTTCAGTCTCAAATTTCAGTGGCCTCTCTAAAGGACAGAACAAGGAAACATGAAGGGGGGTTATAAAAGTATTTGTGAAGATCCTTTTTGGTCTTTTAAAGTACACTTACTCTTCCTATGTACAGTATTTATTTGCTAGGCTTTCCCCATTACAATTGTTCTAATTTCTAGATATAATCAATTTTATGTTAGGAACACCGAACCAGAATGCATCTTCTGGATCATGAAGGCAACGCTAAGGAATCAAGTCATGTAATTCATAAACATACCAAGCTCCAACCCCATCTAATTACCCTCTCCACCTCCAAAGGAAGGCTAAAACCTCTTTACATTTGCTGCCTAAGAACGGTCTTCCACTCTACTTCCAGAAGCCTGGTAATCCTTCACATGTACATACCCCTTCTGAAGCAGCTCCCGCTGTTCTCCTGCACTATCCCCCTCTGCAGAAGGACTACTGCAACATCACCCATGTGCTAGCTAACAGTCCTGAGCATGGAGGAACCACAGAAACAAATCTTTTGCATTTTTAATCTATATTTAATTTTAATTAAAAATTAAATATTACTCTCACTGGTACAAGAAAGAAGGAGACTCTGCTTCCCATTCCATTCCCAAGGTGCAGTGGGCAGAACAAAAACATTTAAGATAGCTCAAGCAAGATGAAAGTGAAACTAATGCACCACGGACAGCACTGTGCTGCAGGCAGGAAGCAACTTTCTTTGTAAATATGTTATAAAAATAATACAAGGTTCAATTTTACTAATCTTAAGGTCAAGTAAACTCCTTTTGAACTTAACAGGTGCAGTTCCCCTTTGAAATTCCTGCTCATTACTCAGTTGTCACATTTAGAATACCTCCTGGGTGATACAAAAAGCTCAACATCCTCACAGCTTCGTCCATGAAGTCAAACCGAGCATTTTACTGAAAGGATAATTCTCCTTTTCTTAAAAGTAAGTTGTTTTTGCTGGATTGTGCACCTATGCTCTAGATATCTTGAGACTGTACAATTTTTATTTTTTTTTCCACAAAAAAATAAACAGAGGCTTTACAGAAGTCAAGCACACTAAAAGCTTAGTACTGGTAGAGATGAAAACAAATCATTAAGTAATTCTATAAAGTGACGTATTTCAAAGCTGTTGAAATAATACAGAAAAAAACCCTACCATTGTTTGCAGCACACTTTTTCTGGAGCAATGAATCACTTCCATTCTTCTCTGTCAATGTGATTAATAATTTTCCTCTTGTAAATTAATATACTGCTAAAAAATCTGAAGTGAGCAAAACTGGTCAGGTAGCTAATTAAAAAATTGTACTGTATAACTTGTGCCTTCTCTGGAGAATATGCAAGGAAGATGTAAATATTTAAAGATAAAATAAGGGAATGTAGGGACTTCACAGGCATACTTTTAATGAAATTTAAAAATCTATCTATAAAAAGAGAATATTCTTTAAAGCTATGGGTAAGCTTTTCACCTTCTGATCAGTCAAATGTCTGTGGCTTTCTAATTAAATGAGGTGCTCCCATTTCCGCCTCTCCCTAATGAGATATTAAAGAACTTTTTTTACTGTGAAGCATCTAAAACACTCTAAAAATTAAATTATTGGATCACTATCGGTTTTAATTTCGTTAAAGATATTGTATATTTAATGTATTTTTCTCCTAATGAAACAGATCTGTTACTTCATCAGCCTTCACTTGTCTAAGATACACAATAGTTAATGTACTATTACATTTCTTTTTCTACCCCTGAATATTCACAATTTCCAGGGAAAAAAACTATTTCCTGTGAATTTTAGTTTTCTAAAATGACCATCATTGCACTATTGCCAAGGTTACCAGCTAAACTTTGTATTGAATTAAACAGTCACAAAATTAACATGTTTATTCATCTCAAGTAAAAATGAGCATGTCCTCATCACAGAGTACTTCAAAATCGCAAAAGGGCCAAATACCTCTGTACTCCCTGTCTACTGCGAGGTGAAGCTTTGCAATATCATACTCTCAGGCAAGCCCCTGAACCACGACACTGGCACATCAGTTGTTTTCCACTCGGTCAGAACTAGTCAAGACATACGAGGATCTTCACTTCCAAAGTCAGATGTGAACAGTATATATATTGTACATACATAAATACACGTTTATGTAGAGGTAACTTCCCCAGTCACATTTACCAGAGGATTAACCAGTCCTCTGACTGGGGGAGATTTCCTTTAAATTTGCCTTGGTTCTTTAAACTTGAGTTTTTCTGAATCTTTTCCTCTTTACTAGAATGTTATCAGCTCTCCAGGGTTCTCTTAGAAACAGCTTTGCTTTGAGCCTACTTGTTTTACCTCACTACACACTAAACCAACATATTCGTGGGATGAATACAAATTAAACTCAGACTGAGTTCAAAGGAAAGGAATTAATTTTTGACACTGAATCACCAATCTAAATAAAATTGTATAAAATTTTAAATTTTAACAAATATTTTGGAAGCAGAGCATGGAAATACTATATGGAAAAAAACGCAATACAATTAAGAACCTAAACCAGACAAACATTAGTTAGCGGTATGTTTGGAACAGTACTTAGGCCAAAGAAGAGAGAAGTAATTTCCAGGGAATTGCCTGAATCCCTGAATTTGTCATTTTTGTCATCTCAACCAAACCAATGAACACGTACTGGAACATTTTAGGTATCCTGAGTGATACTTAGTGTCTTCTCTGGGAATGTGTAGGTATGAACCAAAACTTTAAGATATGTCATTATTTGCTGAACCAAGGTTCAGTAAATTTTCTTTTTGATTGCCCATACTAACCCTTTTTTCCCCCCAGCAAAAATACTTGGCAGATTTCTAGCATATTATATTTCAGAAGCCTATCACAGTGCACAATATTGCTCCTGCTATTACCTACTTTCAGTGGGTACCCTTTAGGTTGAGAAACATCCATGACAAGGATATGTCTATACTTAGTGTGCATTTAGTTCACAGTGCTAATGTTTTACAGTGGTTCATGCATAAATTCAGTTCACAAAACAGCCTACTGAGACACCTGAGGTTTCCTTCAGGAGGACCTTACCAACAAGGAGGTTTGGCAGGGGAAAGCGAGGGGCAGTTTAGCCTTTCTGGTTCTAGCCTCAGATATATGAAACATGCAGGACAGATGTAAAATTATTTTGGGCCAACAAAATAATTCCCCTTCTGATTGCACGTACATACCTCTTGTGGCTCACACAGGCACGATCTCTTTGGCTGTTCACAGGGTAACAGAGCAAAACACTGCTCCTTCTTGGTGATTTATTCAAAATGACAATCAAACTTTTAGTACATGATCTTCTCTAAGTATACTTTCGCATGGCTAAATCCCACCCAAAGTATGTCGCCCTTACTTGGTCCCCAAAAGCAATTTTGTCCCCACCTTGGCCTGACATCCTTTAAAAATCCATCTCACGGCCAACTTGCCAGAGTGCATAGACCTATCTTCACAGGAAGATGAACACAATAGCTACGACTGATACTGTTGTTAGTTCTCATTTGATGATTTCTAATGTTTTTTTCTGCCTTTAATGCACCAGATTCTAACCTTGTTTGTAAGAAGCAGACAGTGATACTGCCATGCCAGGGCAGAAGCATCCAGAGACAGGCTGCACCGTGCAGTTTAAACATAATGAGTCAAGATTTCAGCCCTTTCAACACAGAAAAATAGCTGTAACATAGGAAATAATCCCTTGTAAAGTTCATGTCTCAGAAATATCTTATTCTAGTATTTCTGTAAAACAATAGCTACCCTAGCATAAGTTTTTTCAACTTAGGACAAGCATTTCTATTTTTTTATATCTACTAGACACACTTCTAATCAGAAAAATGTACTAAACTGTTAAAAAAAAAAAAAAAATCAGTTGTGAAGTAGTGCAAGAAAGTTGCCCGAGTATCTGGGGCAGGAAGTGATTGCTTTACTGAACACAAAATGCAAAGGAGGAAGGAACCTTTTTTATGGAAACACTGTTGTGGAAACCAACTAATAAGACTCACCACCTCTTTTCAAATGGAGCATGATAAGCTTAAAGTAGCCAAAAATGCTTCCTGACCAGAAAGTTTTCATCTTATCTCTACAGCGTAATGCATGGCCTGTGCCAGTCCTCAGCCACTCAGTTTCAGTCCAAAATCCTTTGAAACAAAAGCTGAGCATTGACTGTAGAGGGCTCAGATCAGAGTCTCTATTCAAAACACAGTGAGCAGAGATCCTGAGGGTGATTTTTTTAAAGAAGATTTTCTTTATACATGCCTAATTGCATATCACTACATAAGTGTAGACTAAACAACTGCATTTTTTCAAGCATAATATCTTCATGAAATTATACACTGATTTTGATCCTCTAGGGCAGATTTCTGGTTATACTTACTGAATGGAAAGTTAAGTTTTTAAGAGAATTAAAATAAGACTTCACTGACAATCTCTACACCTTGCTGGCATCTTAATGTGAGGTTCTCTCCCCTTTCTTAGATGTAAATCAGTGTAATTAACTTTCATCTGATTCTCACTATGGTCCCAAAAGAGAGATTTTTAAAAATCAAGTAAGTTTCCTCTTGGGAAAGCATCCTGTGGAGAGAGAAAAAATTGCTAATTGTTAATGCACAAAATATTAGGACAAAATGCAAGCCTCATGATAAGAGATGGAGAAAACGTGAAGACCATGGCACCAGTTGTGATGCTTAGGCTGCATTTTCCCCAAACTGCTGTTGCACCTGGCTTTTGCATTGTGCAAGTGAGTGGGAGGAGGAGAAGGGCTCTGGGGCCATGCCCACTGCTCTGGCAGAACCCCTCAAGTGAGCTGTGGGAAACACCAGCAGTGCTGCTTCCCTGGTTTAGCTCCTGTTGCTTTCAGTCTCCTTCTGACTGCTCTGCTTTACTGAGAGGAGACTATGATTTACACTTTATATTGCTTTTAAATCTCTGAAAGCAAAATACTGGATAAATATGAACACGAATGAACACATGGTCATGAGATGTGCTCTCCTTGGCATGACTCGTGCTGCTTGCCCTTCAGCATAGGTTCCTATACAGAATTGAACTGTAAAACTGTTAAAGGAGTTTGGAGCTCTATTTCTGTGCTGGTTACCAAAACAGGCACTCAGAGAGACAACAGTACTGACATCACAGAAGTGGAAAATGAACATTACGAAAAGTTTGACTTCAACAGCTCTTTGCAGAGTTGCAGTACAATCATAAGTGCAATCTCGAGCACATTCTTTCCATGACTGTAAACAAGGCAGTATGTCCTGATTCACGTGAATGAGTGGTATAAAACATCCAGAGTATTCCTAGTCATTGTGATGAAGCAAGACAACCTGCAGCAACCACAAATGTGGAACAGCGAGGCATTGTTTTCTGGATGTTATTGTTGTTGCCAAGACTGCTTGGAACACTTCACTGATCAATGACTGTAGCTCTCAACTCCATTTAAGTGCAGAAGAAAGAAGTAGCATTTTAAGAGATATTCCACTACCTGCAGCCTTAACCCTCTCTACACTTCCAGGGAGGCAGGAGACGGCCATCTTATTGGCAGGACAAGAAGGACTTACCACTTCTGCCCCTGCACCACATTCTGCTGTGGTACAAATGGATATGCGCCCCAAATGGATAAAGCTTTCACTAAAGTAACTGCAGTGATGGCACTTCTTGCACACTGACCCCAGTCCAGCTGTCCACAGGCTGGGCTGCAGCAAATCTGCCACATCTGGCAGCAAAAGAACAGCACATTGGATTTTGGTGCTCTTTTAGGCTGTTGGGTTCATAGGCCTGCACACAACCGGGCAGAGCGATGTCTTAGGATGTCACTTTTCCACAGTGCCCAGATGTAAGCAGGAAAATCACTAGATGGGAGTCCAAACCTGTGGGGACTTTTCCATGTTGTTCTGAATTGATTTGGGGAAAGAGCAGTGATCCCTATGTTGCTTAAAAGGAGGAACAGACACTTGCGTGACTGCAGTGGTTTCCCCCTGCGATCCCTCTGGGTGTTATTTTCATTGCATCTTTAGCCAATCTCATTAGAGCTCTCAGAAGAGTTCAGTTCCTATTGACTGAGGAAACATTATAAAGACAATTGATTAGGAAAACCTATTCAAGTCCATCTCCAACAGGAGTAGAGTTATTCCCACCGTGTATTTCTAAATCCCTTTTTCAGCACCAGTAAAACTTTATAGCAATGGCTAAGTAACTGAGATGATGGGAAAATAAGTGGATGAGTGGGATATACAGACTCCAAAGATTATTTGTGGGCTAAATGACAGAAATTATGCACTTTTCCACTACTTCTTTAGTGGATGACTGTCCGCAGTAACTTTAAGACTCAGATTTTCCAGGGTAGTATGGTAAGTTCAGACTGTTGGGTTTTTCTCCTTGAAGGTTGACAGTGACTCAACAACATTCTTTCAGTCAGCAAGTTTCCTTCCTTAATGTCTTATCATATAAATAATATTATTTATAACATTTATATAATAGCTGTTTTATTGTGTTCACCTTCATTATAACAAACAAGTTAAACTAGGCTGTACTAGAAAACAAAGAAAAATCTTGATCTGAAACACAATATAATGCAGCCTTGACAGTAATGGGCATAAATGCTATCTGACTTCTAAGTCTTCTGCCTGCCAAGTTTCTTTCCTAAGATCTCTAAGAATGCAGTGGGGCCAGCTCAGTGCCTATGTTCGAGTCACTGCTGCTCTATGGGTATTTGCCTAGTGTTGAACCACAGTGACAGAAATCAGGTAGAGAAAAAAACTCACACAACTTTTTCATCGTAACTTTTAATATACAGACCACTAGCTCTATTGCAACCAATAGTGTGAATCATGTTTTTTTGAAGGTCATCAGTTCTACCTCCTACTACAAAGTCCTCCGAAATACACATTCAGATTTGGTCTCTCTCCTGATTGAATAGAGCATAGCAAAGACACCAAAATTAGGTACTATTCTAGCCAGTATTTTCATAGATAAATCACACAGCAGATACTGCTTTTCTTGAAGGCTGGCAGATATTAAAACCTCTTTTCATGCACACCTGGAAAAAAAAGCATGGCTCCCGTCATGGGTTGAATGTTCTCAATAACTGGAAACTCACTCAGTTTTTGCAAAGCATCCTCCTGCCACTTTGTGTAATATTGACCAGCATATTCAGGAAATAGCAAAGCACTTAATAAATGCTCCAGAGGTAACGCTTCTCTGCCTCTCTCTTTGTGTCTAAGCCCACATTCCTGTAGCATCCAAAATCTGTACACTTAAGGGCTATTTTCTCTCCCTTATGTGCAAAGACTGCACAAGGTTCAGTTGCAAGGCTGTGGTTTCCTTCTATAGTCTGAATTCTTCTTTCTGAACCTAGGTGAATGGAATTTTAAAAGGATCCTGAAAAGTCTTTACAGATCACCTAAAAATTACCTGTACTGAGAGCATTTTCCAGAGGGAGTGACTGTGCTACTGCTTAATGGATAGTCAACAATGTAGGACATAGATTTTATCTGTGCTTTTTCTCTGGCTGTGTTTGTAATATCACACTTAAAATATTCCAGTGATAGGAAACTTTCATTCCATTACTACCAACTGTACCATATACTGATTGTTATCATCTCTCGAATGCAAACCAGCAGGACAACTACAGCTATGTAAATGCTCACTAACTTACTTTATTTAGGATATATGAGAAAAAAATGTCGACACGGCATGTTATTCCTCTCAGATGAACACAACTTAGTAAGACATGTCCATCCATCTTTCCCTCCCAAATGCGTGTCAGCCACACTGATGCAGACAGATGATCTGTGAGCACACCACCACGTGAGCTGTATGGTATGGTTGTAATGAATGGTGCACAGGCAAGGCTGAGCTGCTGAGCAGGCTGTGATGGTGATTAGAGGGAAACATTACACTTTGTGGGAGGATGGACCTGAGTGAGGCCTGTGGATGACCTCAGTGTACTGAAAGAAAAGATCTATGGCGCTGACTGTCTCTTTTCAATACTGTGTTACATGGACAGCAAGGGAAAAATGCTGCAGCAGGAGGTTTCTTGGCAGACGTATACGAGATGTATTCAGTCTTTGGATAAGAGAAGCACAGGGTTAAGTGGCATTATATGTTTAGAGCCTACAAAATTTAGCACACATTTTAGTGAATTTTAATGGAATAAACTGTTTTCAGGGAAGAAGCTCCTGTCCAGTGCTGTTCCAAGGAAGGGTGAGAGTGTATTTGTTGGGTTTGTAATAAAATACAGTGAAGAGGGCAGAGATAAGGTGAAAGGGGGTGCCCCTGAGGCTTGGCAAATAATGAACTGGATCTTCTAGTAGGTCTCCCTACATTTTGTGGTAATGATTTCTTTTTTTTTTTTTTTTTTTTCCCCCCACTGAGTGCTTTAGTCAATTACCTATGCTATGGAAATGCCATGGCATTAAATATTTGGACATGAGAGCAAAAAATAGCATTCAGATATTTTTTAACTTTCTACATAAGAAAATACTGCCTGACAGGTTCCATTCTCACTCTACTGTAAATCAAAGATGGCTTATGTAAAGCTAATTGTGTCACATGAATGACAAATGGCCTAAGAGAGGACCTTAGCACTTAGTTGTCTAAGTTTAGTCTTTACAAAACCAATGAGCTCCTTCTGACTTTGACTCTAAGACTCTGAAGCACTCAGAAAATGTTAGAAAAGGAATTCTGTGCTTGACAGAGATCACTTGTATGAGCCCTACCCTTTAGTGAATGCACCTGTTTGCCACTGTCTCATTTACGACACTTGTGAGTGGAACATTAAGCAAGAATTATGCAATGAACTGATTGCTTAGGTGTAAATTTCCATCCTTTTTTTGCCAAAGAGATGGCTATATGAAATGCAGTTCATATTTCTTAATCAGAAATACTCAACTGAGGGCAATTTGAGTTATTTCTTGAAGAAGAAAAAGAAATCAATTTTGAAAAAAAAAAAGGACTGAAGGAATGGCACTCTTACATTAGCCTGGCAGATTGAAGTTGTGAATGTAAACTCTTAAGACATCAGGAGCAACCTAAAATTCAAAGTTTAACATAAAATCTCATTGAATTAAAAACCAGAAACAGGTTTCAGAAACTGAATTTCTAAAATCACATACACGTGAAGATTGACTGTACGTGGTACCACAAGGAGATGGGCTAGAATGCCTAGAGAAATAAATAGTTTACAGGCGCTGTAAAAGCAGAGAGAAGAAAGGTAACCAGGATGATGGCAGATTGTGAACTTGAGCTGTATCTCAAATTCAAGCACCACGAGAGTTGCTGGTTGTTTTGGCTTTGAACTACTACAAAGTGGAACAACTTGCAAAACAATGTCCCGTTGCTTGTTTCCCAAATTGCACAACACAGGCTCAGGGATAACTTTGTCCTCCCCTTGCGTGTTCTTGCAGTCTACTTAACCTTTCAATCTTAGGTCATAATGCTAACGTTACTGAGGATGATTGATATTGAAGATTTACATATGCCTTAACTTCAAAGCAACCATTTGAAGCAATAAACTAAAAATTCACGGGATTAGAAGCAATTTCTGTTACTGCAAAGCACACAATCCAAGTTTGTTAGCAAAATAAAAATCCATCTATAGCAAAGACGGCAATTGCTAAACACAGACATGAATTTCAGCCATGGTCAGGAAAACATAATCAGTTGAATGTAACAGAAACCAGTGTCTCTTGAGGAGATGAGATTGCAGGAACATATGAACTTTGTAAAAGGAGGTGCACTGTCAGGCTTGGTCCTCTGAAGATAATGAGAATCAGAATCTCATCAAAAGTGTTATGATGGAACGGGAGAAAAATTCAACCTGATGTGGACTGCAGACAGAAGAGATGATTTGAGCTCAGAAACAAAGAAAAGTCTGCTCAGCAGCTAGATGCTTTTAAAGAAGGGTAAATTGAATTTAGCAGTGGCATGGAGATAATCATATAAGAGATTATTTTCATGATATACACCGAGACATTTTTCCATGCGGGAAATCAGAATGTCAGAGGGAAAACACAGTTAAATTATTTCAGTTTACTTTTCTCTTATTTTTCTCTTATGTTCACTTTGAATGCATTTCTTTCATATACCACACAGGAAGAAAAAAACAACCAAACAAACAAACCAAAACAACAAAAAAAAAGGTATATTTCTGTTACTAGGCATGCTGCATGCTATGTACCTGTTTCAGTGAGACCAAGGTAGAACACAGGTTTCAGCTGATGTACAGGAAAAAGAAATTTCAGCAAAATATTTGCAAGAAACCCCACAACAATTAAGAGAAGGGTATGAACTGGGTTATACAAGTTTACTGGTGTAATCACTTAGATCAGGAGCCTGATCTTGCTCTGCTCATGTGACATAAACCTTTTGCATTAGTTTTCAGTGCTCCCTTCTGTGAACATGTACCTTAGTCACTTGCTCTCCACAGAGTCCACGTTACATAAAAACCTATTCCAGTGCCTTGCAGGGATTTGCCTTTATTAACAAAGAAAGTAAGATAAACTTCAGCACAAAACTTCTGTTGATGCCATTTTCATTTTATTGAGCCTGTTACTAAGACGACTACTTTGGGACTTCTGAGCCCACACCCTAGATTCTATCTTTTCAGGCAGCCACTTCCCCCTCTTATATCCAGAAGTTATGAGTCATCTGCCTCACTGAGCCAACAAAAGCCTCTTAACCTTTTCCAGGCCTGAGAGAATAACAGCAGAAAGAGGTGTTCAGGCAGATTCTAATGACCTTTTAAATCAGAAAGACTGTGTGGGACAGAATTTGGTTCTAAAGGTCTTTCAGAAAACACACATTAGAAAGTAAATGCTAATTGAGCTGTCATTTCAGATAGCATGGCACACTGAAACACTGTCTCATATCTACCAAGAAGAATAGTTTCTAGGTCTAAACCAAGCTAAACAGAGTGAGGGTTATTAAGCGTTGGTGGCAGTGATTTATTCTAGCATGCCAATATTTCATTATAATTTTGCAGTTGGAGTGTGATCTTGCATTCCTTTCATAGATAAAAGCAAATCACTCACCCTTCAAAAGGTGTGAAGCCAAGTTAAAGTTTTGAGCAGAATATGTATTTTCGTTTTGCCAAAATGCCTTTATTCTAACACTTGCAGAAATTCACAACATTCCTCGTAACCATGATACTGCTGCTGCAAAAAGCAAGAGAGCCCTTAAACTGTTCTGCATACAGCCAGTTCAGGGTTCTCAAAAGCACCACAGGCAGATCCTTTTTCAGATACCCTGACTATCAGTATATCTGGACAAATGGAAATTAGCAGTATGCCAGAGACATATTTTCAGGCTACACTGGAAAGAGTTAGTTCTCACCAGATAGAAGGCAGGGAAATTATTACTCCACAACACATTACACAATTATAAGGGTAAGAGAATGTTATCTTCCCACTGAGTATAAAACAGAGCTTCAGCAGAAAATGGTATCAAGTAATGGATCTGTGGTCTAATCAGCAAGACAGCTATGACACGTTCATTAAAGGAAGTATATTTACTTTAAAACTGACCAGCCAATAGGACCATCTGGCAGAAAGGTACTTCTATTCTTTGGAAAAAAAAACCACAAAATGTAATATCAAGCATGTCAGCTTGAAAAGAATCTGATAGTCTATTCATTATGAAAGCCAACGTGCTTTCTTACATAAGGAGAAGGTTGTCTATCCTGACCACTCCAATTTGTTCAGGTAATTGTAAAATGCCTGTGAACTATTTCGTGTTCATTTTATCCTCTCGTTAACACTGAACGTCACCCCAAAAGTACTGAATAATCAAAAAGGGAACTCTTTTAAGACAATAATTAGTATGTTTCAGTCATGCCTATCCAACTTTAATCCAGCAAATGCTACAAGAAACAATGCATTTGTCATGGGCGGGACCAACTAAGGTACCTGAACACTGCAGCTGTGTCTGTGACTCTCCCTAATCTTGTTCTCCTACAGTCGTCATTTGGTGTGATTGATGACATGTTTGTGAGTCAGTTAGACTCATGGAGAGTTTAATGACATCCAAAGGCAGGAATGAGGGGATGTTGGTCTCTCACATTTCAGCTCACAACATTTTTCATTTCAGAACATTCCATAAGATATCAAACAATTTAATTTTTCCTGCATTATTGTAATGGAAAATAACTGTGAGGGTTTTTTCCATCTTGGTCCCACCATAGTTCTGAGAGCAAAGTACTGGCCACCTTCTTTAAAAGACGCAACAAAGCTATCTGCTTCCTTGGTGTTTTCCACCACATTCTTTATCTTCTACCTGTTAAGAGATTTATTCTCAGGACAATACAAACATTATTCCCTGCTGTCAAAGAAGTCTGCAGCAGAAGTTTTGTATCTTTTCAAGGTGTTTCACGTTGTTTGCATTGTAAAGGTTAGAATACATTTTGACTTTTTTCTTAACATGTCCTGGCAATTAATAATGGTAATCAGCATTATCAAACACAATAAAAAGTTTTACCTGAATTCTCTACAACATTTAAATACAACTACATACAATAACAGGTTGTGAGCCTGTAAATGCCTCAAAATTTGATTAGCTTTAAATTGGTGTGATTACTTGTATGTGTCAAAATTAGGCACAGGAAGTATTTACAAACTTACAGGATGAGGAGTTTAGACTATTGAACGTTATAAAGTATATTTTTTCCTAAAAATTGCAGCACTGGACCAACACTGAAGATACACAGGTTATTTTTTATAAGCTAGTAACCATCTGCATTACTTGGGGAAAATCTTTACATCTACACTTCAGGTGCCTCATCGCTGAAATTAGAGCCACAGACTTTCTTCAGCTTTGCGAACTAGTATAAAACAGCTACAAACATAGAAGTTTATGTATAAAGTTTTGGTAGTTTAATGGTACAAGACAACACAAGCATAGTAGCTTCAGAGTGGAAAGATAATTTTTCCTAACTGAAATTACGGAGAGAATGTATTTAAGCAAGTACGAATAGACTAGGATACTGGAACTTACATAAATATTCATTAATAGGAATCCAGTGAGACTGCTAATCTCTGGCCTTCAGCCTCAGAAGCAAATGGCTCACAGACAAAATCTTCCTCCAGAGAATTATTCACCTCACATGCCTTCATTACACACATTGCTGGATAAACCACCTGTTCCTGAAGCACCTCTCTAGGATGTCCACTAGCTGAGACAAGATGCTTAACTTTTACATGGGAAAACACTGGGGATATAAATTCTAGACTAAGTGTTTGTCAGAACAATCATGATGTGAATATCTTGGGTACACCTACCATTTATCAGGCCACCTACATTTATCTGCTCAAGTATATTAGCCATAGAAGACAACTGAACTCCCCAAGTCAGTTTTAAGGGAGTTCTAGATGACATTTTATTAATAACCCTGCTCCTACATTGCTTGGATCAAGATTTTATTTATTTATTAATTTATTCATATTATATTTATTTATTTAAATATTAAAAATTAAAATATTATATTATTTAAATATTTTATTTATTTTAAATATTAAAATATTTAAATATTAAATATTTGGGGGGGGGAAGTATTTAGAAGGGGAAAAGAGTTTGCAACACATTTCCAAAAGTATCAGAACTCATATCTTTGGGCTCATTTCTTTACTTGTTAATTCATTTTAAGTGAAAATGGTTTCCATTCAATATTATCTGTATTTCAGCTACTGTGTGCTAGGTGTTCTTCCATTGTCTGTAATTACCTGCATATACCGTACTTTATGTTGTCAACCTAAAAATCACTGTGTCATCTTATTTTTATAATTTACAGAAGAACTTCAAAAATCTAGATTTTTAATTCAGTTTCAAAAAGCAAATCGATGTCAGTTCAATTTCAGAAGTGGGCAGTTTATCTATCAGTAAGGGCTTCGCAATCAGTCTGGTTGGTCATCTGGTAATCAACAGGAAAATCTGGTTTTCCTGCATGAATTCTCAAGCATCTGTAGAAATTACAGTGCTGCAGTAGATCACAGAAATTTCCTTTTAGAGTAGAAGCAGTTTTTGTCTTAGTGAAGACATGATTTCAACTGCACCTAACCAACACCATAAACAATCTTTTGTGCTAGTATTTTGAGTAAACTTGTATATGTAATAAATACAACATATACAGCTCTATATTCAGGGCAGAATTTTATTTCCAAGCTTTCATGGTTTTTAATACTAGAAAACATTTGTGAGGTAGGGTGTGCCATTTGCTTTGTTAGCTTAGACAGTTGTATAAAGATGGGATTGTTGGTAAATATTAATTTCAGTATTTTCATTATGACAACATGGCAGCATAACTCAGCCTAAAGGAAATGAGTATTTTCCCTACTCTTCTCAAAAAAACCCAGAGTAATATAGGAAATGAGTTCTGTGACAGCTTGCTGCAGAAAACCACAGCCGTGTTATTTTAACCACAAAAGACCAAAGGTACAACAAATGAATGTGTGAGACTACCCTGATGCGAGAGTATTCATGCGGGGAACAGAGATGACTAGGATTGCTAATAGAGCATATAAAAGATAGGTTACCAAGACCCATTACATTCCGTGGCATTTGCAGAGGTACGCAGGTGCGGGTAATATGCATACAACGCTAATAATGATATTAATGCATAGATTCTGCTTCTTTGTTCTCAACAAGTGGTAAATGCAGCTGCTGAGGTATTTTCAAAGGGAGCCACGCTAGCTTCTTTAGTTTTGGGACCCAAATTCACAGACCCAGTATCATCATAGTTTGGAGCACAAAGATCCACTGGGTCTGTGCAAGCCTACAGCTCTTCAGTGCTTTGGAAACGAACACGAAATAATTTTTTCTAGCTAATGTTACAATTTTTTTAAAGTTTCTGGAGCCAGTCTAGTATCCTGATAGATTAAGTTCTTAAGCACTTGGGGCAGCATAAAAGAAATCATAAAAACACCCCTGCTTAGGCTCCCCCAAATGTCTCCTTAAAGTTTTCCTCCACCATAATGACTTCCAAAAAAACCAGGCAATGTATATAGATCGTGCATCTGGTGTGGGCACAGTGAGTAATTTTTCATTGTTACCCTCTATTCACTTGTAAGCCAGTGGGAGAGTTTATCTTCTTTTCTTTTTCTTTTTGGTATTTTTATTTTGCTTTGTGCAAGAAAACTCCTGGGCTTTGTAGTAATACTAACAATTAAATAACATTCTTATGATCAGACAAGCTATTCTACCAGATTCAGGGGCAATTTGATGAACTTCATTGAGGTCAAACTAGCTGGATTCACTTAACTTAAAAAAACTAAGAAACAGAAGTGTGTTACAATTTCAGCCCAGAAAAATATAGGATATTAAAGTATTTTACAGAGGAAGACACATATCTACAGTTACAGTAGACAATATACAAAGTACAATCAGTAGCTGGGTGAGAAAGTAATTTTCTTTTATGGTACAGTTATAAACCAAGTACATTACGGTAGGTGTTAGTATTATTAATCATGTTTACTACAGTAGTGCCTAAAACCATGCAAAAGATGAGCCTCATAGGATTTTGTACTATGCAGAGATACAGAGCAAAAGACCATAGTTATCCTGAAGAGTTTATAGACGAGGTAAACAATATAGGTGCCAGAGGGGACAACGGCATAAAAATGAGTGGCGTGAGCAATGCAGTCATGGCAAATGTTTGTTTTGCAATGGGAAAGAGAGGCCAAGATGGGACAAGGGGGCACTAAGAAAGGGACAGCTCAAGCAGAAAAGACAAAGAAATGTAGGTGGGCATGACCAGGATAGAAGCACTTGGGACAGATGTGAAGTAAAACTGAGATGAAGGCAGAGATTCAGAGCAGACATCCACTAAGTAGAGGGGCAGAGACAAGCCTGCCAGAAGTGCAGAGATAGCTGAAGACCGCAGGTAACCTGCTACAACAGCTGGCTGGATTCTCTGGACCCTCTGTTTGCCAACAGGGTTGCCCTGGAGCTGGTGGGAACTTCCTCACAGCAGGTCAAGAGGCATTTGGGAACAGGTTCTGCTGGAAGCATCTGAGACAGATGACCTATTGATTTGTTCTTGAATTTGTGCTCTTACATCATTATACTTAGAGATGACTATGCCACAGAAAATGAGTTATTTGCAATTTTGGACCACAGAACTAAAAAAATAAAGCACATATGACACCTGCCTTACAAATGATATCAACCATCACTCTTTGATTGAACCAAAGCAGCTCTGCAATCAAAACAAAGTGAAATGAGGCACTTCATTCTTCAACAGACATTACTGATATTAGTGTATCTTGAAGAATGAGGATAACTGTCAGTCATAATACAGCTTTGCTGTTCAATATTTACTGACATATTTTCTCTGCCCTAAGCACAGAGCGAGGAGGCAGTGAAAATCAGGCTACACATAAAATCATTTTAACAAACAGCAATGACAACTGACAGTGCAAAATTAACAAAAATATTGGCAATAGTTGGTTTTTTCTCCCTTTTGGTGTCACCAGATGAGTTTCACAGCAGAGAAGCAAAAGGACCATATCATACATAAGACTGCATGCAATTTAGTGGTAAAGGACACATAGATTCAATCTCCTAGGGCAAGGATTGCTCCTATAACGAGCTGCACGAAGGGAAATCTCTGCCTCCACAGAAGTCTGTGGAACTCTTCTGGGGAAGCGTTTGGTCTGGAAGACTCTGGATTCAGGATCTGCATGTCAAATTATTTTGAAGGTGGTCTTTATTTACTGGGCAGATACCCAACCTGGAAAGTAGTGAATATGAAGACTATCTATAAGTTCAACCAGACTAAGAGATGCTTCCAGAGCAATGATTTCATTAAAGGGTTATACGACCAACACAGCATATGAATAAGGGATGTGTATACACACATATATAGGGAGGAGTTAATTTTATCTCTGCAGATAAAACTGGGAGAACTTACAATAAACAAACACATGCAATTCTGGTGGAAATGTTGTAAAAGAAATACAAAATTAAGAGTAGCTGCAGAATAGGGAGTTATTTTTTTTTTCCAAACTGTATTTTATCTACCTTACCCAAAAGAAAACAGACCCATAATCTATTTAGTGTATATGTGCTATCAAAAAAAGAAAATACTAAAAGGATCTTCATTCTGTCAGAGAAGAGCACTGGAGTTAGTGGCCTGAAGCTGAAATGGATGTCCGGAAACAAGCGAAATGCACACATTGTCATGGAGTATAGTCATCCACTAGGAAAACCATTGAAAGAAGCATCAGATCCTCTATCACTTGTCTTATGCATCATTTAGAAAGCCACTTACTCTTTAATTTAAGGTGGTTTAGATCAACACAAGAATAACATTGTGAAATTTATTGATTTCTGAATGTTAAATAAGGATATATCTGTACTAGGTACAAAACCAACCAAACAGAAAAGACACAGATGTACACGACTAACTTCTCTCACAGCTGAGGAAGGTTTGGCTCTCTGAGAGTGACAGAGAACCCCAGCTCCTTGCAGCAATTTCCCTGAAACTTCCCAGCTTCTCAGCTTTTCACTGACCTTCCCTTTCAGTTCATCATCCACATTTTCTTTTTTTTTTAAAGGAGATTCTTCTAATACAACTGGCATACAGCTATTTAACAATCTCAGTAAACGATAGCCAGAGCTAAGGAGTCTTCTCTCATTGTTATGCACCTGACTCTTTCAGTAGAAGACATTCCTCCTATCTAGATAGCAGGAGTCTGTCTGTAGGGAGTTATCTTTCCTTCTTTCTTTCCTTCTTTCCTTCTCTCTTTCTCCATTCTTTGTTAAAAATACCTTTATGGCCACCTTTAAATTTACCTTTTCCTATTGAGGCAGAGTGCAATGCTAAGCTGAACAAGGAAACACTGCATAGTTATGAAAATACACTACATATTTTCTGAATTTGGTGCCAACCCCTGTGTGTTTGCAATCAAAGCAAATTGCTATGGAATTAAATGTTACAGGTTTTCAGAAAGAAAAATAAAAGCAATGAAGCTAGTTAGGTGCACCCAAGCAAATAATAAACACCGATTCAACAGCCACACAGGAACAGCTCTTTGGCCCTATCCAGCCCATGATGTAACAGTCAAGGCAGTAGACAGAGAGATGAGGGAATATTAAACCTTTCTGGGCTTTGGAAAACTGATGGAGCCAGAAGCATAGCAAACAGTTCAAAGCTTCCAGGACGACAATAGCAAAAGCTATCAGCTTGACCAAGGATGATACAGGGAGCCTGAAAGTAGGAGAGGTCTTTTCTCCTCGTCAGATATGGAACAAGCAAACCTGGGGGAACTTATATTCTTATTTTTTCTTACCAGCTTTTGTAAATAAGTCTCATGCACAAAGTTCTATTGTTGTGTGACCTGCTTGCTTTTGAAGGTTAAGTAATAAGTAATGAATTATGAATAATTCATAATTAATGAATAAGTAATGATCCTTTTCAGAGTGACTGGGATTGACTTGCTGATTGCAGTATTTCAGAAAGAAAAAGCTTGTAGTGAAAACAGGATCATTCTATTCAAAGAACATGAAGAGAAAACACATGGATAAAGGCTCTATCATAAAACTCTTCAGGAGGAGGCCAAGTTTATATCTAAGGACTATCCTAGAAGCATCTCTATGGGAATGGAGTATTAGGTACAATTTCAACCTCCAAACTAAAAAGTAAGTTCCTAAGAATGAAGAGAGAAAAACTCTGTTCCTGTTTTCCTGGAAACCCTCCAAAAGGGAGTTTGCAGAGAACACATGCAGGGAGTCCTGAACAGATGCAGATCCCAGTGTGCTTGCAGTGTGTAAATCTGTGTAGGCTTAGCAATGCCTCAGGCTGGCTACACATGAATGGTACTTGACACGACTGCTTACAGGTATTATATTTCTGTAATGTTTACCTTCAAAATCAATACTTTATTGAGGCTTGACTCCATTATATCAATAGTCTGGGACTAGAGGAACTGCTACTAAACAAATATCCTCTCCAGGATTGAGGACCTAGGACAAGCATTCCTAGGTCAGGTAATAGAGAGAGGCATTATCAACATAAAATGGTATTTCTTTTTCCTACCCCGTTCTCTTCCCATTGATTCCTCCTACCACAATAGTTCACCTGTAAGAATATCTCCTACCTCCTGCTCCATGTTACAGCTCTGACAATACCCACTCCCCTTCCTCCTGCAATGATCACCTGAATTTTTCATTTGGTTGAAAAGATATGCTATTTGCCCCTCCAAAGGACTGAGAGGTGTTGCTTATCTCACAGACAAGCAGCATGCAATTATCTTCTGGCTAGAAGATGCTTCCACCTGTTGGAAGGAGTGCTCCTCTGGTGGGGGACTCCTTTGGTGGAGACTCAGCACACACTCCATGTCTACTTCCCTGATGAACTTTGCATCACGTCAGTGGGTCAAGCAGTGCTCTCCTCTTCACTGCAAGTGGGCAAAACTGGGTCACAGGCATGGGCTTCATCTAGAGAAAAAATATTAACAGTCTGCATCTCTGTTACAGACATGAGAAAACCCATGGGAGAGAATAAGAGGTGCTTAAAACATATTTAATTTCCTATCTGTATTAGTTCTGTCTGTATGAAAGAGTTAGGATTTTGAAGCATGAATTCAGAAGGGTCCTAAACTGCTGCAAACTCATGTAACTATATGTGTATTTACTTATCTTTCACTAACAATTTTGCCCAGTATCAGGAAAACACGTAGTTAACGAAGGTTTGCTCAAACAGCTCCTCACTGGAACCGGGGATATTTTGCTGTCCCTGCAATTTCTCTGCTGCGGCTTTCACTTTCCCTCATTATGACATGTGTTGAATGTCACCAGGGTGTCCACTGGATAGCTTGAAAAGCAAGTCCTCTGCACCGGACTCTAGAAAAGCTAGGAAAAATCCATAAGCTCACATTTGACTTGATTGAACTAAACAACGTGGACTCGACATATGAAAAATGACAAATAGGTCATGTACTTAACTGTGAAACAAACTCCACAGGGGATAGTTTCAACATAACATCTGTTATATATAAAAAAGGTTATGTGCTGGGTTTATTCATGCCCTTTTTAGAGAAAAGCACACTTAGTCCAACTGATAAATTGCCTGAATTTATTTTATGCATGTGGTTTTAATTTTGGATTTACAGATTGCATCTATTTATCTGATTTTCTTCACATCAAATGAGGGAAATTAAATATGTATTATGTTAGCATGAAACACTTTTTCCTTAAAGTGTTTTTTTTCTGTCCACAGTGATTAGGGTGGCAGCACCATTATTGTTTGTTGTTCCCACAGTTTCTATTTTTCTACTGAAATCCAAATTTGTTTTTGTTGTTAACTCAATCACTCTAAGTTTCTTTGGAACTTATTTCCAAGAAATGTTCTTAAAAACAGAGCCAGAGTAATTTGCATGCCCCTGAAGGAGCTAATTCAAAGCATTTTAAAATAGATGATAATGTGGAGATGTTTTCCCAATTTTGTTTTTTATCAGTGAATTTATTGCACTTTAATAGTTTCAGCAGAATGAAACATCACTAACTGTACTCCAGTGAAACAAAAGAAAATGTGAATTTTACTATAATCATCAATTCTGGATGCAAAGCTTTAATAGAAACAGCATTTGATCTCAGCAAAATACTAGAAGTGCACATGCGTATATATACATACATATATGTATGTATGCATAAACCATATAGAAATTGCCCAATATGTCTGTTTATACTTTATTACTGCACAGAGATCTACCAGTAGTGTAATGTTGCTAAGAGTCAGAGTGTCTACCTGTGACCTAAACTTACAGGCTTAGAAGGAAAAAGCAGGAATTGAAGCAGGAATAAGAGGCTCTTTTGTGACTATTTGATGTTAAAACTTCTAACTTTTTAATGAAAACTATAACTAAAGTAGCATTAAATATCATCCCTTTTTTTGCACATAAAAGTGATGCATTATCTTTTTGGAAAAAAATAGGATTTGTACTTTTTGTCTCTTTGGATGTGTGTCTTCATATAATACAGGTTAACACAAGGTTAATACTCAGGGGTAACCTTTTTATTTTTATATACACACAGAAAAAACAGTTTTCACATTAATTGCCTTTATTAGAGACCATGAGCACAAAATAGCCTCCTCTCTCCACCACGATTACCACATGCATGTCTGGCATACCAATTCCCGCTGAGAGGAAGGCAGTAATGCCTTCGCTATATCAACAGCCCAGACTCCAAGGAGGGCTAGGGGTGCCCCACATCAGCACTGCACAGTTGGGATGGCCATGACCTCTCAGGGGCTGCCATAAAGGGTCCACATATGTTTACTGATTCCCTTTGCCACCATGTGCATGTTAAGTGCTAAAATGCCATCCCTGCAGGCTATGTGTGCTGGCATTTTCTTTCCATGTCTCAGCCATAACCGCTGGGCTCATGAGTGCCTTGTCTTTGAGTGAAAGCAATGAGGTGAGGACGTGTCTCCTGCTCTTGTCTGACAGAGCCCAAAGACATAAATCCTACCTTCAGAGACACCGCAATAATTCTGACGTAGTAAACCTACATTTGTCTCACAAACTGTATTACACAAAGTGGTTCCAAGCTCACAGCTTGGGATACAAGGGAGAGCAGCAGCACATTTTACCAAGTGGATGTCAGCTGAAACATGACTACAACCAAAGAAATGCACAATAAAGGGGGCTGGAACTGATGCCATGATTTTCAAGTTTTATTACTGCTTCAATACAATTCAGTAAGTAACAATCCATCACAAAACCACAGTAAATATGGTTAATTGGCATCTGTTTCACTCTCATGATGTAGTGGGCTTCTGTATGTTAAGGAAGGTCCTAGATGATTAATGATTTTTTTTTTTCTTCTCACAGGCTACAGGATCTACGGCATCTTACTTTCTGGAGCTCTAAATGATATTGCATGGTTTAACATAACTGATATTATCCATAAAGACACAGAAGATACATTCCTTTCTCAAAATGTCATATAAATTTTGGAGGAAGCTTTAAAATTACTTCAGTGAAGGAAGTATATTGCAGATCTTGTCCTAAATGTTTTTATTAGTCTAAAGAAGGACTAAATCATCATTTAAGCATTGATTTTAATAATTCAGCCAATATCTTGGGAGAGTGTTTGCACTGCTTCACCTACAATTACCTCTTCAGGTTTTAGCAGAGTGTTTGTTAAAACAAGAGATAAAGTCACACATCAGTGGACAAACTTAATTCACTTAAGGCACTAAATTCACTTAAGACACTAACAGTGAACTTCAGACAGTAGGAGCTGAAGAGGAAGAGATAACCCGCACAAAGCACCCACACACTGAGCACAAAATATAATATGATTACAAAACAAAACATAAGGAAAATTTTCCTCACTGGCTATGTGTACCAGAGAGGAGTATCTAGTAGAAATTCTACCCTGTCCTCATCTGAATATCAAGTGAGCCTCACATTTTAATAGATAATGGTTTCAGGACTGGAAGCTCCTGAATTAATCTATGTGGCATTAATTAAAAACACATCTATCTTAGAAAATGTATAGAAGATATATTGATTGTATCAATCTAACAATTATGAAGAGATTTAAAAAGAAGATGGCAAGAAATGAAGAACCTGAATTTCAAAAGCTTCTGCTTCCTTGGAGAGAGGAGTTTAAGCACTGCATTTGGGGTCACCTCAGCAAGGTTGTGTATGGGGTTTTCCTTCTTCCCCATCTCTTTCTCCCAGTAGGAGGTCAGAATATTCCTAATAAGAGTGACATAACTAACAATCAGTGCTGTTTAGTCATTCTTCCTCTGAACTGGTGACTGTCACACAACTTACATTATAAAAAACACATTTAAAAAGGTGTACTTTTCACCTATATTTAAAGTTCCACTAGACTTCTGTGTAGTTCTGTTTACTGCAGATTTTACATGTAATTTTTTTCTTCTCAACACTACCTAGACTCTGTGTTTCCATTTAAAGCTTTAAAAATAATTGAAAGAAGAACAAAATTCAGATAAAACTACTGAAATGTGTAATACATCCAATAACTTTTAATTTAAGAAAACAAAGAGGCAATTGCCAAAAACTGAAAACCCTTTTCAAAACTCCTTTGGTCACAGAATATTCAATTATTTTTGAATAATTTACTGAAAGCCCCCAAAATTTCTCCTGTTCTAATTTTGATGTTACTGAGCTCTCCATTGAAGGCAACAGATAATTGAACTAAGTTAATTCTTACTTCAATAATAAATGGGCTATTAGAAAAGAAGGAAGAATCCAGAACTTAAAAGAACAAGCAGTATTCCTTTTTGTTGTGTCAGTATCTGCATACCTATAAGACCATTCAGATATCTTTATTATTAGCAATCTTAAACCAAGAACTCATGCAAAATAACTTCATTTTTATTTTAGGATACCAAAAGTAGAAGAAGAAAATTAATAATTAGCAAGTTAATAAATTAATTTACATTTATCTTGGCATTTTTCTGCTAAAAGCTCAAAAGCATTTTGCAAATATTAAGTATCCCTCTAAATTGACAGTTTCTGTTATTGACATATTTAGAACAATCGAAGCAAGAGAAGTACCAATGACTGCTAAAAGTCAAAGTCAATGGCAAAAAAGAGTATTTCAGATTCTACAGTCCTGATTACCCACCCACAGTCTTCATCACACAACGACACTCCTCTTTCTGTACGAAGACAAGATGATTTACCACTGCCTTCTCCATAATTGGAATATTCATAAGCAATTATAGCTGTGTGCAAAGAATGTTCTTGGACTCAAACTCTTGAATAAAACTATTATCAAGGATTAAAAAAAAAAAAGAAAGCACATTTTCACAGAAAATAGCACATGTTCATTTTATCAGGTTGTTCCAACTTTACGAAATCCATGGAACTGTACAGCAAATTTTCTACTGCTTCTGTACTTTTAGAGACCTTAAGTCTGGTAGTATCTGTGACAACTTTGACTCCAAGTAAGAAATAAAGTCATTATGATCCCATTGATGCAGAGTCACAAACTGAATTAACTACCAAAGTCTCTTTACAGTTTACAGTGTAAGTCCTGCAATAAACATCAAGGAAAAAAAGAACAAAATCTCTTCAGCATTACCTGAGGAAACGTAAGCAATTCACAATACCAGAGCAAGTTGAAAGGGTCATACATGAGAAAGCAGGCAACTTTTCAACTTCAAAAGTTATCCTTTTTAAAGGTGTATTTTGGCACTCAATCCTCCAGAACTGAAAAGCAAGACACTGCTTATTTTACTTCAGCCTAAACCCACGGAGCCTTCGAGTGGCTTCACCACATTTTGAAGCAGAGCCCTGGAGAGCTAGAACTGAAAACAAAATGAAAATAATAAACAAGCTGCCACTGCCCTAATATCTCTGGCTCAGTGCAAACCAGGCTGCTCTGTAATGGCTTAGCAGAGCAGCACACTTCCCTGCACTAGCAAGGAGCTGGGATTTCACTTTGCAGCACTGGGTGCTTTACCTCATGCAGAGAAGAAATACCAGGGCAGCTTTATGCCAATTCCACACATGTCCCGGAGCTGTTAAATGAACACCTGATTTCAAAGTGTTTTGACAGCCTGGGTGAAAGCCCCGGCACAGGCCGGTGCCTCTGCGGCCACCCACCAGCATGGCTCTCCCAAGAAGGCTAGCCGCTTTCAGAGTGAAGGAAAGCACGAGCGGTCAATGAACGGGTGCTTTCTGTACCCGGAAACTGCAGCCTTATCGAATAAATATACTTAAAAATTCCACCCACACACTCAAACCTGGCTCTAAAGCAAACCTGGAAGGCTTTGTGTCAGCGATCCTCAGGCTGAAAGGATTTTATTTAAAACCCGGTTGCACACACCCAGCCTCAAAGCAGCCCCAGGACACCCTCCTTCCCAGCCAGCTGGCCCGGCGGCGCGGGATGGTCACTGGCAGCTGTGCAAACCCCTCGCCTTCTCAGTGTCCCCCAAACCACACTGCGGAGACCCTGTGAAATGTGGGGCCGAGGCCTCCCTGGGGCAGAGCCGGGAGGGATGCAGGTAGCACGGCTGGAGGCGAGCCCATCAGCAGCCGCTCCTGGGGATTCACCAAGTGGAAAAGGCCGAGATCCCAGAGGCAGGGCGAGTTCACTGAGGGAGGAACCAAACAGCAAAACAAAAGGTGATGTTCCGGCTTCAAAGAAGTAAACGGCAAAACCTTTCCTGGATATTTCTAAAGCCTCCTTACTTTTCTTTAAGCAAACAAGAAACTGGTTGCTTACAAGCAAGCTAAACTGAGCTAAACTTTTGCACTACAAAAAAGTGAACTTTTTGTGTCCTAGGGAACATACTGATAAACTTTACTACAAAATGATTACCACTAACTTTGCAGAAGATGACATGAAGTTGCAAGGCAGCTATACATACACAAATTGTAAAATTTGCATGGATTCTTCTAAAGTCATCAAGGGTGCCTTTTCTCTAATGAGTCAAAATGATGCATTCTTTAAAACTAACTCGAATGATCTTCTAACTAGTAGAACCCAATAAAAAAGAAGTGGTAGAAATGTCTCTATCTGTGTGTTCATTCACTAGAAGTTTTAAGAAAAATCAGATTTATCAAGTGGATTTATTTCAGATGTTTGCAGTAATATGACCTAGGAAAAATATTTCAGATGGGAAATAGAACTTATTGGTACCTGATTAATGAAGCAATGAAATTACTGTTTGCAGCGTCAGAATGTAATAATGGGCTTATTTCCCATTAGAATTTGCTCTTAATCACTAAGTGGATAACCATAGACACGAAAAGCCATGAAATCCAAATTTCAACTTAAGTGCAATATATTTTCAATGTGAATATGCTGTATTTCACCTAAAATCGCATTTTAAAAATCCACAGGTAAACAAACAGTGTAGAACTTTCTTTAGCTGTTTCGAAAAAAGTCAGCGTGACTTGATTTCTGGCAGAGAACATATGGCTTTTTTTTGATCTGTGTGACTTCTACTCTGCTCCCCCTGCAAACACTGAGTATCAATCATTCTGCGCATTGCGGAGCAGGGTGCATTGGAGTAAAGCATCCATTGTACAAGAGCCCCTGAGCTGGCAGCTCTGTTTTGCACACAGACCTTGAGAGATAGATGTATGTCAAGTTCTCTTTGGTGGATGGGAGAATGGTTCATAACACCGCAGGATAATCTCTGTGGACCCTTCTTTTGCAATAAAGGGAGACTAGCTCTGGCTGTAAGTTGTAAGAAAAATAACAAATATAGACCCTTCTTCAAATTTCATCAGTATGGTGAAGCCATCTATAGGGAAAAAACATTTGATGCATTATGAGAAATTATATTTTACTGAATTTCATTGCATTGCGGTTTTAAGTGTTTATGATCCTAAGTTTTTCTTCTGAGCTGGCTGAAAATGAATAAACATAACCAGCATAAATTGTCAGGGGGTAGAGACAAAGTCTTTCCATTTGAACATGAAGTCCACCTTTCAACTTCTGGCTTGTAAAGCTACTGCCTTAGAAAACTACTAATCAAATGCAATCAAGAACAGAGATGCTCTAGATTTAGCTGTCATTTATTGCTATAAGAAGTAGTGGAGCAATAAATGTAATACTAAAGAAAATGCCAAACTCTTCAGCCCGAGAGAAGATCTGCACTGAACCAAAACTTTCTAAGGAGCTACTAAAGAATCCAGCTGATAATTTTCACCACACTTTAAGATTTCATTTCTACAGTGTAAATTGCTAAAGTCACCTTTCAACTCAATGGAAACAGTCCAAAGTTTGTGGCAGGACTCACAACATGTACACAACCTCCAATTTCTCTGTCATCAGCAGAGTATATTTGCTAAAGAACTGGTCCAATATGTAGTTAAGTTACAGTTAAGTACAATGTATGCACAGAGAAGTATGTAAGAGGATATCCGAGGTAAAGCAGAGATACAAAAGAAGACAACACACAATAATTATAACTGCACATGGTGATGACTTGACTTTTACTGCATTGTTCTTTCTATTTGTTCAATGCATTTGTTCTTTATTGCCTCATATTTAAGGAATATGTAAAGTGACTCAGCCCTAGGGAATTCAGCTCTGGGGAAATGACACACACAATCCTGAGAAAAGATAATGAGGAATGAATCTCAAGAGATTCAAAATTCAAATGCAGTTTAATTGAAAAAGTTGAAGAAGATCAGAGGAAAACATCTTTTTTCTCAAATTATTTCATCTTCTGCTATAAACAAAGATGTTTCTTGAGTTTTAGCCATTAATAATGTTGCTGTAAAGCTCAACTATGCAAAACAAAATTAAATAAGCAGGACTGATTCATCATTACACTCCAGTTGTTTCATACTGCTCTGGTGAAGCAGTAAATCCACAAAAACCATGTTGTTAAACCAGCTTTATGGCTGTTCCACATCACCAAAGTGGCACAGAGAAACTCATCACAGACATGTAGCAAAAAAACAATTCGAAAAACCTTGTCCTATTCTTCACATCTCTTTCCTCTTTGAGCCATTGTTTAGGTATATTTTGTGAAAATTAGCCTGAGGTAGGCATCAGAACAGCCCTACTGGAGGAGCAGCTCAGGCACTTTACAATGGATTAGCTGCAGCCAGGGATGCAGCCACCCCTGGCAATTTCACAGGATTAAGCTCACTAGTTGCCCTCCTACTCCTTTGACCCATCCTATATACCATTACTTTCATGTTGTTACTCACCCCTGAAGCAGCTCTACAACATAAATCTGGTGCAAACTGAAGACGATCACTAACCCTGACTCTTGCCCTACAACAGTGCCTGGCTGTACTCCAGCACAGAGCCAGGGCAGGACTGGGATCAGTGAATGTAAGCTGTACAGAGAGACGAATAAATCTGATGATGTGTTACTAAGAGCTATAACAAAAAGGGGGACCCCTCACACAAAATAAAACGCAAAACATCTGGAAAACAAGTGGACCTATGATGCATACCTGCAATTTGTAAGATACTACTCAGCAAAGCACTTACAGTGCCATCGCTGAAGTTGAGCTCTGAAGCAATTTAGCACATGTCACTTCCAAATGAAACACCTCTTGCAAACACTTTATGCCAGTCCACAGGTGGTGAGAAAGAACCACCCACTTCTGTGCTATGCACCCCGGGGTGAGAAAAGCAGGACATGCAGCAAAGTTGACGGGAGTGTAGCAAAGGTGCTAAATGCACTTCAGGTCCCCTTCACATGTGAGAAACTAATCCACAGCTGCTCAGCTGCATGCAAGCGGTCTCCCGTGCTATACTTGTGTCTGGCTGGCTGCCAGCCCTTTTCAGAGGTGGGAAGTGAAAGTGAACCTCCTTACCCATTTGTTTCCTTTAGAAGAGGGAAATAATTTATGACCTGTTATCCAGGTCAGGAGATAACAAGGTGGCCTCCCCAGCTGCAGCTCTGCACTTTCACCAGCTCACACCTCCTTTACACTCGCAAACTCACTGCAGCTCTCGGCATCGGCACTGCTATTCATGGCCATGGCCATCGTTTAACTGCAAAGCCCGCATTTCCTTACACGGTGAATTTTTTCAGTTCCAAACCTGTAATCAACTGAATTCCAAATCATCTTTTCCTGATGCAGGGAAAAGAAGGAAATACTTTTTAGATCCTTTATCCCTTTTGTTTCCAAAAGACCAGCAGGAGAATTCCGTTCTTAGGAAAGTCCAGGGGAGACTAAAAGGCACGGACAAATATATTGTTAATCAAAGTTCACCTATAATTGCACCAGGAATAATACACACCAAGATTTAGATGCAAATATGATGGTCTAGAACCGTGCATAAAGAAAGAGTTCAAATTCACTGGCAAGGAAGACATCCACTCAGGTAGTATTCACTACTCTCTCAGTGGATGACTTGCAAAAAACACCTTTGATTTATTTACTAACACCCAACTCAGGAGAGGACCTCCGCAGACACTTGCAGACTAACATTAGACTAAAACTCTCCAATGTTTTACACCTACAGGATAAACTGTGGGTGGGAGAATAAAGAATAAATAGACGTACAGAAATGTAAGTATGGAGGCTGGTGTTGACAAATTCTGAACAGCTCAGCTCTCACGTATGTCACCACAGGTTGCGTTACATGTGCTTGATACTCCTGGAGATTTGACTGAGGATTCCCAGTCCTTAGCTTTTAGCCATTCAGGTAGTATTTGCATTAGATTAAATAACTGATTCTCTGCTCAGTTACTGGCAGCAGTTTCAGCTCATCTGGTAGATGAATCTACAGCATTTAACAATTTGAAAAGCATTTACATGGTTTTCAAGAAAGTTATGCACGCACATTGCATCATTCCCTCCTGCTCTCTTTTCATTGGCTATGATCACACTCCTTTGAAATGAGATAAAATTACAAGTGTGCATTCATGATTAACTGTAATTAGCAAATACCTACAAATCAATTATTAAATCATCACCTAATTAGCAGCAATAGTAGGCTGTGAGCAGTAATCAGTGAGAGAAACTTCAGAGAGGGATGAGAAAACAAACAGTGCTGAGCAAGCATACCCTCAGAGCCAAGTTCAGCACCACTGAGGAGAAATTGAGATGGGGTCTAGGAAGCTCTGACCTGTCTTCCAGTTCAAGTCATGAGGACATTCAATAATTTCTGTTAAATTGCAGGTCCCCAGGCTTCACCGCGAGTACAAGGACAAACAAATGGAGCTGTGGTACCTAGATATCGTGTCACTGCACTGTGCTCCTCCACAGCACATGAGTTCAGGAGTTTAGGGAATTTTATTGTCTCTGTATTTTAATAGCATATCATCTGGGAGACTCTTTTAGCCATATTCTAGCAGGCTACAGAGACAGGACATGTTTTGCCATCCTGGCATCTCTATTCTTTCCCTGTTTCATCTCCCTTCCAAATCTTTGCTCAGATATAGAAATATCAAGACGATTCAGTGGGCAAGGCAGCCACACAACTGCATTTTCTTTTGTTGAAATGGATGGGATCCTTGAAAGAATACCTAGGGCCACAATTTTGGCTGGTAATATCATAATTCATAGGCAATACGATAAAGAGGCTCTGAGCTGTGCTTCATTGTGACCATACTTTTTTAATATTAGAGAATGCAGATCATAAATTATTCCAGTGAGGGAGAAAAGAAATTGATTGGAATTTGCATTTCCTTATCAGCTTATTGCATGAGCATATGTACCATATGCTATCCAGGGTGGAGGGCAGGTGCTGGTTTTGGAACAGAGTAGTTGGACTCAAGTACCATTCATCAGGTGATTTGGTCCTGGCAGCAGGTATCTTGCTCAATTTCTAGTGGAAAAAACCCAGAAGATCACTCCCTTGGTGGGCAGTAAAGGAACTGCACTTATGCTTCCCCCCCGCCCCCCCCAAGCTTACTCTAGTAATGCAATTTTATCTGCAAGTATCTAACAAGGAGGAAAAAAAACAAACAAACCACAAAACATGTTTCCTTTCTTTTTGCCTTCCTCAAATGAAATACCTTGCAGAAGGATCTTTATTTATCTTCTCTCCAATACCACTATTTAAAACATTAAGTCTTTCTTTACAACAAACGGAAAAGCACTACTCATGTAAGTGGGAGTTCTAAAAAGTACAATGTGCAGTGCTCTTTATATGAAAAATAATTTAGTCTTTTAATATGTAGTGCATAGAACAATTCCCTTAAGTATTAATGCTTTTGAGTCGATATGAATTTGGCTTTCTCTCTCCTCAGTTTCACTCATCTAACAAAATCATATCAGCACAAATGGCATTATGCAATGTGCCTTATAATGCTCCTAATGTAAAAGCCTGTCTTAGTCTGCTTTCACCAGAGATTTCTGCCTATGCTTTGACAAAGGTAAGTGAAAGTAAAGTTCAGAGTCTTTGAAAATCTTTATGAAAGAGCTGAATGTAGCACATCTTCATAACAGGGAAAAGTGAAAATATGTTTTAAAAAAGTGACTACCTAAGAATGCTTGGCCTAAAATAAAGGTTTAGAGTGGGCCTAAAGCCTGTCAGCCATTGTTATCAAGAGCATCAGGCACTGAAGACAATCACTGAGATGGTCAGAGTAGTGAGCTGGGAATTTCAGTACCACCTACACTTTCTCCTTGCTGAACTGTGCAGCAAACTTGGCTCTTAGGTACAAGAAAACATTTTATTCTCCATCTTACTCTTTCAGAATGCTACACTCAGAAAAGATCAAGAGCTAACGGCTCTAATGACCTTAGATGTAGATACGAGGATTACTGTGAATATTCCAGAGTATCCACAATATGCTCTGCATTTCCCAGGCTACAGAGCTGACAAAAACCTAGAATCTGTAAAATGAAGTGTTCTCAATCTTGTTGTAGAAACTAGTGCCTTTTTTTCCTGAGAGAGGAGCATCACAAGAACAGCAATCATTTATCCAAACTGTATGCTAAGTTTTGAAACCAATTCTTGACTTAAATCTTTGGCAAGGCATGTGATAAGGAGATCTCTAATGCAAAAGCTAGTTGATTAACTGACTACCTTAGTCTCTAACCGGAAAGGATTGCCATTGTGAGTTTCCCAGATGATGAAATGTCTATTTAAGAGCATACATTTGTGCTGGAGCAGTCTTCTACAATCTGTTTTTGCTTATGAAATGATGCTTCCTACAGAGGATGCTATTTTTTCACAGGATGACTATGATTTACAATCATCATCATTACAATCATCATCATGAGAATTTATTAAATTTTCTTGCAGTATCCTAAACCAAACTGATGGGTCAGCTAGCCAGAATGTCTGCCATGATAGGCAAAAAAAAAAAAATATATATATTGTCCTGTTGTACAAACTGTTTATTCAAAAAAAACCCCACCAACAAAAAAGAAAACAGGTGGAGAAAAGATTTTTTGCTAAAGACAATCAGCTGAAATCCCTTTCAAGCTTATCTGCTTGAATTCAGGATTATCTACTCCTCATGCAACACTAAATATGATAAAGAAAAACATACTGCCTTATTTCAGCACTCATGCTAAGAGAAAATGCTGGTCTTTGAGCTGAAATAAAAGCACCAAGAACATACTGAGCACTGCTGCTGCTAAGTATTTTGTACAGACAAAACCCTTTAATAGAGGGAATTCAGTTTTTCCCCTCTAAAATATTACATTGACAGTAATCTAACAGATTTCAGGAAGAACCTGTCACAAATTTCCTTCTGGACTGAAGAACGGTAGCATGTTTTCTGCACAAAAACAATGTGATGCCATGACAGGCCCACAAAGCTGCTTCCTTCTAAGCCTTGACAAACCCAGAATGAAAACAGAGCTTATCCCTTAATTCCACAAAACAGTTATTACATTTTTAATACATAGAAAGCAAGTGTTGCCCTGTCTTACCTTCAACAGACATGTGCTGAAAGAATGCTCCAAGGCACTTTTTTGGTATCCTGGTGACAGAGGAATCCCTGACTTACATAGGTCAGCGGCCATAGCACAGTACTAAAATTGTCAGACGAAGCAGCCAGAATTACCCAATGGCTTGATAAAAATCAGCTTACTTCAGATCTAATCTAGAGATTGTGTACAGATAGCTATGAGCTAGAGAAATGGTAAATATTACAGGGCCAAAAGGGCAACTGAGGAACAAGTCATGAACTTATTATCTTTACAACTATGGGAAATGCAACTTTAGTGTTTGTGAGCCATATAAATGAGTATTACAAAATTTAAGAGATCCAGAGTTGTCCTTTGAACAATTCTGCAAAAGTATAATGTTTATGAAAATGTAATCCAAATTATTATGAAAGGATTAGCGTAACTTCCCAAACTTTCTCGCATTATAGAAAATCTCCCAAATGGACCTTAAGTTCTCAATATGCAAAGAACATCTATTTACTGTGCCATTTTCCCACCTCTTAAATTTACTAAAATAATGAAAACACAGTCCATGAAAAAAAGGACCCTAAGAAACACTTCCATCAATTTAGCCTATGGATTAGCAAAACACACAGCAATCTCTAATGAATAAACATTGAGATTTCTCAGAAGAGTGAAATAATGACATCCCACAGGAAATTCCATCCATGCCCACTTGTGTCTCCTGTAGAATCAGCAAAACTTCTGGATGAAGTGCAGATGGATCCAGCAAAACCTCAAGTTTTATTTTGCCAGAAGTATGTATATTAACAACCAAAGTAGCCAGTCCTGCCTTCTGCACCTTCCTGCAAAGCCATGAGGCTTTGCCTCATGTAGCCATGCCTGCTTTGACCTTTTGGACAGTCTCCCATTTTAAGCTGCATCATTTTGCATCAGCTACTTCATTTGGAAAAGGTTTGCATTTTAGGATTCATTAATACTGCACTAGAAAAAAAGATAGCTAATATTACTTCCATATCCTGCCAGAGCCATCAGCAGCAGTGAGACAATGGTTATTTTTCAGATTATATTAACTGCATTACCTTTAATTCAGGAAAAAGTAGCCACAGGAAAAAAGTTTTAAAAAAGGTATTTCCCAAAATTAAAATAAAGCTTTTGGGTATACAACCATAGGATTTAAGTGCCAACACTTAGGGAAACGTAACATGAATAAAAGTTAACATTTTGCTATTGTCTCATGAGAAATAAAGTTTAGCAGATAAATAGCATGCACTGCGATACAGCTAGATCATCTGCCGTGTTTGTTTAAATTCAGAGGAGTTGAATCCTTGTGATAAGTGCTAAGGTGCAGCAGTAGAATAAAGATTATCATGGCATTGATGTACAGGCACAAGTGGTTCTATGGTTGCTCTTTATTACCACTTGTAGCACTGCTAAGATCAGTGGTTAAGCACAAATGGACACATTTACCTTTATTTAAGAAGTAATCCCTCTGCTAAGTATAAGGAATAAATTCAGAACACAGCAAATACCACGGTAAAGTGTTTTATTAAGTAGGCTTTTTCAGGAACAGCCAGGAGGTCATGAAAGATTGAACTTCTTTCTGTCAACTTGAATACAACTACAAATCCAACCAGCATAAGCAACTATCTCAATTCTCAGCCACATGCATCAAACGTGGGTACTATTGCTTTTATTCTGCATTGAAGACTAAATTGATGTACACCTCTGGAAACTTTGCTAGCCAATGACACAAAACAGTAGAGCTGGTACTAATGAATCATACTCACCCATATACACACGCACGCACACTTCTTATGACAACAAAGCAACAGCACACAACATCGAGTTCTCTGTGGTAAAAAGATGATCTGCATCACTGTATGATCACTTCCTTGGCAAAAAAGATGAAATGAAGAAGAAATATCCTCCCATGGTCTCTGCTGAGAAATCTGGCCAATATTCAGTTTCTGCTGTGGAATTTTTACTATTTTGTATTAGTAATCTTATAAAATGCAGTGGTTCTGCAGATACTTATCAACCAATACAAAAATGGTGATGAAATTCTGATTTGGCACTAAATCTTCTTCTAAATAGAAAATGAAGACAATTTAAAATTTCCCACAGATTTTGTATATACAAGACAGATTCCAAATCAAAACCAAGCGACTGAAGAATTACACGGATTCCCAGAAACATAGCAATACTTTGAATTGAATGGTGCAGTCACATGCAATGTAGGTACCATCACTTTTATCCTATGTTCACATGTAAACTAATGTTTGCCTCTGGAATCTGTGTAGTGATAATACTAATGGTCCTCAGAGAAAGCCCAGATCTGCACTCAGCCCAAAGTTTCATTCATTCATTCATTGCCAGCACTCAGGATTTATCTGAAATGAAGGATGCCTCATTCTTTCTGGAGCGTAAAAAAGAAATGGTGACACACCATTTTATTGCTGTGCTCTGTGATGTGTCCTGTGCAAGGGAAATATACCTCTACCTTTAGAAATATGACAGGAGACAAATTATCTCACATTTCTTTGAACCTTGGAAATAGGGAAGCAGAAATGGGGCTTCTCTTTGGCAGCAGATCACTTGATCTGTCAGCTTTCTGTAACCTCAGAATATAAATTTCTAGTGTGGCTGCACAGCAGTTACAATTCATTTAAATCAAGGCAACCATGGGCTTACTGTTCCTCAAGTCACTAGCCACATACTCTAGCTCTGTCACAGAACCAGCACTGATGCCTGTGAACCAGAGGAGTAAGCTGGAAACTAATCACTGATTGTAAGACTGCACAAACTTTATTTGAATGTAAAATGATTCCCAGCTTACTTTTGGAGGTTGGCATTAAACAGTTTGAGCCTTAAAGATTCGATCATTCACTTGTAACTCAGGGAAAAAAGGGCCATGGGCTCATACAGAAGAGCTGAATGCACAGGGACTGTAAAAGCAGTGCCCTCCTGAAGCTGAAATGGGGTCTCTAACCATGCAGTGTTACATGTTCCCAAAGTTGAAAAAGCAGGACAAAGCTACCATGGAAAAAGCACCCCAAGTTCCCAACTTGACACCAAAAACA
The DNA here is from genome assembly GCA_013400195.1 of Aramus guarauna. Classification (NCBI taxonomy): domain Eukaryota; kingdom Metazoa; phylum Chordata; class Aves; order Gruiformes; family Aramidae; genus Aramus; species Aramus guarauna. Next base: position 731,154 of record VXBL01006440.1, on the reverse strand, counting down.
TCAGTATGTCATGGATGGTTTTAGGGCAGCTTAAGAAGTAGTCCTTGCACATTATGCAGGTTTTACTGCCTGCAATTCAGAAAACACTCTGTCAGTCATGAAAACACTGTGAGCAACCAGAAGTCACTTTAATTAAAAAGTTATTACTTTACAACATAGTAAAAATGTAAATTTAGAGACAATCTCCAGGAAAAGGGAAGCTCCTGATTTTATAATCCAGTCTAGGGAGCACAAGAAGGCGAAAGAGTAAATACCACAGGCACAACTGCAGTCCAAGTCACTCCACCTGCACAAAAGGACCAAGAAGGGTCCCTTTGCAGGGACCACAGCACAGGGCTGGCCCAGGGACAGAGGTCCTGCCTCTGCTCCCCCATGGAGACTGCTCTGTTGAGGACAGCTGCTGGGACAGAGAAGCTCTGGAGTAGGGATGCCCTCACCACATTTACAAGCTACCTATGACAATTAAGAAGGAGCCTTTGATTTTCTACAGACAATAGAATTTTATATAGAAATTTTTCTGTATAGAGAGTGGTCTCAAGCTAACCTGAGAGGTGGGAAACACATTGATTTCTCAAGAAGAAAGCAACACCAATAAATAGTGCGCAGACAAAATCCTTTCAACTGGGAGCAAACCTAAGCCTCTCATAAAAAAGATGCATTTCCCACCAAACTGTGAGTGTCAATGACTGATAACATCAAGTGCCAGGATGCAAAGAAATTTCCCTCAGGCATGAGCTAAAGCCCTTCTGCCACAGGCAGGTAGCAGGGAGATGGCATTCATCTTAAAACTCTGCAGAAACAAGAGACTTTTTGGGGGAAGTTAAGTAAGTGAAATATTGACCATTCTTTAAACAAAACTTCCATCCCATTTAGTGAGATTTCAAGTTAGGTATAGACATACTTATTGAAACAATTAAACCTCAATTATCATGGAGCCTTAACTGTAAGGATTCTAGTCTATGTCTTTCAGTCCTGTCTCTCTCAGTTGTTATGCTGCCATCATTCCCACTCCTCTTCCTTCCCTCTATGAACAATGTTGTATAGGGATAATCAGGTCATTTGGAAAAAAAAAAAAAGAGAGCTGACAAAACATAAAAACCCTTCAAATGTACCAAAAGTAGGAAACACACTGATATTTGAAAATGAAAAGCTTTTCAAAAGAAAAAAAAAATACTCAAGGCAAAATAAAAACTTTAAATTACTCTCCTAAAGACCTGAGAGAATGAAATCCTTTAAACCCATTAGTATTTTGGCATCAGTTTACAGCCATTAAAACCACGCTTGACTGAAGGTTTTCTTCATAACACTGACTTATAGAGACACTACACAGAATTCAATAACTCTCTTTGATTATGTGCTACTTAATTCAAAATTATGCCCAAAAGGGGAAAAAAACCCCAACCCTAAAACCACAACCTCCTCCAAAAGACACACAAACCCACACTCCCCCATGCTTGCAACCAAACCCCCAAAACATGTAAAGAGAGGGAGTAGCACACAGCCCTTTTCCTTGGTGTTCCCTGACACCTTGTCCTGGGGTCAGGATTTCAGAGAAGTCACCAAACTGGCTGCAAAATGAAACAGAGATTACACAAACTGCAAATCTTTGCATTTACATGAAAATATTCAAGTTGTTAGAGGGGAGGGGAGCCCCACAATCCACTAGCTCTGCAGCCACCGCTGAGCTTTGGTGCTTTAGGCAAGGAGGGCTCTGCTGGCTCAAACCTTGGCAAACGCTTTAACTGATAAGCAGTAGATACTTTTTTCCTCTAACTACAGAGTGTGCCAAAGGCTGCTGACTGAAAATATAGCAGAAAATTCATGAGTGCACAATGATGTTTCGCTTTACTCTGCATGAAAGGTGGGACATAGACCCCATCTCCCTCAGCATTTCCTGGTGGCTCTTTTATGCAGATTCCCAAGCAGTGTGATGGCTTTTTAGGTGCCATTTCCTATCTACGGTAAAAGGTGCTAGGTTCACAGTTTAAGCTCTTGTAAGAAAGTATCGCATCTAAAATATATTTTTGCAATAGTTGGTATTCTGCAGTAAAGAGATGGTTAAGTCTTGATATGTCCAGGGCTCATACCCTTGCCAAAAGATTATGAATAGACCCTGAATTAGAAGTCAAAAGTAACTATTTCAAATAATTTTAATCATTTTGAGGCAAGAAATATTTTATATACATACATTGGATATATTGTATTTGGTGCAATACTAAACAATACAGCATTATTTGTATCTTATGGCCTTTAAAACCAGTCAATGATTATAATATAGTTGGTCTGACAATGATTTGGTCCCAATAATTGCATAGTTTTCTCCCAGTGATTGATTGAAAGATAGAATAAACTATGAATAGTCCATAAATAAGTTACCTTGAAAAACATGTAACTGAAAATATATGCATGGACTCAAAGCAGTCCAGATGTAGCTCAAAAGACACCAAGAGATGGATTAGGAGAAGACCGAACTCTTCCATATACTTTTGGAAGATTAATTGTAGCATCTGGAATACATTAAATATAATTTGATAAATACTGAGATTAGGGAACTTTAAACCTTTCTTATTATAGACAACATATAATTTAATGAGTTAAGTTTTGACTTTCTCTTTGTCTATATAAAGTAATACCTGTTCAGTTTCAGTGAAATAAGCTTTCACTATAACCATAAGTATTACTTAAGAAATCTACCATGGATTAGCATCTTTATTGCATATACTCACTTTGATCATGTCCTGAACTTTCTAGGCAGGAGGAGAAATGAATTTTCCATACTAGGTAAGATGAATGAATAAATATAAAAAAAATAGGAAAATTGTGATTGTTGATTATAATGTTATTTTCTTTTTCTCTATGTTTTCTTTTATGCCAAAACCCAAAAAAAGATACATGCTAATAATACAAAATTAATGAACATAAACAAAAGCAAGGGTGGTAAGAGGTCATACCAATTGCACGCTCTGCACTGACTTAGAAAAAAGTGGTTATTATTAGAACCAAGGAAGACAACGTAAATGGCTCACAGAACATCCTGTAAAGTAGTTTCAACATCTTGTCTGTAATATGCACAATCCAGGAAAATATAACTTTACTTTGCACCTTGAAATACTTTCTGACGCTAAGTTCTGCGGACACACTACATAGTTTTGTAAAGTCTACTTTCCTTTTTATATTTCCATGGTTTTAATCCAGAGCAGGTTATTCTGAATGGTATCTAAGGGACTGAAATATGCCAGATTCTTGCACAAGTCTGGATTCAGCATCATGGTGAGGTACCAGCCCCATCCTGCAGGAGCATGATTTGAACGTCGTGCTCATGCCCAGTGCCCTGCCGACACACGCTACTGACACCCGAGTCCTCTCACAGTAGCGTTTCTCATCCCAGAGATGTTTCTGCCCCCTGATTCCAGATGCTCTCCAGTTACAAATACAATAATGCAATAACTTAGATGTATTTATATAATATCAGCACATAATAAGTCCTAACAAACAGAATCAGACAAACAACCAAAAAAACTCCTACCTCAAAAGCAATGTTTAGGCCAAGTTTATCCTTCATCAAAGTCCAGCAAAACAGTGGTTTAGTTTTTGTTTTCTTAAGTTTAAAAACGTTGTAATGTTATATAAATACATCTGGGTTATTGAATTTTTAATTTGCAATTTGAGATGGAAAGGCCGGAAAGATCAGTAGAGAGAAGATTGTTTTACGTATCAATTTTGTTTTAAGACCACAGTTTTCCCTTATTTGCACCCAGGGAGAAATATACAAGCGTTATATTCCCATTTAATGAGAGCGAAAGGGGTAAATATACTCCTCAAAAATTGAATTTGTAAAGTGAGAGGTTATTTGGTATCAACAGCTGTTATATCAACAGAGGCAGAAGATAAATAGGCTGTCTTGATGACATACACGCAAACCATGGATCTAGAAGAGTTAAGCATCTTTGAGAATGCTTAAAAAATACCCCCAAACGTCAACAAATAAACACAAAAGGCCAGATAAATAATACATAGATGCTCTTCTAATTTGAAAAGGGCCATGCAGGAATTCCCCCTTATGCTGAAGCCGAGTTCAGCACATATTTTATTATTAAATTCTGCTTAACCATATCATGGCATAGGATTATGAGGGGAACTCACAGAGAATCTATTTCCCCACGTGACTGTATGTAAAGCACTACATATATCATGAAGGGACAGCTTCTTCCAAAGGGAACTAAGCAGCGGTAGTGAAGATGCAAGGCTGCAACTCGTGCACGCTAACCACATACTAAACTGCAGTCCTCATCAGCCAGATAAGGAAAGCAACCAGTATGTACATACAGACCAAAAAGCAGGAAAATAAATGTCTCTGGAGGTGCATAAGATCACAGAGCAACTGCCTGCTGCAGCACAACTCTGAATTATGATAGTGGGTGCAGTGTTTCTGTCATTGCTCCTTAGCTGATTAGCTGGCAAAATCAAGCCTCTGAAGCTTGAAAACTCCAGAAGAGCCATCTTCTACTCAGCCTGGGCTTCCTGCTGGAACAACTCATATGTGCTTTCTGGGCAGAGATGACAACGTAGTTCACCCTTTCAAGTTTGAGGTTGCAGACCCTAATTAAAAATGTATTCTGGCTGTGCTCAGAATGGCTTTGACATTTTAGAAGTATTATATGAAAGAAAAACATCAGGTCTTGCTATATATTCCCTGGACTTGGCTTTTCAGAGCCAAAGAAAGCCTGAGAGAAACCTGCAAATTTAGTTCCACAGATTGAGACACTGCAGAGTAATTGGCATAATTTAAAATCCAATATGACCGTTGTCAGTATGGTTTGCAGAACACATTGCTTTAAATTAAAAGGAATCCAGGATACTACTACACTAAAGACTCTTAAGGGATATTTATTCATCTTGCTTCTACCTTTAAGCATAGCTATAAAGTTTGAGATTAACCCAGATACACAAAAGTATTTTATTATCATTTTCAGTTCTAATGTCTAAGCTAAACAATAGCTGGATGATTCCATTTGGCCAAAAATCCATTGGTGAAATGGTGTGTGCACATCCCCATAAACTCAATGCAAAGGCCGATGCTGACAGTCCATTTCTCATTCCCTGTTCAACTAAAACTCCAAAAGCTTTAACAGTTACAAGGACAAAGAGGCTTTAGTTTGATGATACCAAAGGTTAATGACGGCTGCAGCAACATGATGCCCAAGGTTAGTTAACACACTGACTGCACAAGCCTGTCTGAAAAGCTAGGTAGATATGTAGGCTGCTAACTTGAACTGAACTCTCTAATTATTCCAGATCCACCAACTCTAAGCCAGCCATGAGATGTTTATATGAGGCACATTATCTCAAGTGATTACACTGTAGATATAGCAATCAGTTTATCATAGTCTGATAGATAAAAACTCCACAGCCTAATTGGAAAACAGACCGACATACATTTTATAGGACTTTTCATGATACCACCACGTTCTTTTCACCTTGCTAATTGAAAGCTAAGAAGGAAAACCTAGTAATTCAAAAATTTAAAATTGATCTTTGAGAAAAACTATGCATAATTTTTTTAATCAATGCTCTAATTCTCCTTATCAATGGTATCAACCAAGAAGCTTGGCAAAACGGAACCAATTCATCTCTGAACAAAGATGAGATCTAACAATGTTCTCACCTACACAGGAGCAATGCTGACTATAACTATGAAAATAATAGTTACTCTTTACTAAGGGGATGGCACCTCTGGGGAGGCCACTGTTCTCAGTGCTGCCACCAAAGCTCTCACGATTGCTGTCCTGGATAGCTTTCATTCCTCCAAGGAGCTTCACACAAAGATCACCACAGAGAATTATTGATTCAATGAACACAAGGCTGAAACCAAGACTAGGGACCAGAGGTCCCAATAACCCTCTGGAAATGTAAACTGGCTTTAGGCACTTTGTAGTTCTGCAGTACCAGCAGATGCTGCCCCTTACTGTCCTACCGGACAACATCCACAGCCTTTCGCTCATCTTTATCATAGGAGGAGGTCAGGGTAGGCAAGCAGGAAATTCAACAGCAATACAACTTTACTGCAGGAAACTGAAGAGTCACCTGTGTGACATAACTACTTAGCAGGAACACAAAATATGCTGTGTTGTGTTAGACTACTAGACATCAAGTTAGATATTTTTTACTTTGATGAAAAATACTAGATATGTGAAACTGTAGCTACTTCAGTTTGCAGCAAGGTGTCATCTAGTTTCCTCCGTGATTTTGTAGAGTTTGGATCTTAAGACGTCTTTTTAGTTTCACATATAAGATACAATTACTCAAAAAATCTCACAATGGGCATAACCAAAGCAATTATGCTTTGATCTGAAATCTCACCCAGAAGCCTTGGAAACCGAGCTTTGTCTTGGAATTTGGCATATATAATAAATCTACTCCTGCTACCTACAGATGACTATGCCCTCTCTCTTTGACTCTTTAAACACGTTTATGCTAAGCACAGGGCAAATCACAACAGTTCGCCACTTTCTTCCCTACTCCTCCAAAGTCAGCCTGTCATTGGATCAGTCCTTGGCTCAGCTACTTTGATTAGGCACTGACATAATGTATTATTTAGGAAAAAAATTCATAGTCATGTATGAGAAGGTCTACAAACATCATTTAACTTATCTAAACCAGATGAAAATCACACAGGAAATTAATCTGGACAGAAAAGTGTGTGTGATAGGCTAATCTAATCACTAGTGTAACTCACCTTAACTCTGCTAAATAGGTAGATCCTCTTTTGGGAACTGTCCTCCTCTTCCTAGAATATCTCTGCAAGCATAGAAAGATAGAATCTGACAACTTTCAAATAGCTCTATTTATATTAAAACAAAAATCTTAAAGACAAAGAGTCAGAGGCAAACTTTTTCACAGTCCCAGGGATTAGGACATTAAGAAAACAATATTTGACAAAATATAGCTACACCTACCAAAGGAGGAAAAAAAACCAAAAAACAACAACAACAAAACACCAAAAACAAAAACAAACAAAAAAAAAACCCAAGCAAAATTTCCTCTTCTTCATCTTTTTTTTTTTTTAAACCCATCTGCTATTTTTACTTTTTTTTTTGTCTCTGTCTCACACAGAGTATTCAAGTTACGATAGGTTACCGTATATAAGATTAAAGAAAAAAAAAAGCAGGGTGGTGACTTAGGAATAAGATAGTAATGATTGTGTTAACTGTATTTCCCAGTCATCTCTGTGGCTGACAGAACCGAAAAGAGGAAAATTAGGCTGAAAACATGGGCTGCAGGAGGATATCAAGATTTCTCACAGAAGTCCACAGATACGGGGTCCCCTTTGTGAAGGTTTTGATTTGTAGTGAACCCAAGTTAATCCAGTTAGCATACCTATGTTAAAGTGATGAAAGGTAAAAATAGGAATGGAAATAGAAAAGCTAAGAAATGCTTACATATGTTTTCAAGTTTGAAATGCAGCCAATGTTTTTCCCTAGTGTAACAGGAAGAGCTGTGCTTTAAATGGGCATAACAATACAGATTTAAAACTTTATCTAGAGCCCATCTCTGAAAATTTCTGGAGAAACCAAAGGGTGTGGTCTTAAAACTATGGCAGATTAGGAGGGTTTGCCACGTTATGCAAGTGCAGCATCTTTGGTGTGTGAAGGAAGTCTGAAAATCGCTCACACAGAAACAGAGGGACTGTGAAATACAGCTTCATATTAAGCCCTCACAAAGGGTCTATGAAATTAACTTAGTTTGGGGGTAAAGCAGACTGGTGATTATAGTGATTCTCTCAAGAGGTAAAACAGGATGCAGGTAAAAATCATTATACAGATCTAAGAACAAATTTCTTAACCAGAATTAGAGTAATACAAGCAAATGTAGTAGCATACGACTCAACAGTCTCTAGAGTTCTCTGAGAGTTCATAAAAAGATATTATTGTGTCCACTCTATAAATCAGAAAACTGGGAAAAGAAAATGAAATGTTCTTTCCTGTTCTGAGATCACATTTGAAAACAAAAACGCATACTCAAGTAGATCTTATTGGAAAGTTGTCCTCACATACTCAAAAACATTTGAGAGATCATGGTTGCATTGATCTGTTCTTCATTAGGAGAGAAGTGATTTTTTTTTTTTTTTTTTTTTAAAGTATAAATAGGATACACAGACCGATATTTACCAGAGTATCTACTAATGCAAGGTCTGGAGCTTTTACATGAGAATACAGAGATATCGATTCAAATCCCTCCACTTGACTGGCTTAGAGCACAGGTTGTGTCCTACATAGAATCATAGGATGAATAATAGACTCACAGAACAGTTTGGGTTAGAAGGGACCTTTACAGGTCATATAGTCCAACCTCCCTGTCATGGGCAGGGATATCATTCACTAGATCAGGTTGCTCAAAGCTCTATCCAATCTGACCTTGGCCATTTCCAAGGATGGGGTATCCACAGTTTCTCTGGAATCCTGTTCCAGTTTCTCACCATCCTTTATATAGTAACGAATTTCTTCCTTATATCTAGCCTAGATCTACCCTCTTTTAATTTAAAACCATTACCCCTTATCCTATCTCTACAGGGCCTGGTAAAAAAGTCTCTCTCCATCTTCCCTATGAACTCCCTTTAAGTACTGAAAGGTGACAATAAAGGTCTTCCTGAAGCCTTGCCTTCTCTAGACTAAAACATTCCAGTGTGTTTTAAGTAATTGGGTTTTTTTGGGGTGGGCAAACTTTTTCTTACTCCTGTGTGGTGCTTTCTGAATCCGTGCTCTCCTTCCTCCTGCTTCCCCAAGAAAATTCCATTGAAACCAGGTTGTTCCTATTTTTTCTACAGACAACATTGCCATCCACTCACTAGTTCTACTCTGCTACACTGCCTACATAGAATTAAAATTGGTCAGATTTATTTCCATCTTTACTTAAACAATATAACTGTATACATATTTAGGCTAAATAAGGTTCTGAACTTTCATGAAAGATTCCTAGCATTTGAAGGTATGTAGCCTCAGCTAGCTCTGAAACACATTATATTAAGTTTTCTTTGGTAGTATCTGTGAACAGCATAGATATAATTGAAGACTCCTAAATAGGCAATGAATAATAATGGATTGACAGTAAGTTCAAAGAGCCTCAAATACAGGTGATAAAGCATGGAAGATGAAAGCATGGAAGATCGAAGGAGCTTATTTTGACTAACTGAATCCTCAAAGTTAGTGGACTAAGAGATAGCATGTCTTTTGGCCTGCAGACTGAAAAAGTGTTGTGCAGATTCACAAGATACAACAACTATGATATCATGTTGATGATACTTTTATAAAGGTGCTTTTTAGATAGTTTCATTTGCAAGGGATGGGAAGCCAGAGTCAGTATTTTGCTTATTTAAGCAAGGTGACCTTGCTCTGAGAGAAACAGAAAGAAATAGAACTGATATAAATGTAAAACGTCCCTTAGTTAAATCCTTGTTTTTTACAAATATTATATTTCTTCTCACCTCATCAAAAGTTAAAATCTAGTGGAAGAAGGCTTCCTAATGGCTGAGTGAGTGGCAACAGCATTTGTAGTATATCCGAGGTTTTTCCTAGTCATATGTCTGGAGTAGGGTGGAGTTTTCTAATGCCACTGAATGTGTGAAAAACAAGCAATTTTCTCCTTCATTCAAAGTATCTCCCTCCTGCACGCTCATGAGTGAGCAGCAACTGAGCTCAGTGAGAGCTAATCATCTATTTGCTCACAAGCTTTCTGGTGGAAGCTCTTCCACTGCTTCCCCTGTGACAAATTCCCTTAACTTGTCCCAGTTTGGACTAAGAAGGGACAGACAGGAGGGCAGAAGCTTTGTTTTTTGAGGGAAAGCAATTTACAGAGGAAACTTCATGTAGAACAAAAGAGAGGATTTCAGTGTTAGATGGCATGCAATACTGAATAGAAAAGAATACTGCATGTTATTTTCAGCTGCACAACAAATATGTCATAAACACTAATGGCAGTATTGCTTAATGGGCAGGTCCCTAAACACGATTGCATTTTGGCAATGTATTGTTCAGGCTGATCCATCTGGGAGTAATATTTCAAGTTGCCCTCTAGGGACTTGGTCTTTTTACAAGCACATGACTTTACCTCTTTGGCATAATAGAAATTTCTGTAGGGATACTGAATACATGGGAAGTGGAAAATTTTTTCCTAGAAATTAGCCAGAACACAAGGAATGAATTCCCACAGAAACAAAGAACAAGCACAACCTTGCCTCAACACTTTTTATCCTTCTTTAGCAGTGTGAATGCTTCAGGAAACCCTTTCCACAACAGAACACAATACCAGACATGTTTCTTTGCATATATGATACATGATCAATTTATATCCAAATGATATTACAATATTGCTAAGGGAAGGACAGCATTAAAAGTGATGGAGAACAGCGTCTAGCAAGCAATCAACATGTGCAATATAAAACAAGAAATGCTTTGTGTTTGCAAACCCTACTGCTTACTAGATAAGAGTGTGTATTATGATCCAAATTTAGAAAAGTCCCTAAAAACCCCCTGATTGAGAGTTTCAATGTATGTTCTACTGTTTTCCTGTTCCAGCCCTTGTAACAGGAAATAGATTATTAAAAAAATAAATCATACATTTAGAATGACCGATCCTGACTAGAGATCAGGAATGACTCTGAGCATAGCACTATTATTAAAGATTCTTTTCTAGTGACTTTTGAAGAATGTTACAACAGAATTTACTTTTCAACTATTAAAATGGAATAATGAAATCATATTGGCATTAGACAGCTGTACTTTCACATCATTTGATTTTTGTGCTACAGCACCCTTATTCCTTGTATTATGTGCCAGCTTGCTCTAACACAATCTGGTCTAAGAAGTCATACTTTGAACAGGTTGAACAGGTCACTTATCTATCGTGCTGATTTTGTAAAATTTGTTCCTTGTGATACTGATCTATGACAATTAGTTAAAATTCCTTTAAAATCATATTGAAGCTTAGACCATATCCACTCCTGCCCATTTATCATATACCTCTGTGGAGGGCTAAGCATAGCAACAGATACATTGATACAGGCATCTGCACCTGTGGATAAGAGGGAGCCACGCTTGCCTTCAGACAGCTGTGCTCTCAAGTCCTTGCCTACTGAGATCCGACCTGAGCCAGCAATCTCCCACAGTTTATACGTGCTTCCTATCCAGTCATTATCAGAAGTTGCAGATAAAAGGCAACTTTACTATGCTGAGCTGAACAGTACCATACATATGTTCTGCTTCCATGGTCTATTACATTTGCGAAACACACGTTTAAGCCCATTCAGCCACTGTTAGCCAGATGCTCGTGTTTTTACGAGCTGTGTTTGCATGCACAGAAGGACTGATAGTGCTTGTTTTTTCTGATGAAAAATAGATAAGTTGGACTATCCTGAACACCCTGCTTTTCAGAAGTCTGCACAAAGGGGAGAAATGAAGGAACGTACGGCTTTTCCCAGTGCAATACCACTGCTGATGCTGCTACTCAGCTCCCTGTAAATGGGGCAGAAAAATCCTGGGTTCGTGTCCCTCCCACCGGCACAAAGCTCAGAAATCATGTGCTCCTCCTCTCTGACCCAATCCTCACTTACAGCTGAGCTTACAGCCATTACCAACATTTAGTAAGTTTAGTATTCTGCATTAGGAAACTCTCAGAAATAGGTTATTTTATATTAAAATAATAATCTAAAATCTTGTTGAAAGTTTAACCTCATTTAGACACTTCCAGAAACCCACAACCTAATTACTCCTTCACACAATTTTCATGAAGATAGTGCAATTACCTTTGTCTTATAAAAACAAAGCATTAATCAATTTTAGTCTCCTTTATTTTCTTATATATATATTTAGATTTAATTAATGAAAAGTAAAGATCTGGCTAGTGTTTGGCACGTGCTTTCCATCCACAACAGCAATGACATAAAGGTTGAAAACATAAAAATCTACATGTATAGTTCACTAATAGCCAGACCACTGAAAAGAGCTGGAAAGGAAGCAGTACTGAAACAAAAACATTGAGCTCTCACTTATTCTGTCTGCTTTTATGTGGGAAAATCTTTGACATTCTTCTGAAAATTGATGTAACCAGACAGCTTACAGAAACATTTCATTCCTAGATGCAACAAGTTACTACTTCGGTTATTTCTATCACTCCATATGAAAAATTCAAAGTAAATGATTTTTTTTTTTTTTAATTAAAAAAAATTGATGCAAAAATATTTGATATATCTGATCTTGTTGAACTTAAAAAGTCAGTTTGTGCTGATAGAGAAGTTATAGACTGTCACTGAAATGAAAGTATGCGCTATTACATTTCATCACAAATTTCAAAAAAAGATGTATTTGTATTAATTGAATACGATGTTAATTTTTTTATATACTACTTTTATATATAAAAAAGTCTGAATACAAAGTCCAGCCTTTTTTTTTTTAACTATTAAGTTAACAGGTGACCAAAAGCAGTCACCTGTTTTTCTGCATTTTCATTATCTTATGCTTATTTAAGCCTCACAGAAGTAGAACAACGGAATTCTATGGGTTTTAAACTTGTAGCCATGAGGCTAAATGTAACAAAACAAACAAATGCATGCATACATAAATACATAGATAAGGAAAGGAATCCCTTTAGCTTAATCTGCAAGGAGCTTTCTAAATCTGATATGTAAGAAATATATATCCCTACACTTTGTGATCAGAAATCCCTACATCAGAAATTGAACTGGAAAATGAAAACTGTATTACTATTTATGCCACAAGTATCCTAAATGACAAAGGACTGAGCAAGAAGAAACCAACCAAGAACAATTGGTGTTTTTCTCAAATGTCTGACACAATCCTCCTGGTTCCTGCACTGAAATAATAGACTCAACTACCTCATGCAGATACAGTCAATTTGTACACAATTATTTAAAGCAATGATTTAGAGGGATTTATAGCCAGAGAAAGTAGTTTCAAGATCTAATCACTAAGTAGAAAAACCTAGACTCCCTGGTAGCAGAGGCTTAAATTCTGGCAGGCTCACCTCATCCTTTCATCTTTCAGAGGCAGATTACATTCTGTGTAGCTTAGCATAGAGGGGTCCTCCACAGGACTTTTAAAAGATGAAGTCCTATCTCCTCTAAGAGTGGTTAAATATAACATCTCCTCTCTCTCTCTCTCTCCCCCCCACTTAGAAATAAGTCCTAGCAACTTGAAATCATTTTTGTAAAGATATTTCTGTTTTCCAGACAGATCCCTACCTTCTTGTCTTGAAGGTTTTGAAGTTTTATTTCCTTGATTCTCTGTTTTAGTATAAGTGATAGATACTCTCCTGTAGAATTGTTCTACTCCACAGGCAGCGTTAGCAGAAACCAGAGCCCAGAAGAATACAGGCATTGCTTCCAAATTCAAGATTTGGTCTTTTCATTGCTTTAAATTGCCAAAAGCTAATCAGATTTACTGAAACCACTGAAATAAAATTTAAAACTATCTTTAAAAAGAGGAAGAAACCTCAGCAAATATCCGACTTCTTGACGGTCTCCAACAAATCCCTACATATACTGAGAAAAGGTCTGAATAAATTAACAACGGTAGCTACTACAGAGCTTGAGCTTTAATTTTTAGAGTTAAAGCTGGTGATACATATTAGAAGTAGTAATGATTGTACATGTGTGCACTAAGGATCTAATTTAAGCATTTAATATCTAATGCATTATACAACCCTATATATTTTTGGTAGCTACTTGGTAGAGTTTATCCCAAAGGCCTCTTCAACAAGTACAAATAACCAAAAAATTGCTAATAGAACCCCTGTTAACGCAAAATATGTTGGCTAGAGAGAAAAAGTGATGTATGGATTGGCAGTGCCTTAGGTTTCTGAGTTTTCCCCAAATAAAAAAAGTAATAAGAAAATGGATTTGTCAGTACTTTAAATCTTTATTAATCCTGATTAGGTTTCAGGCCTATGATCCACATAGTCCCAAAAACACAGATGCATAAAGATAATGAATGATAATAATAATTAGTCAACCTTGGCTGCTATTTAGAGGAAAAGGAATCACTAGGAATGGATACAGTGATAAGAAAGTAGAAATGGCTTGGGCAAACAGAAGACCAGAAACTTAAGAGTCCACATCCTGTCCCCCAAATGCACTAGGTAATACCTTGGTATAGAATGCAATTTACTTTCCATGTACAGAGAGATTAAAGAATATACTATATCACAGCCAATCTTCAACTTGATGTTCCCCATATGAAAAAAAGAAGACTGATATGAAACACCTGTTGTTTCTTTCCTCAGGAACCTGTAAGCATACCTAGTTCTTATTAACCATGCAATGTCCGCTAATGTTTCAGAAAGGAAGATACACTTTTAAAAATTATTCAGAGTAACACAGCCTGAAGATCTGGCTTGGTACTTTTAAAAAGAGGCATTATATCTATCTAATACAAATGTCACTGACAAATTGTGTGTCAAAAATGTTGCTTCTCAAGTTTTCTTTTACAAGTCAGTTCAGTCAAGCTGGTAAATGCCAGCTGTTGAGCAGCCCAGTATATGTTTTTCAGCCCACTTGAGCCTCCAGCTATTCAAAACCCTTTGCACAGTCACTCCAGGGCTGCAATAACCTTAGATAAAGTGGTACAGGAGTGGTGCCTAGAGCTCACCCAAAAATCAGAAATCAGGCTGAAAAGCCCTCTCTTTCAAGCTGTGCTGCCTGCAGGTCTGTCACCTAGCGATTACGTAGGAAATGGTCAATGATTACACACAAGAATTTGAGACCCTAGTCATCAGACCCCGTGGATGTCACAGAGCAGTGGAAAAATCTATGAGGCAAATGCTAAAAAGTGAGCACAAAGGTAAACTGAAACAAATCTTGAAAGTGCTTGGGCAGACTGCTGGTTACAAATAGAAGCAGAGGGCATTTGGGTTACTGAGTCCGAGTCCTTGTCACCATGCCACAGAAAGCTCTGCTCTCAGCTGTTCAACTCTATTGATCTTTTCCAAATGCTGCAATACCTTGTCTTGGGCATCCCTTGGGCCACACTTTGGCACTGTAAATTTTTTGTGCCGTTGGTGAAAATATTTTTCACTTCACTGAGATAAGCATCAAAGCAACAACATTGATGCTTTTAATTAAATAAATCAATCCTTTAATTAATTAATTTTGAGTAAAGTTTGAAACTGAAGAATCATAGTGAATCATTCAATTTACACCTAGGGGATAATCATTCATAAGATCCATTCCTTAGTGTCAGTCTGTCAACACAGTCAACCTGTTAATATAAATTAACATAAGGGATGGAATATCTTCCACAAAAAACGTAATATTATTAATTTCTTCTTTTCTATTAATCACTAGGATAAGTTTTATGAACTCGCCAACAAAGTAATTACAGGTTGCAGTGAACGTGATTCTAACTCTTCTCTCATGCACACTATATCAGTGCATGCTCCAAGTTTAAGTTAGGACCTGCTTAATTTGTTCTGAAATAATGAGCTTCAGTCACAGTCACCTATTCAAAATCCTCACTGAACAGACAGAGATTTTAAAAAGCTTTGAACATTGAATAAATAATCTTTCTTTTTGGTCAGATGCAAACAACTCTATCAAGTTAGATCCAAATCGATACAGGGGCCAACACTGAGAGTTGCTATACCCTAGGGAATCAGCCCTTGGCACCTTACTTGGTATGATCAGCTCTGCAATAGTATCCCAATAAAATGCAAGCATTTTTGAGAAGATACACACTGACGTGAGAGCATAAGCTTTGTAATTCACCCAGCACCAGGCAAATCAGCAGTCACCATCTTGCTAGAGCTGATTGTGAACCCCTCTAGCTTCCATGCACAAGTGATACACTGTACCCAAGAACGGAATATAAAGCTCAGGTTTATAATCACGTATTCTTCTGATATCTGCAATGGAATAAGGTTGAAAAATCCCAGGAAAAAACAGTACAAATGCAACTGCTTTGTTTGGACCATTTTCTTTCCTCCTACATTCTCTGTTTCAAAGCAACACTCATTGCTAACTGCAGCTGGACCAACGCCTCCATTATGATATCTTTTATTATTTGTATTTTGATAGCAGCCACCAACATATCAGATACCACACATTCCCCAGAAAACTCGTAGGCCAAATAAGAAACCAAGAAAGAGATGGCTAACATCTATATAAATGCAGTATGTTTTAAGTTACATATGTGGGTTAAAAACATTTTTATACGTTTAAGTAACTTAACACAGCCAGAAGTATACCTGACTCCAGGACTGCAATCTTTCATTTTCACTGGCTCACTACAGCATTCAAAATAAGAATAAAAATAGAGTATGATTTTGAGGGGATACTTCAAGACAGTGCTATAGCATCATGAAAGATGATATGAAAGGCACGAATGTGAGATGAGATTGCTGTTCAGAGCAATGTAACTAGAAAAAGAGACCAGGTAAGGTATCATCATACGTACAGAAGGTTGAAAATATTTTATAACGAAACTTTTGGACATTTTGGAACTAAAAGATTTTCCTTTCCACATTTTCTATTTGAAAGCTGATTTTACTCATAAATTACATTGAAACAACAGATTTGGTGGACTTGCAACTATGTTCTCCTATGACTTGTACTCTGACTAAAACACATGAATCTAGTGCCTTGCTGTCATTCAGAGCACGGCTGGGTGGCAGCTGTGTGCATATCAAGACAGAGCGCATGATAAAGTGCACAAATAGAGGGAAAAATTTGCAAATTCAGAACAAACCCTCATTTTAAAGTCTTGCAGATCCTTGTTAAAGGAAACCAGTTACCTCACAGCTTTAGCTATGCACCTCTATGACAACTGCATATAGGCATTTCAACAAAATCCTAAAATTACATCACTATGATAATGAACAGTTCCTCTTTAGGTCCTTGCTTGTGAGGAGTTACAAGGAAAATGTGACTGTCACCTTGTGTACGGTGAGTCTGGAGACGAGCAGGCAACGTGAGGGGTAGACCTGCAGCGACAGCCAGGGAGGGGGATGGAGGGAATGATGCCCTCCCATCCCACCTCTCCAGTATTTGCTACCAACCTGAATTTCTCCAGGG
Organism: Aramus guarauna; assembly: GCA_013400195.1. Lineage (NCBI taxonomy): Eukaryota > Metazoa > Chordata > Aves > Gruiformes > Aramidae > Aramus > Aramus guarauna. Next base: position 714,077 of record VXBL01006440.1, on the reverse strand, counting down.
GCTTTTGTTTCTTTGTTATGATCAAGCAGTCAGCCCTGAGAGTAGGACCTGAACTACCTTAGCATGTTGAATTTTAATTAGCCATACAAGCACACATTTATCTATGGAAAGATGGACTCGCATTGCACACTTTCAGATTTTTAATGAGGAATTACCTTTTGATTCAGTCTACCACAAGCCTTCCCAGACAGAATGCTAAACAAAATATGTCATGATATATGCATATACATTTAGTAAAATCATCAAATTATCCTCTATTAACTTTAAAGTTGGTAGGAAAGGATAGGAGATAAGAAAGAAAAAAAAAAAAAAAAACCAACAAGAAAACATGCTGCAACGTAATTACATAATGAAAACTATTTTTAAATAAATTCNCGCTGAACAACACCAACTCTCTCAGCCTGTCTTCATAGGAGAGGAGCTCCAGCCCTCTGATCATCTTTGTGGCCTCCTCTGGACTCATTCCAACAGCTCCGTGTCCTTCTTATGTTGGGGACCCCAGAGCTGGACACAGTACTCCCGGTGGGGTCTCACGAGAGTGGAGTAGAGGGGCAGAATCCCCTCCCTCGACCTCCTGCTCACACTTCTTTTGATGCAGCCCAGGATACAGTTGGCTTTCTGGGCTGCGAGTGCACACTGCCAGCTCACGTTGAGCTTCTTGTCCACCAGTGCCTCAAATTTGGAGAAAGTTAAAAACAATACCAAAAAACTCAGACCAATTCCTACTTGCCGCTGTACAGTACATTTGGCATTTCATTACAGAGGTCATTAAATAACAGAGGTAATCACATGGTGACCGTTTATAATACCATCAAAAGCTAGATTTAAAATGTAGACAAATAATACTGGAGAAAAAAAACCCAGAATCTTATAAAGCAGAAAGCAAAAATAAATGTTTCCTAAGGATATACAATGAAACTATAAACTTATTTAAGCTTTAATGAAAGTCTTAGAAAATATACTGAAGAAGTAATTTCTTTAGACTTTTGTGACTAAGTCTGACTTTCTTCATAAAATTTTTAGGTTCTGGCTCAGTAGAAAATATGTCTAAGCTTTGATATTTTGTACTACCTTTTTGCCACTCAAGGTTTACTCAGTCTAACATGAAACTCTCGACAATTTTTTTTTAATTCAATCCAGCATTAGTTTTAATTACTCTTGCTTTTTGAAAGCGCTCCTTAAAAAAATAGCAAACATTTTATAAATTAGGGGAAAATTTGTGCATAGCTTCTTTCTTTTTTATATTTCAACATTATTAATATTTAGCTGTAAACATTTACTTTCCCATGGAAAAATATTTCCAATCACTTGCAATTAATTTATATGAAACACAAAGATTGGTTTAGACCTTAAATGGGAATTAATTTGAAGTTAGTGGATGGTTTAAAGGTGACTCTAAAGTGTAAATAAGTATTGCATATGGGACTAGCCTGCTCCTATTATACAACCTGTTTCAGCTTCTGTACGCTTAGACAATTTCTACATATTGCAAAGCTCTCAATATTAGAGAAGCTCAGCACTACAGATTTACTGCCTTCCATGCTGTTAAGGACGATAACCTGATTTAGTTCAGCCTGCATGGTCTCTTGTCATGGAGTGAAAAAGGAAGGTGGAATAAATCACTCCTACAATTAGATAGTCCACTGAGGTTTTCCAATATTTTCCTAGTCACCCTCTCCTGGAAGTAATATTATTTTCATATGACTTAAAGTGGAATATCATATTAGGTTCCATATGAAACAATAGGCATAAATTTACAGCAATAAAAGAAAGGAAACCATATATAGACCAGCATATCACACGTACACACATGTACAAACATGCATGACCTTAAATCTGTAGATACACAAAACACACACATGCATATATGTATGTACAGCATCTCCTCTCTGCCTCCAAGTTACATTAATAGAGAGGCTAATGGATTCTCCTGCTTGTTTTGCAGCCCCTGCTCAACAGTTACCCCTGAGAGCATCCTGGAAGAAGCAAGATGCAGTGTTTGGATGAGTAGACTCTAAAATATTCCAACAGAAGAAAGTCTCACACTCTGTGGTTTCCATACAAAACTTCAGGCTGGTTGGGAGTCTCAGTTCCAGTCTGATTAAGTTGAACATGCACGACACAGCGATGGCAATCTTCTGTCATACACTGATGCTCAGAGGGTTAGTCATCAGGAATAAATCAGTGAGAAATTAAGAAAGGTAGGTAAATAAAACTATAGTGATCTACAGAACAGAAGGGCTTGGCACACAAAATGGGAAAGAATGACTCCTGTTATAATGACAACACTTTTAATTATATATATTCAATGAAAAATAAACTATTAGAGAGAGAGTAAAATACTTCCAATTAATGGAAGTAATGTACTGTTCTAACTTAAATGAAGTATTTTTCCCTTGAGGGTTTTACTGTACTATTTTATTTAGCTTAATGTAATTTAAATTATAAACAGAATGGTTTTGCAAGCCCCCAGAGAAATGTATTTTATTTATAATGTATTTCCTTTGAAGAGGTTATGAAAATCATGCTCTTCCTGAAGTCTGTATCTCACATACCACCTACTGCTGCAAGCTAGTCAGTCTTCACAAGTTGAACATGATCAGTCTGGTTAAGTACGTGCCAAGAATACCCCAGGTTTTTTTTCTTAAATGCCAGAGGAAATAGAAATTTGTAATTCAAAAAACTAATAGTATTCCTCCCTAAAAAAGGTACCGAAAGATCTTTGTTGATAACAGTCATGTTTTTTTGGAGGGAATAGAACTCAGCCATAATCACTCCACTTGAGTTTTTAATGCATGTAATGAAAGAATTGTTTACACTATACTCTAGAGGGAGTTTCAGCTGAGAGTAATTATATTTTGTATACTTAAATTTAAATAGGTAAATATTTCCATCTTTCATTTAAATCACAAATCCTTAAAAAAATTAATTCTAGCATAAAAAGTACACTTTCTTTCAGGATGGAAATAATAAATGACCAGTTTGTGTCACCTTTTTTCCTCCAAGTAATTAAAATAATCTATTTATGAATAAATAAGCAAATATGAATGAATAAATTGAACTCCAGTCTAAGTGCTTGCCTCACCATCAATAGCTACTGCATAAACTCAGCTAAGTAACTAAAGACAAAGAGGAAATTGTCTCTAGAAAACTAATTTTGGCCATTAATCTTTTTAAAGCACAATAGTGCCATATTCTCATGGATGAGCCATTAACACGCCAGCCACAGATATACAATGGTCTAAGCTGTGAGGCTTCTCCTGAAATAATGTCAAGTCACTTCAAAGGGATGAAGCAAGTAAGCACTGAGAGATTGGGCTAATTGTGCAACTGCTTACAGCATGAACTCATGACAACCATAGTCATAAATTATATATGCTGTGAACTGGTTATTCTTTTTGTCAAAGCTACTCTTCTGCTCTAATCTACTACCAAAATCAATATATAAATAAATCAATCAATAAATAAAAGTTAGCTTTGGATTAAGAGCTTGAATAATTTTTCATTAAGGGATAATGTATAGGAGCAAACATTTCTGTGTCATTACTCTATAAAACAAACCTCAATGCTCTGGATTTAAATTTCTGATTGAGTTAGTAGATTTTATCAATATGACAAAGTTTCAGGTAGATATTAAAATGCAGAAAAAATATTTTTAATCACATTTATGACTATATACAACAAATATGAATGAATTTTAACACATTAATTTTTTTTTAATAATTGACATGAATATACTGCTGTACAAACCACATTAATAAAGACATTTCCTCTGGCTCTTCTTAGATCACACATTATCTAGTTCACACTTGAAAGTGGCACCAATTGTGTTAGAATTTGCACTTTGTATTACAGAGCTGACCTGTACTACAACCTTTGCAGACATCTATACTTTGCTAAAAGCTACTAAAGCACAAGCATTACTTCTGTTAAATGACAAATGCATGTCATAGTGACCATTACCCTTGCATTTGAAGCAAGATTTTAAGATTCTGACAGCCCAAACAGCCGAGCTAATGTACCCTTGCTAAGCAAAATGATGCTGCTGTTCTTGACTAATATAATGTGTGCAGATGAACTGACAAATTCTGTTTAATGCACTGCATATTTGTGGGTAGTAAAGCACATTATTTTATTATTTCTTTATACATATAATCCCTTAAGTAGCAGCATAGCACGGTAGCATAAATCTAAAGCAATCCACTAGATTTGTTTGCATGAATGGCTTTTTTGTTGTTAATTTAGTATGAGGGGGGAAAAAAATAATATTAATTTCTGGCTTTCTGAAAATTTTGTTACTATATTTCTTGTAGACATATTGTATGGTTTAATGCTTTAACCCTTTATTTTTTGCTGTTTTCCTACTGTCAGATCAGAGTCAATAAGTGACAAATAATACATATTTATACAAGGAGACAGATGTGGACTGTAACAAAATTTGCAGAAGTTAATTATATGAATTCAGGTATTTTCTTTGTTACTTTCCTTTTAGGCTAAAACTGAATACAGTTCAATTCCAGTTCCTTTGGAATACTCTGAATTCTGGCACCAATTAAAAAATTTCCTGCCAAGGACTAGTTGTGCCACTGATACCTTCAGAAAAGGTATTCTCCTCAGACTCAATATCCTCTCCAGCACAATAAATGTCTTTGGGGATTGCTTTCCTGCCCATCAGTTACAGCTGGGGAAGATACTTACAACAGGGAACATGAATCTCTTCTGCAATCTAGAGCTAGCAACCCACTTATGAATTTTTACAATTTAAATCTAACTACTAACCCAGAAAGTTTATGTGTTTTCAATATTTTATTCCTAGAAAATCTGTCATCTGAAGAAAAAAAACAACCAAACAAACCAACACAAAAAAAATCCAACCCCAAACCCACAAACTTTCACCTTACACAAAATCCCTGAAAAAACATCTAAGTAAGCCTGGAATATAGTCAACACATCATGAAAGGCAAAACCAACTGTAACTGAATATGGCCAGCTGTGTAACAGTGTACAAGATACCACGTCCTTATTTCAGGATATGAAAGCAGGGGTAGGCATGGTTTCAGGATTCATCTGAGACACCTGTGGTTAGTATTGAAGCCATAAAGATTCAGCCAGTATGCTATGAAAATGCTTTCCTGTGATGACTTGGTTAGAAGCTTTCTCCAGACAGAACTGAGCGACTGAAATCTCAAGACACTCCAGAAACAATCACAATAAACTGTCAGTGCCACAGTCCCTAAAGCAAGTATGTGAGGAGAGCTGGTTTCTGTGTAAGGAGAGTGTGCCAGCATGTGTAAATACAGGCCATCTGAACCACTGCTACATATCCATGCTTACATTTCATTTCCACAAAATTAGAAATGCAAAACAAGGTGGAAGTTTTACAGAAATGTGCAAGGAATGTAAAAGAAACACCAAGTATAATGTAGATGTAAATGCTGCAGCCTAGCAATTCATGTAAATGATTTTTAATGCCACTGCAACTGAGACATAAAACAGCGTAACATACAAAGGGGAAAGCAGTCAAGTGATAATGAACGCTGGCAATTTAATCAGAACGATTTAGTTCTTTGCCTAGGTTTACTCTCGCAGAGGGAAATGACTTGTTGAAACTAAACCCAGCTAGCATATCAAAACCAGAAGGGAAAACACACTTTTCAAGAAATTGAATTTAACTTGTTGGATTCTGACCTCTACTATAGCAAGACTGAATTATTCTGCAGGGAAATCCTGGAGGTGGAACATTGGCTACATTTTTTTATTTTGTCTGAAACTCACAGAAAACTTGAAGGTTTGTGCAGAAGCTCAAGATGATGAACAGGAATAACCCGAAGGCATCTTTCTCCTGATTACCAATACCATGATACTGCTCTACTCTTCTTAAGACAAGCATAGAGGTTCATTTATGTAAACCTGTTCAGCCCAGCTCTTACCCTGGCTAGCTCTTATTCTGCTAGCTGTGCAGCTGTAATACCTAGAAGCTCAAGGTTTGCCAACTGCTTGAGAATTTATTCAATTTCTCTGTGGGGTTTTGTGCCTAAGCTGAAATTTGCACTACTGCAGCTGCTATTAAAGTTAGCTCAAGTACGCCTACAGGAATGATAGGCATCACAGTGTTCCGAGCACCCACAACTTAAAATAGATGTGGCAAGGAGACCAAACACATCGTGACATATGACAGTCTACTGTTGTGTGTCTGTTGACAATAAAACACATTGCAAAGGTAGAGGGCCTTAATAAATTATTTTGTAGTCCATAAATTGCAAAAGACCATGACTTCACAAAGTGAGCAAAGACGTTTCCCGATATGTTGAATACTTGGAACGATGTAATGTGAATACATATGTTTCTTTGAATTTTACATACATGGTCCAGTGAGGAACATCAAAGCGGCTAGTTGGATCAGGCACTGTGTAGTTCTGTGAACTCCTCTTTTGGAAACAAAACTGGTAGTGTGTCAGCATGTAGGCTGTGAACAAAACAAAAGACAGAAGAATAATTATTAAAATAGATTATGGACACATGGGGGAGACACAGACGTATAAGTCAAAAGGCCTCCTTTGGACCAAGAGAAAACAAAAGCTATTGGTACTTTCTCTTGCTGAATAATATCTTTTTTTTTTTTTTTTTTTTTTTTTTTTTTTTAAATCTTAGAGACCTAGCTGAAAATAGAACTCAAGCATGCATGTATCACACAGATCTGGAGCAGTGGTGAAAAGATGGTACTGACAAGCCTTTGGGCTGCTCACACCTACCCTCAAACGGCTATGTATGATCACAGATCACAGTATTTTCACATGATTTTTCAAACCCAGTGACCAAATTGGAGTGAGGATAACAATTTCTCCAAGACCGCACCGAGAAGTATGAGCTGAGTCAGTGAGGGAGCTTGGCTGGCTTGTGCCTATAAATTGGCACCTCTGAGCACAGAGAGGGATTGGATGCTGAGCCTGCCCAGACCCCAGGAGCAGCTCGATCAGGGGCAGAAATAAGAACTGGGCTCTCCTTTTCTTCCCCAAATTATGCAATCTCTCAAGCTAACCAATTTAGAAGGCTGATTTGGAATATTATTTTCCTGTAAAAACTGTAAAAAAGCTAGAAAAATAAAACCCCTAATGTATTCCATACATTAGATTTTCAGCTGGATTTAATATACTGTTGCTTTTAGAAGTTGACGTAAGTACAGAGGAAGCAAACTGACAATATTTAAAACCTAAACAACACACTTTCCTCTGCAAAAGTTGTAAATTCCTGGTCAGAAGTGTAGGAGAAGGATTAGCCACTGACTACCATGTTCCCTTTCATTATATATAATTAGCGCTGAGTGGAACCATGTGCCATTATTATCCCATTTATTGCATGCCATTGCAGCCTAAGGCTTCAAGACCCCTTTGAATAACTTAAACACAGAAGAGTGATTCTGAATCAACAGATGCTCTGTGTGTTCACTCAGTGTCTCAGCCTTAACCAGCATGCCAAGAGATTTCACTCCCAGGTATTATAAAAAGGAGGCAGCAGACCAGAGAGAGAACACACTGGTTACAGTGGATGCTCAGTTTCTCAGGAAAAAAAACCCAAAACCAGACCAAGAACAACAAGGCTAAGATTATTAACAAACAAGACTGAGACTATATTCCAGTTCATTTTCAGAATGGAAGAAAATACACATTTACCACCTGTGTACATTGCTGCATGCCAACACAGCTCTGATATACCATTAATCACGAAGGTCTCTCCCTCCTCTGGTAAAACACTCTCCTGAAAGACAGCCATTCCCTGCACTAACCCTGCACAGCCACACCAAATGAAGACAAGAGAGGCTGTAGTTGCGAAAATGAGTGGAAAGGAAGCAGATCAGATGAAATATGTCCAGGAAAGAAGCAATGCTCATTATTTGCCTTACAAACAATGCCATACAATTCTTAACTGGAAGGAGCCTGGGCACATCAGTGTGGCAAACCCTTTCATAAGAGCAGGCTTTGATACCCTCTCAGCTCAGATCACATTTAGATGAGAGACAATCACTCCAAACCCACTTCCTGAAGCATCCCTTTTCCTAGGCATTTCTTTGCCAAGCTGTTACACCATCTACTCAAACGTGCTGCTCCTGCCACTGCTCCCAGACAGACAATGCACGGGAAGCACAGCACAAGGAAATGCATCTGCACTGAAGGTCACTGGGCAAAGAAAGCAAAACACTCAGGAGGCAAGGAGCAGGCAGAGAGCTTATACGCATTATTTAACTGCCTCCCGCCTGGAAGGGGCTTTCACTCTGTAAAGTGACGCAGAAGCTCTGTAAGGATGTCATGGAGCCTTTGGTAGGAGAGCTCCATATTTCGGCTCAGGAAGGATGGTTCCAGACTTTTCAAAACAGCAGCTCTGGTTTCAGTATTTCACTCCAGTGATGCAGCAGTGAATCCACACCTTAGTAATTCATTCACTAATTAAAACTACACTTTACATAGCATGTACCAATTATTGTTTAATTGAGGTCCCTGAAGGTCCTTCGTGGAGCTCTTACATACTGTCACCCATGAAACAATGAGAATTACCCTTAAAAACACTTAAAAAAATAATGGTTAAATTATTTGTATACAAAAAGTACAAAAGATGAAAAGTATTTCTTATTCACACTATCAATGCAGAAAAATAATTTGAAATAAATCTCCTTCATGACCAAAGCCAGTTTTAAGTCACTTTTACAGTTTTAAGACTGCAAAACAACTTAAAAAAGAGGCCTATTTTTAATTACTTGACCCTCCTCTTTTAGTTGAGGAATTACAGTTTCTGACAATTAAAACTGGAATTTTAGTAATGCTTAATAATTTCCCTCTTATCAAGTTATTATGTTTTTAGTTAGCAACACACTAATTCATTATTAAATTAGCTTTTCAAGCTATTCTCAATAATTTCTTCCTAGTAATTTTCTACTGCATTTTACCTTTATGCCATTACCATCAAGAATCCAGTTTTACTCCCCTAACAACATAGGTTGTGACTCAGAGCTTTGGAATTCATTGCCCTAATTTACAGTAAACTAGACTCCTCAAATAAGCCTGTGCTGTTTGTATATTCAGTGACAAAACTAAAACTCCACTCTTTATGAAAAGCAATCAAAACGAGTTGACAATTCAGCTTGTGCAGAACATCAAGGTCCATTTGAAGCAACCACGTCAAAGTTTTATCCACACAACATCCTTCCACCTCGGTTCAATTTGATTCTTTTAGAAAAGGGAGAAAGGCTGTTATTAGACACAAAGCATTTGGAGGTAGATGCTTATAGTTAACATGAGGGTGGACCTGTAACAAACATCATAAAACGCAATGGCTGACACCTGAAATACCTGACATAAAATCAGGGACAATGGAAACCTGGTTGATTTGTATTTTACACCTGGAAAACAATGGTTTGAACCATTCTTCAGTGCTGATACATATCAATAGTCCTCCTTTATTCTTCCTAGGAGACTTGTTTAAAAAAAACCACAACAAAACCAAACCAAACCAAAACAAAAAAAACCCCAAAACCCAAACAAACACCCCAAAACTCCACCCCAGTTATCAGCATGATTCTTGGACCTATTTAAGCCAACATCAGCCACCTATAACCTCAATTGCTATGTCTATGCTGTAGAATTTAGTTTGTGAGGTGCTTCTAGGCATCGGCACTTGATTTGTGCTTTTATACTGGGTCCTAGCAGGATTTTAGCTTGGGCATGGTTTGGGAGGCAGCACAACCCAGGAACCTGAGTTAGGCTCTGCACCCGTGGGCACACTTTGGAGAAGAGGGGACTGAGACTTGTGGCATTACAAATACATGCACAATTACGATACCTGAAAAGATGCTGCCATCTGGACAGGTGGGGACTCTGTGTTCCAGGTACAGAACCCAAGATCGTATTTTATGACTTGTATGATTCCTTTCTATATTCATGAGAATCACCGCTTAAACAAGAAGTGTACCTGTTTGCTGCCTTTAGCTTTTGATTTATTTTTGATAAACCGTCACTTAAGACTAGAGTGTCAAAAAGGCCTTTAAATAAGAAAACTGTGAAAAGCAAAACTCTAGATACAGTAATTACGGCTTTGTTTACTTTGTAAGACAAATCTGCATGCATTGACTCTGTACTGAGAAATTGAGTTCCTGTGTTTATACAGAGGTGTATCACGCATCAGGTTTCTCACTATCAGAAATAAATGTCACAGACTGGTAAAACTTCATACATAATACGGTATGTCACCTGAGTGTTTATCAACAGATAAAGGGGATCTCATGGATTTTTATTTTTTTAAATGAACTTCGGGCAATTTTTCTCTTGCTGTAAGGAAAAAAGAAAAGGTCTCAAAAATTGGAGAGACTTAGTTACATATTTGTATTTTCTTGCCTAAATAATCTATTAAAAAAGCGAATCAACACTACAACAAATCATGTTTATCATCCTCAAAAATGCCTATAGGTGTACTTACACTGATAAAAGACACTTTAATAGTTTTACCAATATAATCCTGATGACTTTACAAAATTTGGAAAAAAAAAAGGCATATTACAATATTAGTCCTGCAGCTTCTATTTCCAGCAGACTTTAAAAGGCAGAAAATATTTTGATTCTTGAGCTTCAGGTATAAAAAAGTCTGCAAGCTGAAAGAGGTGGCTCTGCCTTGCGCTTCTTTCACTGGATCTCATTAAAAAGAGTTTAGAATCATTTGGAGCAAGATAAGATCAAAGCTGGATGGTAAGAGATTGCAACTGCAATGTTTATACACTTGAAAAATATCTCTGCACGGACATGAGAGGAAAACATGCTACACCTAGCTTGAGACAGAATTTCTTGCTGGGAACTTTTTTGTTGTTGTTTATTTATTTTCACATTCTTTGGGTTTGTTTTTTACCTTAAGGAAAGAATCCATTTATAAAAAGAGATTTTTCTTCTTCTGTTGACAAAAGGAATCAAGCCAGTTTCCAAGCACAAGCTGCCAACTCGACTCCCAGCCAGCACAGGTCAGAAGTAGGTAAGAATTTTGAAAGGTTGCCATACTACAGAAATGTACGGCTTTCCAATTAGATATCTCAAAAATGGACACTATCAATAAATAAAGTAAACGTGAATCATGAAATCAGGAGAATATATGGGGGAGTCAAAAAAACTGCATTAAAAACAAACCAAATTTTTCAGACATGAAAAATGAAACAAAATTGTTTACAATTTTCTGGCAATGCACTAAAGAGGTATTTTCAGAATTTTTCATTCATAGTTCAAAAATTTGTATTACCAACATCTTTGGCCTGAACTCACTGCTTGAAGTTTGGAGACTAGACCTGACAAATGGACTTTAAAAGAAGCACAAGATTAATTTTAGCTTCATCTTTGTTATGGAAGTGGTCTGTAAAATGATGAATTGCTTGATGGGCTCAGAGAACTCATTGCAATCAATAGTCCCTTCACATGAAATCCAAAATGATGGGTTCGTTTGCTGTCTAATCCTAGTCTAATAAACATGTTAATACTGTATTTCAGGTTTAACTGCTTCAAAAGGCTACATTAGGGAATAACATTTCTAGAATATTCTATACATTAGGTGGAAGGAAGCAGCACAGGCTCATTCTACCAACTTTGACTTACAAGATAAACTGAAGTGCTGTGTCTGTCCTGAACACTAGCTATAAAGATAAATTCTTCCTATATTGTGCAAATGTCAACCAACTCCCCACTGAAATGAATCACCTTCTGCATTTCTGAGGTTGTAGCAGAAATTCCATAAGGCAAAAATAAAAGGACAAATTTAACGTCACACAACAGTTCATTCAACTTGCTCAACTCTTATTTTTTGAGGATGACTGAAAACAATAATTTTATGCTCCTTTCATCCATTTTAACTAAAGATAAAAATTAATGATTAGCATCCTGAATTTAGACAATGTTCTCAACAAAGAGATGTCAATTCACAATACTGACTCAGTCAAACCAGTTTCAGCAGCTGAATAACAATGTTAGAAAGCTTCATTTTGTTTGAAGTTCTGAGGAGTACGGTAAAACAAAATCCAGACATTTCAGGTATGATTTTAATTTGGTAGCCTCACAGCTCAAAAGTTGTTCAGTCTAGACATATCACATTTGTTTCACTTAGAAAAGTGACTTCAGCGTGTTATTGGCAAAGTTGAGTGGTTATTTTAGAACAATTCAATAAGATCTGCTCAGCATAGAAGTGTTCAACTCCGTTCAGTTCACGAACAAAGCATCTCATAAGTGCACTACAGTGTCTGAATATGATCAGCAGCACGAGCAGTTAGGAAAAAAGGAAAACATCAGCAAAAAACAGCTTCTGGGAGACTACTTCAGTTTCACTGCTCTTTATTACTTATTTTTTCTATGTATCTGATATATAATCACAAAAGCTTTTTAAAATTTGAGACATGATTAGAATCTCTTAGATTTTGATTCCTTTGGGTGCTTACTAATGCCTGACTTCTAGAATCTCTGCTTTTAAGCAAAGATTGGGGTTTTTAAGCCAAAGTTTGTTAAATGTCATGTATAATTTTACACGACACTACAAGATAATCATGGCTAAGCAGACCAAACCAGAAAGCTCACTATTTGGTATACAGTTATCAGCATTGATAATTTACGAAGTGGTCCCACTTAACTTTACATATTTTTACAGTTATAGGCATCGACCCCTGAGCTATACAGACTCTGCACAGTCAATGCAGGAAAAGCTGCCACAGCAAAGGACCATTCAACAGAGCTGATACATTTTAGTTGTTGGTCCTAGAATGAAATGAAGTAAGCCTTAGGAGTAGCTCATGTCCTCCATCCATTACACAGCACGTCTGTATCTGGTTTGATGAATCCCATCCTGAGTGTTCACTCCTCATGATCATAAATTAGTATCCATGCTGTTTTCACAAATCCCTTTCATCCACTGTTTTGTCTATAAATGTTCTGATCCAGCCAGCCATTTTGAGTGACATTAGGCTCCACATACACACGTATATATACATGTGTGTGCATGGAAGAAAACACATACACCTTCTCATGGAAGACAATCTTATCTGAAAAAGATGTCCTGAGCAAACATACTGCTCTGTTTCATCCAGACAGTTTCACTATTAACGGTTACTCAAAAGTTTTAAGATATTCATGATCCCCTTACTGACAGTTTTTTGCACCTATCACTGCAATTGAGAAAGATGTTTTCCCCTCCTGTGGTTTTAAGCATCACATCAGCAACAGAAAAAAAAAACCAAAACAACCAAAAAATCTCACAAAAGGTTAGAAATTTCATTATTTCAGGAAATATTTGGGTGTGACTTATGCACACAAGATACATGTCTGGTGTGTTAAATCTGAGAGAGTGGGAAAGCATAAGTAAAGTTTTGAATTATCATATGAGGCAGCTGAACGTGCTGTAATATGCTGCTTTATCAGTTGGAAGCAGATGGACTTTCCTGAAAAGGGATGGTAAGTCTGTTAATGGAAATGTGCTGCCTGTTCACTGGAGTACCCAGGTAGGAAATGTCCCATAATTTGGTCTTTCCTAACTATGCCTGCTAGGCAATAGAGGAAAATCTCAGTAATCATGAATTTCTTTCTAAACTCCATTTTGTACCAAGTATACATAAAATTACCCAACAGTTATCTTCATGAAACTTCTTATGAGAAATTATGGGATTAATGAAGATGTTTATAAGCACAGAGAAGACAAACTGTTGGAAAGAGGTGCAATAGTCTCCCACACTCACCTACCAAAATCCACTCTTCTACATCAAAAGAAAGTTAACAGTATGTATATGCAAACCTTAAACAACCCCTTAAATGAACCCAGACAGTGGCTACAATGCAGCTTTTATATTCAAACATATAAAATTATGTCTCTGGGCAAAGAAAAAAGGTGGTGAAATATTACATGTTCAACTCCTTCCACTCCTAAGAGTTACAGACACAACAACAGTTGTGATTGCATCTACTGGAATTAAACCTCTTTATCCAAGAAGTTTCACTAAATCTATTTGCAAAGCTAAAGAAAAGAAATCACTTTTTGTTTTTCTTCTTTTAAAGAAGACCAGCACTAAACTCGCCAGCCCCCACCGCGGCCCTGTGGGGCTGACGGCCTGGCCTGTGGGCACCAGCCCAACTTCAGCCTGAATTTCAGCTCCTCATGGAGCAGGTGGCTTCCCGGGTCCGAGGGCAGGACCCTGGGACACTGCGACACAGGTGTCGGAGCCATCTCCTGTGGCTGCCAGGCACCCGGAGGGAGAAGTGCAAATGGCGTCCCTCCCTGGGAGGGGAAGGGGAGACACTCCTGCAATGCCCTGGAGACACCAGAAAACATGGCAGCACTGATGCAACCTCCAGTGCAAATGTCACTTTAAATGATGAAATAAAATCAGCTAACAGGGCTTGGATTTACTTCTGCTTTGGGTGCCCAGGCCCAGATGCTGGTGGAGAGGCTGCAAGGTGGCCTCTGTGACGAGAGGCCGGGGCTGCCCCGTGCCGGGCACAGTCAGATCTGGCCGGCTCCAACCAACCCACCACAGGGCATGGTTGAGCCTGGCAGCCACAAGTGGGCACCTCAGGGAAAGCATATTTAGAAAAGCACAAAGTGCTTCATGGCAGTCCACACAAGAGCAGGTGATGTGCCCTGAAGGACCTGCAGCCCTCAGAGACCCCAGGCTGGAGCAGGTTCATCCTGAAGGACGGCAGCCCGTGGAGGCCCCAGGCTGGAGCAGGGAACAGTGTGAGGAGGAAGGAGCAGCAGAGAGGAGCTGCCATGGACTGACAACAAGCCCTGTCCCTGTCCCCCTGCCCAACCGCAGAAGTGACTCAGGTCCATGGAGCGCTGCCCTGAAGGGTTGCTGTTTGGGTTGACTAGGTTCAAAATGAACTCCCACAGGCTACAGCTCCATACAGTACAAAACCCCCAATGAACTGGTGAGGATCTCAACCCAGACTTTATCGGGATGCCCCTGCTACCCAGCAAAGGCCATTTTGCGTGGTTTGGCAGCTGCTCCTCTCTCTGATGCTGGCATTCAAAGGGATAGGTTGCCCATTTCAGGTCTCAGTGCGTAACTGGGACATCTGCACTTCTTTATATGAAAGCCTAACTGTACTTAAGCTCCAGGACTGAGTACGCATAGTTATACACCATTTACAGACTACAGCAACATCTAACCTAACACAAACCAGTGCAGGAAAAGCTGCTCATTTTGACTTTTAACTAAAATTTGTCATTGCTAAGAATGCAAGTTTTTGCTCACTGTTTTTTTCAGCAAAAACTGAGAGAAGTGCTCACTGCAGGGACATACTCCTGACCCCCGGTGGGGGAACATCATAAGTAAGCATTGGGACTGTGACACGCCTTTGCTCATCTCTGAAAATCTGTTAACCTCTGTAGATCACTTCCAGTGTGGCTTTCTGTGCAGCTGAAGTTAAAAAATCTGTTATTAATGTGGTATTGAATTAGTATACAGAATTTCAGTATTGGAAAAAAACAGCTCAGCCATTTCTTTCCCTATCAATATCTTGAATTTTGTTTGAATGTTTATACAAACTAAAAAGCTAACCAGCTTTTGGCTAGTGGGGAGAAGAGACAAGGAAGAAAAAAAAGAAAAGAATTGTATGTAGAAAGATAACTACCCTGACATGAAACCCTTGTGTCATGCCACATTCTGTCATTAAATTCACAACTTAATCAACAAATCAGATTCCCAAAATTACAAAGTATACTATGTCATCCCAATGCCAATACTTCACTAAAACTAGACAGACAGCCCAGGGAAAATAAACCAATGGCTTTCCTACCACTGTTTAACTCTTCTGCTCAGATAATACAGGTATGGCTTTACACAGGATTTATTTAATTCTGATTATTGGAAAAAGCTTGCAACTGGTTACTACTGAGGAAAGTAGTAATCAACATTTGTTGTTGATATACATTTAATCAGATGAGTTAATATGAGAAAAATACTGTAAAAAAACTGCAGAAGTATACAAACTCAGTTAGTGATATATGAGATTAAGCTCTATCTAATGAGATATATCTATGAAAGGAACAGAATGACCTATTACCCTACCAGGGCAGAGAACTGGCGTGGACCAGAAGCTCTGTACACTGTATGTAGGCTTTGACTTCCACAGGCAATATCATAAGAACAGGCATTTCTGGCTGATTCACTATAATCGCTCCTGCGTTGCAGTGCTGCTTTGTGATTTCGTGATTTTACAGGTTATTATAGTAATGGAAGTGCTGTCATCTAAACAAAATGTAAAAGCACATATTTCCCTTGAGAACTGATAGCAACCCCAGTTACATTTTCTAGCTGGCATAACCATGTTTCTTACCTATACATATTTCCTTCTCTATTTCAAGTTAAATCAAAGAGCAGTAGTATTGTTTCTATACATTCACAGTAGAAGTGATGTGCCCTAAAGCACAATGATTCTGGTTTTCTTGTGTATACAGTTTTCACAGTGATGCTTTGGGCA
Organism: Aramus guarauna; assembly: GCA_013400195.1. NCBI lineage: Eukaryota > Metazoa > Chordata > Aves > Gruiformes > Aramidae > Aramus > Aramus guarauna. The sequence continues at coordinate 697,596 of VXBL01006440.1, read as the reverse complement.
GCAAAGAAAATGATGGCTTTTTTTGATAGATGATATGAGTGGATGTGACTTAGATTTTTATATATTTAAGAAAAATAAGATGCCTCTGAAACTAGGGAGAGGATTCATACCTGTTTTCTTTCCCTTTACAGGCAGAGGTGAAAGTATACTGAAAGCTCATTTTCCTCTTCAAGGAAACATTAACCAGACCAGACCAATCTCAACATGATGGCAACCAATGGCACCAGCAATACAAAAATTTTCAGGTACCTAGCTAGGTTCTGTGGAGGGAAAAATAAGATAAAATAAAAAAAATCTTGAAGCCAATGTCATGGTTTAACCCAACGGGCAGTTAAAACAACACTGCTGTTTGCTCACTGCCCCCTGCCCCCAGTGGGATGGGGGAGAGAATTAAAAAGAAAAAAAAAAAAAAAAAAAAAAGGTAGAACTTGTGGGTTGAGATAAAGACAGTTTAGTAGGACAGAAAAGGTTAATAATAATGATAAAAATTTACAAAACAAGTGAAGCACAGTACAATTGCTCACTATCCGAAGCCAATGCCCAGCTAGTTCCCGAGCTGAGCCACTTCCCAGCCAACCTCCCAGTTATATACTATGCATGACAGCATATGGCACGGCATATCCCTCTGGCCAGTGTGGGTCAGCTGCCCTGGCTGTGTCCCCTCTCAGTGTTTTGGGTGCCCCCACCTTCTCGTTGGCAGGGCAGTGTGAGAAGCTGAAAAGCCCTTGACTGCTTGGCAACAACTAAAACAGTGTGTTATTGACATTATTCTCATCCTGAATCCAAAACACAGCACTATGCCAACTGCTAGGAAGAAAATTAACTGTATCCCAGCTGAAACCAGGATAGCCAATAACTAAATTTGAAGGTAAGAAGAGAAGTTCCTGGGTTAAACTGACAGGGACTGTGGGTTTGATTTTGTTTATTATTGCCTTTCCCTGGAATATGGGGTATAGTGTATGCCCTACAAATGTGTTTCATTTAATGTATTAGCTGCTTCTACAGGCACAAGCTATTGGCAGTGGCCTTCATTTCTTATACTCTGAGACAACTTGTAATTGTGGCTTTTGACCTTTTACTGTAAGTCATAAGTAACATGTAAGGTCTTCAGTGGCCCCTGTGAGCATATGAGCAAAATGTTTTGTGAACCTTCTGAACTAGACATTTGCTGAGTAATTGCAACGTTAGGAAATAATCCTTAAAAACACAGGTGCTTCCATTCCTATGGCACACAATCACATTAGCTTTATGTTTCTGCTGAAGTAATGCAATTCAAGACTTAATAGCAGTATTAAATTGCATAATTAATTTAGAGGCATTAAAGCACACCAAGATATATTGAGGCAATTAAGATCTTCAGCAACATTGCCTTATGACAGTTGCTGCCTCTGGAAGGCAACACAACATTAGCATACAACCAGCCCAACCAGGGGCTCTCACTGGGATAAGATTTTAAATTACTTAATAAAGACTTTACAGACAAAAATTCTGTGATCATCTTCAAGGGGCTCATGAGTCAAGTAAGGTCTTGATTTATTACAAGCTAACAATGAAATTACAGAAATTATGTATCTTGCTGACATTACAGAAAATGGGACAGAAAGCTCAGCTATTTTTCTAAATGCAGTAAGAGGAATAATGTCAAAGCTGGAGTTAAAACCCCCAAGGCTGAGCTCAGATAGCGGTCTTGCATTAGTATAATGAAATACCAACGCAGAATACCCAACAGAACTTATTGTGCTGGTTTTTTTTTCTTGAGGAAAAGAAAGAAAAAAAGAAAAAAAGAAAAAAAAAAAAGGGGCCAGTACGGGTAACTTCTGAATTAACTGACTTCAGGTTACACTCCAGTGTTACGAAAATAACTGCATCAATTCTGAAAAACACTGCATCTTTTCCTTCAGCAATATCCCTATGGCTCAGTTTCCCAGAGATGTAGGAAATGCCCCGAAGAGGGCTGTTGCTACCACGTAACTTCATTACTTATTTTAGCCTGATGTGAAATACCCCTTGCAGCAGCCTCTCTCCACGATCACAGGAAGACGCCCAATGGCTAATTTACATTAAACATCCAACATCTAGACAGATAACTTTAGGCAAGTTGAATTCCACCCAAAACTAAGTCAAGAGTCTGGATAAAATTCTGACCTTTTCCTTCTTATTAAGCAGTGATACAGTCAAGATCTGAGGATTTTTAAAGCACAGCCACCTAAAAATGGTCTGAAATCCATGGATTGCTAAACTAAATTTCTAAAGCTTATATCAAGTCTGCCAAAGCAACACAGATTATTCAGTAATTGCTATATTTCTGCTTGATTTGTTTGGCTTTTGTTTAGTTGACAACATTTCTGAACAGAAATCTAAGCATTAAGAACATATAATGAGAAAATGAGTTGGATGTCACATACAGGAATAGTTAACGTTTTATGGTTTTCTATCATAACACCCCCAACCTTTGTAAACATATGTCAATGGAGAAATCAGTTGGTTTCATGACGCATAGCTAAACTTCAGCTTTGCCATGAACTCTACCAAAGATGGCATGCTGTTGAACTGAATCCTGAAGCAGAGTGGAGAGCAATGCGTTACTCTGCTTGTCTGCTCTAAATTCCCTCCTTGTTCCAAATATAATGCACCCCTTAACCATCCTTATCCACAGGAAAGAGACTGTCCTCTCATCACTGGATTATTCTGAGAGCACAAAGCTACGATACCACCCATTCAGCACCACTCATGCCATTTTTCTTTCAGCGTAGGGGTCTCTGTGGTCCTACAGACATTTTTCCCTCCTCTGTACACCTTGGTACAGCATAGCTCAGCTCGACAGGCATTCAGGCATTACTTCATGCCCTCCTATTTTTTTAAACAATGCTGCCAGCCAAGTATATATATATTGCTTACAGACAGGAACATGAGCTGCTTCAACTCAGAATGTTATCATATTCCTATAGTTATTCATCTCTTTAAAAAAGAAATTGTCTGTATGCGCTTTTTTCCAGTTTAGGAATCGGGTCATAATCTCGTACTATGTTAAATCAATGAAAGAAATCCAGTGTTAATCCTCATGAAGTAAAAACAAAGTAAAAAGAGAAGCAAGCATTCCTAATTGCTCAATATTGGTCCTATTCTGGAAGAAAGCTTGGCAAAGAAAGCATTGATGAAACTGCTTCTGATGTCATCTATGCCTTTGAATAGTACAGTTTTCTTATGGAGAGCTAATTTAACGGGAATATCAGTTCAAACAACAGGGTGGTTATACTTTAATAGCTAGTCATTTTCAAGGACAGCCTTTCTACCCTGCAGCAGATAAATAAATTCCATCTACAAAACTTCTTTCCCTACCATGTAACTTCAAACAAGTGAACTTTTCAAGGCCCTGTTATTGGTATGATTACACAGTATAAGAGTCACTCTTTCTCAGCCCAGCAAACAAAAGAAACAACTGGGAACATTTTAATAAGCCTGTAAATTCAAAAAGCAGTGGGAAATTATGAAAAGTATGTTGATGCCTCAAATATTGTTATATATGCATTAGAAGTAAAAATGTTTAAAAAAGCATACCACTCTGCTCTGACAGAGAAGAAAGCAGAGTAAGGAAACACATAATGGGTAAGAGTAAGGGTCCAGCAATGCAAGTTCCCAGGTGGGGTAAGCCTTCAACCAGTTGGATTTGTCTTCTTATATTGAGAAGCAGAGAGAGCGCCTGTTGGTTGTGTGCTTGCAAATTTAAATGAGATGCATTTCAAAGCAGTGTTAGCTGAGACAGAGATTTGCTCTGGTACAGACAATAGAAATTTATAACGGGCATGACTTTGACAATTGCTTTTACTTAAAAGAAGGCTATCACTTCACAACTGCCTAGCATTCAAATGACTTGGTAAACTCATGATACTCTCTCCAATAAATCAATGTGCAACCAATCTGCGGCTGTTTATTTCAGATGACCTTTTCTCTAACATTTTATATCTTAATGAAGAAGCTTGTACCTTTTTTGGGGTGGGGTGGTGGTGGGGGAACTCCACTCTGAACAAGTATCTGTCATAGTTTGTTTCTGGTCCTTCTAATGGTGCAACAGTACTTACTAAAGTGTAGGGCTTTACCCTAGTTTCTTCTCACAATCTGAGATTATTAAACCCCCTTAAACTCACATGAGGTTAACTAGAAAACCAGCTCACCATCAACATACTCTGTTGCACTGGAGTGGAAGGTTATTGCCCATATCCTTGCCTGACAGTATTCCCAATTATTAATTAAAGTTGCTCTGACCCAACTACTCTACTCAGCCCAAATCTCATCTCAGAAGGAAGAGGCACAAGGAAAGAAGTCACTTTTCTCCACTTTTGAATGCACCTCGCTCAAGATGAAGTCAAGATCACTGTTTCTTAAAAGATATAATTTTTCAATAAATCTATGTGTAGCATTTATACTTACTCACTGTTAGATGCTAAAGCTTTTAGCGGAAGAAAAAAAACCCAACTCAACCAAAACCGAACCAAATCTTGTCAGGAGCAGAGAGTTTAGGACGATCCTGAATTTGTATTGTACTGTTGGAAGGAATCTGTAGGCTTTGCTGAAATAATGCTGCTGCACCAAGCACCCTGCTAGTCTTGGTCCCAACCAGTTTGTAGAGCACAGCAGTTCCCCTGGGGTCCTCACACAGGCCAGCGAGTCTCCTGCCAGGATTAGTCCCAGAGCAACAGAGGAACCACACAGGTGTTCCAAAACAAAGCCTCACAGAGAAATCTTGTAAGAATTTTAATAATAAAAGCCTTATTTGCTATTACATAAAAGTTCTTTTACTTGTTCAGAAATGAGAAAAATAGCAAATTCCTACCTCAAATTGAGATATCTTCAAATACTAATATTATAGCAAGGAAAGGAAAAAGGACAATTAGAAAATGGTCTAATTTCCTCCTAATGCATTATCTGTAACTTCTCTGATTTCATCTTTTTCACTCGCATCAATAAAAAAGCAAGTTGTTCTTTACAAGAAGGTATTCTTATGTCAATGTACTGTTACCGTTGACATTTTGAAGGTTAAAGTTCTTTTTATTGCCAAAGGAATTCAAATAATGTAGCCAGATGCAGTTTTTTTGATCCAGGTTATTCCTTCAAAGTGGTATTGACTTTATTCCCATATTTCTTCAACATTTTTTTAATGTGATTTCTAGACTTTCTAAAACAAGAGTTCTAACTTTTGTTTTTCTTTTTTTTTATTTTTTTTCCTAGTAAGTAGTTATCAAGACAACAACCTTGATTATCTAAGACAATAATCAATGACAAAAAACAGAAATCAGGTATTTTACAAATAACTGTCAAATCCATTTGTGTAGTTAGATGACAACAATTTAATTTACCTGATAAAAAGATATGCTCTTTAAGTTTCCTGTTACTATTGTTAACGTACTAGGCTGGTACATGTTTTGCAGTTTTGAATATTAAGCATCACATTTACTTGAAGTTGAAACTCCATACCATAAAAAAATGCAGTTGAGTTCTACTTATTGGTAAACATTCACCTTTGAGGTTCCTGAAAGCCCACTAGGCTATAAAGAGCCCCTGGTAATCTATTTATGATACAGAACTATCGCCTATGAATACCTACCACAAAGAAAAAGAATTAGTATACAGGTAACAGTCACATAAAGCAAATTTTCATTTCTAATTTAAAATCAAAATATCTAAACTTTCTTTCCCTTTGTCTCTACTTTGAGCCTTGTTACTCCCAAAATTTGTGAAATTATTTGTTACAACTCACGTGTTTTAGGTTTTCACGTGCTGATGTGAAACCCAGCAGCCATCACAACAGACTGCTCAACTGTCCACACGCCTTACGGTTATGCAGCACATTCCATTTACACCATACATTTGCAGTTCCTGGCTGTATAATAATCTGCATCTTTGGACTCTGTGGCAAGACATAACATGCAAATCATTTCACATCCAAAGGGCACTTGGAGGGGACACAGCATTTAAGAGGCAGGAAGCCACTTCATTACGAGAGTAACTCAGAAGTTCTTCCAGCATGTCTAGCCCAGCTGCCTGAGGAGCCCATCAAGAACCAGATGCTAGAAAATATCTCGCAAGAACTTGCCATTTGCATCCTGTGATTGCCATCCAAGAAGAAAAAAAGATGGAGGAACCATCTGATGTGACAGAATAGCTGGCAATCCCTGCAGAGTTGTATCCTGATCAAATGATTTACACAAGTGCTTGAAGTTAGAGATGAATATTAACGGATCAGTAATGATGGACAGCATGTTTTCTAACAAAACCTAAACATATTTCAGCAAGGAAAATACAGATTTATTAATTTATTTAATCTTGCCAGTTAGTTAAGTATTTTTGCAATAACATAAATGTAACTTGCTTGTTATCACAGCAAGATACATGCAGCTAAATTCTGGGACATTATGAAAAGCATGGATGGTAAACATGATGGGAGTAATTTATTTTTCCTTTACATTAGTCTTGTGTTTTATTTTACAAAATTAACAGTTGGGTTTTTTTATTTTACTAGAGCCTGGGGATAGATATTTGTACTGTTCACAAGATTTCTTGCCTGGTTTACAAGCAAGTAATAAATGAATAGTGAAATGCACAGATTAAGAACATATTTTTAAAATTTAATACAGTTTTTTTGTTCAACTCTCTGAAATAATATCTATAAATGTGTAGATATATTTAAAAAGACACTTCTTAAACTATACTCTTCAGCTTTTTTTTTTTTTTTTTTTCCACACTTTATAAGATTTGTTGAAACCTAATAAAGGTATGCATTTCTAGGGAACCCCTTCTGTATTCTACAGTTCATAGATCCAAAATAGGCAGTTTGAGTAAATTTTCTTTAAATTCATTAACTATTTAACTCATTCATTCATGTTCCTGACAGGAATATCTACTACACAAAGCAAATGTTAGAGTAAGCAAATATCTGAGAGTAATAAGCAAATTACTGTCTACCCTGCGTGGAAATTGGTACATTTTCTATTTTTTTGCCAAATGAGTTTCAAACCTGGACAAATTAAACCAAACTAAACATCTATAGGAAGCTGTTCTGTACTCTCATTTGTGGAAAACTGGATCTTAACACTATTCTTGCTGTAATCTCTGTTCTACATCTCTTGTCTCTGTAACTGCCCTGAATGTCATCAAGTAAGAGACAGTAATCACAGAGAAGCCAAGCACAGTGCATTATCTGTCCTAGGAGCACCACCAGAGCAGAAACATCCTCTCTTAGCTACTCTGACACAGCATCTACTGTGTGTTAGCTCTAGCAGATCCAGACCAAAGGAAAAGGAAGGTCATTGCCTCAAAAGCTAGTACACATGAATAGAGAAACCGAGACAAGCACTTAAAAAACAGCAACAAAAGAAGCAACCCGAGCACACTTTGCCTTGAGTAATTTGTCTTGTTACAAGTTCCAAGAGATATACATGGAGCTCAAAGGAAGAGACGGTCCATAACCCATGCACTCTCCTTGAACCAGCATTCCCATCAATATTGTACTCCTCATCTCTAAAACAATCAGATAACTTTCCCTTTGAATTGTGACTTCAAAGCAATCAACATTTTGGGTCTGAAAAAGTTTACTGATTATATGCTTAATCTAATAAAAAGTAGCATACAGGGTGATTTACAAAGCATTTTCCTATAAAGGCTAACAATTTCTTTGGAATCTTTCCTGTTCCTAGCATCCCTAGAATGACCATTAAACTCTGGCAGCTTAAAGACTACCTCTATGTATTTATCAAATCTTATTCCAGCTCTTAGAAGATAAGATGAAAGGATACTGTTACTAGCCAGGCTCAAGAGTTATGGCAGTCTAAAATGCAGAGCACTTTACTTGATGACAGATTTTTTTTTAATATATTTTTTTAATAAAATTTTTAGGAGGTTTTTTTTTTTTGTGGGTTTATCTTTTCCCTTTTGGTCCCCCCCCCCCCTTAAGTAGGAAAAGAAGTCATAAAACATGGTAAGTCAATGGAAAAGGACAGTGATTTCTAAAGAGACAGCTGAAGTGGTCCAGTAGCAATATAAACAAAAGGAATATTATAAAATGCATTGGGAGGGGGGGGGAGTACTTTTTGTACAAGTGTCAACACAAAACTCAGGTAACTTCTACATGCATTGTAATTGATGATAAGACCTGGCTTTTCTTCTCAAAAGAACCTCCACCCCCAGGTCTATAGGTTTTTGCTTGCAATATGACAAGCTACCTAAGCCTGTGCTGAGTGTCCTGGTTTTGGCTAAGATAGAGTTAATTTTCTTCCTAGTAGCTGGAATAGTGCTGTGTTTTGCATTTAGTATGAGAACAACATTGATAACACATCAATGTTTTTAGTTGTTGCTGAGTAGTTGTAGCGCTCACACTAAGTCAAGGACTTGTCAGTTTCTCACACCCTGCCAGGTGCATCAGAAGCTGGGAGAGCACAGCCAGGACATACCCTGCCATGTAACATCATGCTCCAGATATAACTGGGGAAGCTAGCTGGGAGGCAGGATTGCTGCTCGGAAACAGACTGGGCATCGGATAGGTTTATTTTTCCTTCTGCATGTGGTGAGCAATTGCATTTGTGCATCATTTTGTTGTTGTTGTTGTTATTACTATGACTACTATTATTCTTTTCCTTTGTTATCCTATTAGCCTGTCTTTATCTCAGTTCCATGAGGTTTTTTTCCCCATTCTCCTCCCCATCTCCTTGGGGAGGAGGGGGTGAGCAAGCAGCTGCCTGGCGCTCAGTTACCTGCTGGCGTTAAACCACAGCACTGAGAAATGTATTTTGATTTCGGGTCCAACATTTTATCTCTGCAACAATCTGCTTTTTATTCCCTCTGATTTTGTTTTGTAGCACACTTGATCAAGTGAGTCTCTCCCATGAGAATGCTCACACCAAACCCATGACCAATCTAGCTGCTGACTAGCCCACTGTGGTAAGCCAAAGTAGCAATGATACTCCCCATTCCCTCCTAAAATTAAGCAAGGCATAATATTCAAAGAATACTCTGAAAAGAAAGAAAGCAGCAGTCTGAATCCCACTATATTAAATTTCATGCTACTTTTGAAAAAAGAAACTAGGTTATAACATAGTAAAACAAATGCAATAATGAAGTCTATGTTTTCTTTCATCCTTCTTTCCCTCACTTTCCCTTCCATGTCTAAACACACTTTCAATCTTTTAGCTTACTTTTTCTTGAGCTGTAGCATTTTTTTTATGGGTGCCACTAGCATCCTTCAGCCTCTGAAATCTCCTTTTCATTTTCATACCCTTCCCCTCTTTCTGCCTCTGTTACTGAGATGTTCCCTGTTCTTTTTCTTTCTTCCCACAAGATCTCATTTCATTGAGCCTTTTCTCTGAGCAATTTCTTGATACCGCTCTTGATGATCTTTTTTTCAGCAAAAAGTAGAACTGCTGCATTAGTTTGGAAGTTTAAGACGTTTAAATGGTGTGTTTTGAACTCTTTTTTTCAGTTTTGTTGATTTATACTTTAAACTTTTGTAGTCTGAATGGGACTTTTCATGGGCATTTTGGAGGAGAGTGAAGGTGGAAGCATAGACAAGTAAACACCATAAAAGAGGTGGACACAGTTTGCAAACATTACTTTCAAAACAAACATATTGCTTTTATCCCCAGACAGTTTCCACTGCCAAGTGCCCTCAGAAGGGCAAGAGGTGACCTCTAACTCAGTCAGGACACAGAGACAGCATCGTGTCCAAAGGAGCAACAGTGGAGCAGAGTCTTTGCCTTCAAAGCAGGGAGTACCAAGGACACTTAGGATTTGGACCTCTTTCAAAAAGATGCCTCAGCCATGCTACAGAGAGAGAGAGAAGGAAATACATTACCTCTGCTCTAATTTACTTTTCCAGTGAATAGGCTGAAGTTATTTATCTCTGCATGTGTCCCTTACAAAGTATGGTAAGGAGGGCATGAACCTGGCAATGATACACATTAAGTTGTGAACCACAATTATGAAACTCTGTAAAGAAAGTCCCTGGGAAACAGTGTTGAGATAAGTATAGGAAAGAGAAAATCAAGTCTAAGAATTGTGAAATTTATTCAGGGACAGATATTTACAGAATACTAATAGTTTATCATATAACAGTTGAATAGAAAACTAGGTGTGTAGAAAACTAGCTATGCTATTTGCTTTCACACACCTCTTTAAAAAAAATGAAGAAAAAAAAAACAACTCAAAGTTTCAATTGCTGGTATTCTTTTTTTTCTGTCTTGCTTGGAAAATTAATAATGAAGATGAGGGGATATAATCTGAGTTACCAGGGACATTCTTCCTCAGATAACATGATAAATCTTGACAAGATATTTCACTTTCCAAGAATTCTCATATATTCACAGAAAAATGGAAATCCTCTACTAATGGCATTAGTATATCTTGGCAAAGAAAAGTTATTCAGCAAAAGCAAAACACCCAAGTGGATCAGAAAGTACTACCAGCTGTCATTAAAATGTCTGAAAAGCTTTATTTCCAAAGGAAGTTTAAAAAAAATCAGAGGAGGTGGTCTGAAAAAAAAACTTGCTGAAGAATCAGAAAGCAGTAGAAAGCTCTGAACCAGCTAGCCACCTAATTGAAAATTTTTCTGGGAGTCTGCTAATATTTCTCTTCTTGTTTTAGGCCACAGAATTATTCAGTTATGCCCTTGGGTAAGTATTTCCATTTTTAGTCACAAACATGAAAATAAAATAAAATCTAAGCCTCATAGCTGTAGACAAACACCAATCCAGCACATAAAAAGATAATGTCACATCCCATTTTCTATTGTTTTCTTTTCAAAGCTAGCTCCATGATTGGGGGGGAACAGATGAGGACGACTAAATTATTCTGATTAGAATTGGGCAATTTGGAAACTTAAGCTAACATACTTCAGTGAACTCACAAAGAAAACCATCAGTGAAAGGAAAACTGTTTGAAGCCTGACTTGGCTAGAGAGGTGGAAGAATCTGCTTCTAGACAGAAGATAAAAATAAAGAAGATAAACATAAAGAAGAGTATCCTACATTCCATCCTGAAGAGCATGTCTTCTCGTAGGAACAGTACTTACATGGACAGCAAGGTAACACTTTAGTAACTGCTAACAACTACAGGGAAGTTAAGGCACTAGGCTATACACAAAACTGGGAAAGTATGTTAAGCCTACACAGTTCTTTCTAGCTATTGCCAACCTTTTGGGTGGCAACACTGCTGGCAATCAAAAATACAAGAAAATATGTTTTTCTGTAAACAGATTAAGATTAAAAACACATAATTGTTCATGCTACTTTAGCATTACTTTGACAGAGAAATGCAAATTAAAGCTAGAAGCTTGACACCATTAGAAAGTTGACTAAGTTTTGGTAACTATCAAGTAGAAGAAAGTCTAGAGAAGAATTGAGTACCTACATCCATTATTTTCATATTTTACTTAAGATTTAGTTGCTCTGACCTGCTTTAAGTGATCTGGTTAGATGATGAATACTTCAGGTAGCTTAAATACAGTACACACTATACTTTAATGGCTGCAAAACCAAAACTCACGAACAGATTTAGGCCAGAATAAGTTTTCTGACAATGTCTCTCCCAAAGACATTTCAGCATCTGAAGTAAATTAGTCAGTACTCTCATCATCACTCTTGTGCATTTTCTTCGATTACATGCAATTAAATCTCTTGTAAAAAACTACACCAAAACAAAACAAAACTCTTCCCAACCATATCTAGAGTAAGAGTAAGCAGCATGGCAAATACTGTGCAAAAATGCTTGTTGCTCACATTTATCTCTAAAGGTAGTTCCAGAAGAAAATCAGCATTGAAACTCTGAAATTTCAAAGTGAATATAATTTAAGACACTTCAAACATATAAGAAGTGTATGTCAGAAATTTTGTTTTGACAAAAGCAAGTCCATTTCTGATGTCAGTGGACTAAATTTTTTGCATTTAAAGCAGATTAAAGCACTTAAGCAGAAAATACCAGCAATATGACTGATTTCTATTGAAAATTGATATGATGTTACTTGTCACTTCATAGTATCAGTTGATACTGTTGCTATGATTGTTTTCGATTAAAATTATTTTTAATTCCTAGCATCACCTTTTCAATCCATTTCAAATATTATAGAAAAAAGATTCATTCCTCCTGTGCCTGACTGGCTCGTGTTAAATCTCTTTCTGTTCTACAGCACTGTGCATGTCAAGGAGCATGTTAGGAAAATACCATCTTCTCTTATAACAGATTTTGTCAAGGTGAAATGCTGCTCTGTTACAGATTCTGCCAGAGACCACCATTTGGTCTACTGTTTGATGCACTGTGATGTACAGAAGGATAAAGGTGGCAGAAACTCCCTACCATGTGTGTTGACAAGTTTGAACAGAAATGAAGAGTTTTGCCTCTTCTTCATGCCAATTATACCTATATTTATGGGTGATGCTGTAGGGCACAAAGTGATTATTTATGACTATGAAAGTATAGCTTGAGATGCTGAAGTTAGAAACATCTCTAATAATGGATTATTATTTTTTTCTCTTTATAAAAGAAAGTGATAATTGCTGGTACCTAAGGTATTAACACTTTTATGAGTACTACAAAGCTTTGAATGATATTGTTCACTTCCAGTTTTGCTGGTCCTGTTCCATGTCTGAAGCCAGTTTTCTGTAGGTTTGCGTTAACAGCAGCTTTACAATTAAATGGCAGCAGCAGAGTGATTCACAATGTGACAGCTACATCTTTGTATCAGGAAAAATGTACTTGCAGCACTTAACCACTTTTTAACTTCACACACTATTCCAGAGCCAACTGCAAAATGCTATTAAATGATGCTTTAAATCTAGTAACTTATTTTGCTTTTGTCAAGTGGAGTCTATAACCAGAAAGCAAACTCTCTGGATGCATACAGAAAGATTTAAACTACAGTTTATGATATAAAACATTAGATAATCTCTTGGCAATCTCCTTTCTTCCTTTTTCTACCTTGCTGAAGAAAAAAAAGATTAATCAGTTTTCCAATCTGTTTCACCACATAGCTGCACAAACAGTTTTGCGGTAACACAGGAACATGTGACAGGCAGAAAATACTAGACTTCAGCATAGCTGGATAGCTGTATTGTGAAACCTAAGATTAATACTGCTTTGAAGTTGTCGGTGCTGCTGAGACCGCAGAGTATCCTTGCCTTCACACGATGTTACTGGAGACAAATGAATTATTCAGAGTTTTTAAAGTTCACTATCTATCTCTGCAGAAACTGAAACTGCACAATTAGGAAACAACGCAGAATCTGCTCACTCAGAAGATCTTGTTTACTGTGGAAGCAACATTACCTATTGGTACAGTTGTTAACCATTGTTAATAACTCATACTGATGCTGAAGAACCATCATATCCACAGAAGACTGAAATGGCTAGGAAATAGTTAGCAATTGCCTAATTGTTGTTCATGATTAAATACAGAAGAGTATCCAATTAAAACTCTTAAATCCCAGGTTGAGTTAGAAGTAACACCAGTTGAAGTGATCTCTATGTTAATAACTATAGATATATTTCATGAGGATGATTAAACACCTGAGCTTATATGGTCTTCACCAGGAGAATTTCCATGAGAAGCATGATGGATAAGTTTTATAACTGAGTAAATAATTTGTGTATGATTATTTCTAGATGAATCTAATATAAACCAACTTTTCCTTTCAAACCAGAATGAAAAAGTAAATTCTCTTTTTTAATCAACAAACCATGCCAACTTTACAACTTTGCCACAAGACAAAAGATTTTTTTGAGCCAAATTGTGAAGCGTTGTGTTCAACACAGTGCTGTCTTGAAATTTAGAAAGACAATATCTGAAGACCATCATGAACATTAATTCTGAAAATTTACCCAGGCTGTTTCTCAAATGAATAGGGAATCTGTTTTTACTTGTCTTCAGTTGAACACTTGAACCACCTTTAGTGGATACTAAATGGCAGTCTTGACCCTATTGACTTGTAACAGCCAATTCAAATGTTGAATGCTATATACATGCATGAAGAAATAGCCATTTTGAGAAGTTTTAAAAGCTTTACTTTGAGTTTCATTCACATAGATAGTGACAAGTAAGCTCGATAGTCAAGAGGGGACAAAAAAACCCCACCTACTCTGAAACTAATCTAACAGAACTATCCTGCACGTATTATGCATGCTGAGACTTATGATAAATTGTTGTTTTAAAAGCTTTTCTTGCCATGAGATTAGATTGCATACATCACTTGCAAGCAGAAAAATATTACAGGAATGATGAGACTCAAATCCAAAAGTACATTAAAATCTTTATATCACCTCAAATTCCATGGCCATTTTCTTTGCCTCTGCGTCATCATTTTAAAAAGAATGAATGGTAATGAAGTCACTACAGCTGTAATACAGTACTATATACTTCTCCCCCCTACCCCCCAAGCAGAAGTCTCCCAACTTGCCTTAACCATTGGTTAGGAAATTTCTAGTTCATATTTTACTTTTGGACTTGAAACTAGTCTAACTGTTACTTTAGCCAGAATAAATCTGAGCAAGTCAGAGGCTTGGTCTAAGAGCTGAATTGGTTCCTGGCTGCTTCTGAGCATAACTATGGATGGAAAGTACTTATGCATGTCCCCTCAGTGTTCCAACAAGTCTCATATATGTCTCTGGATTACACTTTTAAAAACCACCAACTACATGGCTTGTGTAATATTTTCACAAGCAGCACAGTTGCCAAAGTCATTTGAATCTATCAGATTATACCAGATACAAAAAAAGGGCATACATGAAAATCTAACAAGGTTCTAATTAACTTTAACTGTCTTCTTTTGGATTTTGCAAAATGAAACATACTAAGCTGCAAACTTCATAAGTTAGCATGGATCATTAAAAACAATCTGCTAAATTCCTCAAATCCAAAGGCTATTATTAATTGTTGTTTTGCACTTTGGGCATTCTGAGTTAGTGGCAGTTTATGCCTTGGCCAGACTACAGAACCTAAACGTAGGTTCAAAACAAAGCAGAAAAAAAAGAATCTGAGAACTGCTTAGGTATTAAATAGACAACAACATTTAGTCACATGACTACATCCTGGCAAAATCTTTGGAGCCTTTTGTTAGAGAAAGGCACACATTTCTGATGAACAAACTAAAATCTAGTCCTTTTAAGATTTCTGTGTCAGCCATGCTTAGCAAAAAAAATCTTTGACTGCAGCTATGTTACTGAAATGTAAGCTGTGCCATGTATCATTTCAATTAGATAATGATTTGGAGAGAAGCTAAGCCTTCTCCCCCCCTCCCTCCCCATTTCAATCTTGACTGGTTATATGCTGGCTGTGCCAACAGAGTGGATAATGAGAGATAAGTTTTCTGTAATAAAAAACCCAAAAAAACTAAACCATACTGAACAGCTTCCAGTTGCTATACGCTGGCAGAAGGATGTGGGGACAGAGTGCCCTAACCAAGAGGTGATAGAGAATAACTCCTTAAAAGCACAGAGACAATGGAAATCTCACATCTAATAGAAATTGAAGGCTTAGTTTGAAAACACCTCATTATTTCGACATTTCTGTATGGTTAAAGAATTTACTAATTCTATTCTTCACACTTATCTCTGACTTTCCATGTAGTGGTGGTTATATTTCAAGCTCTTAATGCTGGTCTAATATTTCTTCATGTGTAATTGTATCGCAAGGTCACATATCTCTGACAATGTGCAAATTCCTATTAATGACTAGAACACTCCAAGATGTGAAGAATTTCCCAACAGTAATTTCAAAGAGAAAACTCAGCAAAGGAGAATTATCCAAAACTCATTGCCATCCAAAACACTCCCTAGAATCAATTTTCCATTTTGTTAGAGCTGGGAAAAACCTGAAACTGTAAGAGCAAATAAGACTCAAAAGCATCATTCCCCACCTTGACGTTGTTTTGCTGTTGACATCCTCTCCCAAATTCCTAAAGGAGGCACCTGATCAAGTACCCCTGAGCTGTCACTAGTCCCCCTGTGTCCCCGCAATGCTCTGCTTTGGTTGCACAAGAGGAAAATCAAACAAGATAGGAAGAGCTGTGAGTTTTGGGAACAGCTGTAAAAGTCAATTATGTATTTGAAAACACTTGAGAAACACAGAAAATTGTATGTAGGTTTACCCCTTTGATAGGACATACACTGTGCTCTCAGCACACCTCTGGAGTGAAGTATTTCTTTGAAATGACAGCTCTTTCTATCTTCCTGAACTTTAGATGAACCAAAGCAGAGAATTCATATATTTTGTATCTCCTTTTAATATACACATAGGATGTAAAGATATCATAAAAGTTACGGTATAAATCAGATGTCACCACCTGTCATCTTTAATATTGGCATTGCTCTTCCAAAACAGAGTAATCTGCTTGAGAATGACAGGCGATCTTCCCTTATGACATGACTTACATGTACTTATCCCTTCCTCTTCTCTCCCATTTTCACATGCTTTAGTTTTATTACCATTGGCCAGAAAGTGCACTCTAATAAAACTAAGCTAACCATCGTTCCATACTCAGCCCAACTTTGAGCAAAGCCAGCAGGAGCCCCTGCAGCGAGACGGCGGGGTAAGGAGGGGGCTGGGGAAGAGCCAGCAGATGAGGAGCCCTGAGATACCAGACCAGTCCCCACCGCTGCTGCTTCCACAGCAGAGCAAATTAATCATGCCGTGAGGTGGTACAGTTTACTCTTTAATCTCTTTACATTAGTAACACCTCACTGTCGCACCCACTGCTGACTATGATGAATTAACATGAAAGGTTCTGCAGTATATATTGTATAATTACACCTAACTGCCAGATATGACATGTTAATACTCTTGTATATTAAAAAAAAACCAAACCAAACCTTCACTCAGTAGGCAAAAAGACAGAAGATCAACTTCAGGGAAGTCAGTGCATTTACTCAGGAGTTCAAAAGGAAGCCTTTGGAGTCCCGTCTGGGATCTTTTTGAGACTAAAATTTGCTCTGGCTAATGTTAGATCACCGTAAATTCTGAGGAAGCCCATTGAATAAATATATATGTATATATCTCAACATAATACAGACTGGAACCTATTTCAGGATCTTCCCGCACTGTCTATAAAGACACAAATGGAAATACTAACAGGTTTTCAACATAAATTAAAGCTTTTTTTGGTAATATCCTCATTTAGCATGTCATATCTAAATGTCACCTTTAGTTCACATAAATGTCATCTAATTAGTTCATATAAATACTTTTTGTGAAATTTCACCCACCTTAAAATTTTAGAAAGGTCAGAACTGCTAAGCAGAAGCACATATATTCTCTCTGCCCCTGTTTACAGTTGTTCTGCAAAAATACCAGATAGAGAATGTTGTCTTTGGTCTGTAATGTCAATAAGATGCACCTGAGACAACATTTTACACAGATGCCTGTTCTAGTCAGTCCTCAGTGGTGAGATACACATTATTCCAACCAAAACTCAGAAAAGTAAAAAGCACCGCACGATTTCATACTCCTTATTCACTATCCTGCTTACTCAGTATCCTTCTAATAAGAAGTGAGAAAAAATGAAAATGTCACCATAGCTTCTACATAGATCCTTCCTTTAAGAATTTTGACTTCTTTCTTTTCCAAATACATAGCATTTTTTTCCAAATAAAACAAAACTTAGATCATAGAAGCAAGTGATTTGCTGAATTTCATCTGCCTTGTCAAGTCCTCTTATTTTCATTTAATACATTTAAACACTGCAGGTTTTACTTTTTTGCACTTTAAATCTGTAGCCTGAATATAAGCCCAGAGTATGAAGTTGTATCCCAACAATGCATCTTCAGCAAATGCTGATAAACAGGCCACAAAGCACGGCAACAAATATTTCTAATCCTACACATATTATATCAAAACTCCGATAAGAGGTTTTATAGTATTTAATCCTGCATATATCAAAACTTAGATAAGAGGTTTTGTTGTCTCCAAAGAGACATAGATGCTTCAAGACTGATTACAATTTTTATTTCTCTTACAACAAGGCTTGAAACAATCGCTCCCATAATTGTTCCTTAGATCGAATAAATCCAAAATTTCAAATTAAAGACAATGGATAAAGGGAATAAGAGAACATTTAAGATGTCAAAATGTCTCATAATTTTTGTTTGTTTCCAGACTACATTGCTCTGAAGCGCCAGAAATAAAGACTAGGAATCACACAGATTTTTAAAAATAGCTTCAGAATATTTCTAAAATGAAAGGCTTCATAATGGGACATTCTTAATATTAACATGAAATGAATCCATCAATCAAAAAAAATTACATAAGACCCTATTTGTTTTCTATATCAAAATAAATTCTGAAAGTCATTAAACAAAAAGTAGAAGGGTTGGAAACAGAAAAGCTAATTTTGCTTTCTGCTACATTAGCATGAAACAAAATATTATGGAGATAAAAAACAACACGTAAATAAGCTTAGATTAATTACTAACATTTGGGTTTGGCTGTAGTTTAGCCTTTTTTTAAAAAAAAATATCTCTCTCATACTGCATTCGATTTTGGACTAACTTCAGATCAAAATCAAGGACTGCAGACCCATATCAAGTGTTTTCTGCTTCCTTACTCAGTAGAGAGATTCAAAGTCACAGGTGAAGCATTTTGAGAGAGAGGTTAGAGGGAATTAAAGGATATGAAATATATAGAATCTCTGAAGTCCTTTACTTACGATTCTGGCTTCTAAACTGCATTTTTCTTCCAGTTTAGTTTCACCACAGGCAGCTACTTTTCATGTGCCAAGATGGCTTTGCAACATGAACAAAACTGCAGATCAGGAGATTTGCTCCAAAGGTGCACTCTTGAACTAAACCTAAAACTCCCAGTAGACCAACAGTCACTGAAAGGACACAGTTGATTTCTGCCAGCCACCCTCCTCCTACAACTATTCTTGGGTTATGGAAAACGTAAATGAGATATCTGTATGTACAGTCACATTAAACAGTTACTATAGAGTGTGTGACATTTAATATTTGCTTTTGACTCTGAACTGCAAAGTCAAAATCCCTGCTGTTATGTGACTATATGAGTATCATTTATATTTGTATAAACTCGTCCACTGAAAGCTACTTGAGGAACAATGAGAGAAGACCGATATCCAATTCAAGTGAAGATAGTTCAACTGAAACAGGGTTTCCTTTTCAGCGAGACAGCACATTTACATCTTCTTTATTTCTAAGATGTGGAAGAAAAAATGAACCAAATATTCTAAGGAAAAAAAAAAGAATCTGTATGTCTTTGGTCAAAGAATGCACATCACTAAAACAAAAAATGGTCATGTACCTCTGTAGGTGCATGAGAAAATCTCACTATACCCTTGTCTATGCTTTGTTAAAGCCCCTCATTCAAGACAGCTTTTAAGTCTTTGTTCACTTTATGACTCTCATGGTGACACTGACTCATACAGACTGAAGTTACAAGCTAGGATATTGACAGTCTAAAACAGAGCAGGAAACAAAACCGAGACAGACTTAATAGTTCATTACTACAAATTAATTTTGATTCTTCAGCTGGATAGGATAGCAACGTTTGATTTTTCTCTTGAAGAAGGTGGTATCAAACCAGCAGCTATACAATTTTGGAAGAGGCAAGATCCCCTGAATTTGCAACTGCAAACATCGTTTCTGGAGTCCAAAGCAAGGTGACTGTAAAAACAGCCTAGTACCCTGTCAGGGTGCCAGTGCTAAACATGTTCAATAGGGGCAAATAGGCTGAATATGTTAAACGGAGATTTAAGATTCTTACTGCTCCATTATTTTTTTGTTCATGCAGCACTTGATCCTCATTCCTGTGTTTTCCTCTCTCCTGTCCTTCTTGTCTTCTGCT
>VXBL01006440.1:663227-677339 GCA_013400195.1 Aramus guarauna | reverse complement strand
TTTTTTTTTTGCAGGCACCTGAAAAGGAATACAACTGGCTTGTTTCAGACTAACAGGACACGTATTGTTAACTGTTCTTTCTTTCTCTTTGTAATAATCTCTAATACAAAGATAATACCTAATATAAAGGTATATTATATCCTTATAATATAAAGATTATAAATTATATGATTATGTAAATTATATAATATAAAGATATAGCTTTAGAAATTTTATATAAAGACATAAACTTTGTATTTTATATAGAAAGTAAAACTAATCTATACAAATGAAGTAGCAATTAAAAGCATATTGGAGAAAGTAACAGCAAGACACATGTATTTCTGGCAGATTCTTGCCGTTTCCACTGCTTGCTAAAAATTATTAAATGAAACTATGGGGGAGGGGTTTTCTGTTTGTTTTAAGATTTATATATATACAATTAGTTTTACTACCACTGATTAATTAATATAATGCTATAAAACATTTTGAGAGTAAATATTGCGTGCAACCATTACTATTTATTTACTACATGTTTGAATATATTTTCTGTATAATATGTAAATATATAGATATATCTAACTAGAGATTCTAATGTAATTTTACAATGTCTTTAAGTACAAGCCCTACATGAATTCAGTATGATAAAAGAACAAAAATCACCTAAAAAGTGTTCTGTAAAAAGGACATGGAAACATACATGACAAAAGCAAGAATGCATACCAGGCTCGAACATAAGGAAAACGTAAGTAACCCCTCTGCAGTGCAGAATGAGGATTCGCCAAATGAGAAAACGTTGTAGCACAGCAGGTCACACGGAGCGCTGAAAGTCAAAGGCTCAGTGACGACAGACACTACAAGCGCCAGACGCAACTTCAAAAGCGCTGTAAAAAGTCCAGATAAGAGCAGTTGTTCTGGAAAGCAATCCTCTGCGTGTCCTCTGCCCTGGCATAAATAACGGTGCAATCTAACGGTACAATCTGCTCTTTCTTCTGCCCTTACCGTTTGTCCTGCTCTTGCATGATCACAATAGGCACCGCAACTCTAATGCGCAGAACAACGTGAAAGAAGAAAACAGGTTTTAAAAAGGAATCTATTGAAAGGTCAGAGGAAAAAAATCTAGAAGGTTCGTTTTTTTCCTAAAGAAACAAACAAAATCAAAACCACCAAGACAACTCACATGAATTATGTCAGTGTGATAAAAGTGAAAATAATTAATAATTATTAATTGAAATAATTAGTCTCAAGAATTGGCCAGGACAAGAGAGGTTTGAAATACTTTGCTTTATAATAAGTCATCATTCACTTTACGTACTTTCACACAGGTTTCTGTTATCTCAGAATCACATCACTGCATTTTTCTTTCTTTGCTTCTTTTCCTATGGTATTTTTGCTGATTGTACTGATTACTCCTGGGTTTGCTTATGTGAATTATAGGTTAAATAATCTTGCTAACAAGCCAAGACTGTGAAGTTTGTTTCTGGCAACACAGAGTTCTCCANCATCGTTTCTGGAGTCCAAAGCAAGGTGACTGTAAAAACAGCCTAGTACCCTGTCAGGGTGCCAGTGCTAAACATGTTCAATAGGGGCAAATAGGCTGAATATGTTAAACGGAGATTTAAGATTCTTACTGCTCCATTATTTTTTTGTTCATGCAGCACTTGATCCTCATTCCTGTGTTTTCCTCTCTCCTGTCCTTCTTGTCTTCTGCTTCCATCAAGCAGACAAGCTTAGCCAAACTCTGAAGTGATGTAATTGCTGCGATAGGCTAAAATGCAGTAAGCAGCCTTGCTTCAGGCCAGGAAGTCTAGGGATAAGTGACCAAACTCTATTAAAGTCAGCTCAGGTGCAGGAGGGGTTCGGGAGCATAAAAGCTAAAGCACACTCTTCTTGTAACTGAGAGCCTGCCTACCATATTTCACTCCTCTCTATGAGGAGCAAACTTTGGAGACAGACCTCTCCTTTCCAGCTTCTCATCCCTTCACACATTTTTCCAAATGGTTAGACCATTTGGGAGAATGATTTTGAACAGCCATTGTCACTGTGACTAAAATCTTTATGCAAAAAAAGCTAATACCAACATTAGCATTTCTTGTCTTCAGGGGATAATACTTGCTGGTAAAATTACTGAGGGGGAAAAAAAAAAAAAAGGAGGGAAAAAATTTAACTACTGAATGTCAACAATGTATTTTTTGTTGTTTTCCTTTTCTATTTTCATATACCACTAACATAAATGGGAGGTATCTACATATAAGGAAGGCCAGTTCCTGTACACAACCAGACCAGCTTCATGATAAACAATGATGCTATTTCTCATACAGAAAGACGATTCTAATACAATACTGAACTTTCTAGCTCCACGCAAATTTTTTTGTATTGAGCATGAGAGGAGCCAAGCGTGACTGATTAGCAAGTGAGATGGGTCAAAAAGCCTAGCCTGTTCTTCAAGATGAGAAAAGGAAGAGACACAAGTCCTTTTTTTTTTTTTTTTTCAGGCACCTGAAAAGGAATACAACTAACTTGTTTCAGACTAAAAGGACACGTATTGTTAACTGTTCTTTCTTTCTCTTTGTAATAATCTCTAATACAAAGACAATACCTAATATAAAGGTATATTATATCCTTATAATATAAAGATTATAAATTATATGATTATGTAAATTATATAATATAGAAAATTTCTAAAGCTATATCTTTATATTATAAAGACATAAACTTTGTATTTCATATAGAAAGCAAAACTAATTATACAAATGNCATGACAAAAGCAAGAATGCATACCAGGCTCGAACATAAGGAAAACGTAAGTAACCCCTCTGCAGTGCAGAATGAGGATTCGCCAAATGAGAAAACGTTGTAGCACAGCAGGTCACACGGAGCGCTGAAAGTCAAAGGCTCAGTGACGACAGACACTACAAGCGCCAGACGCAACTTCAAAAGCGCTGTAAAAAGTCCAGATAAGAGCAGTTGTTCTGGAAAGCAATCCTCTGCGTGTCCTCTGCCCTGGCATAAATAACGGTGCAATCTAACGGTACAATCTGCTCTTTCTTCTGCCCTTACCGTTTGTCCTGCTCTTGCATGATCACAATAGGCACCGCAACTCTAATGCGCAGAACAACGTAAAAGAAGAAAACAGGTTTTAAAAAGGAATCTATTGAAAGGTCAGAGGAAAAAAATCTAGAAGGTTCGTTTTTTTCCTAAAGAAACAAACAAAATCAAAACCACCAAGACAACTCACATGAATTATGTCAGTGTGATAAAAGTGAAAATAATTAATAATTATTAATTGAAATAATTAGTCTCAAGAATTGGCCAGGACAAAAGAGGTTTGAAATACTTTGCTTTATAATAAGTCATCATTCACTTTACGTACTTTCACACAGGTTTCTGTTATCTCAGAATCACATCACTGCATTTTTCTTTCTTTGCTTCTTTTCCTATGGTATTTTTGCTGATTGTACTGATTACTCCTGGGTTTGCTTACGTGAATTATAGGTTAAATAATCTTGCTAACAAGCCAAGACTGTGAAGTTTGTTTCTGGCAACACAGAGTTCTCCAAACATCTTACCTGTATAAAAAAATGATGACTTTCTTTTGACATTTAAGAAACATAAGTTTAAAACGAAATGCTTCTCTGTGAACCAACATTTCTTGTTAAACATGGTGAGGATCTCTAAAGATACCACAGATATTTAAAGTATCCCACATAAAGATATCTTCTCTGGCAAGTTTGATGGCAATTTATAGAAGACACACATAACATTTCTGAAAGTTGCAATCTTGCTCCCATTTCCTCTATACATCACTCTCTCACAGGAAGCGAATGGGGTATAAGGGTGTAAGTGCAAGAAGATTACAAGTGGGGAGAAGCCTCAGCACTGCAACGTTAATCAGTAGTGGCACGTCTTATATGTGGGACCTCACCGTTAAAACATTCTCGCTCTAATTTTGAGATGCTTCTCCTTCTAAATTTGGAATTCAGTCAACTTATCTTTTCAAACCAACTGCTGAAGTAGCTGTGAGATCATATAATGGTCTTTCTATGACTAACTGTTATGTACTTGCTATAATTACGATGAAATGGGTTTTCATGTCAGCTTGAGATGAACTTCTCATGGAAACCAAAGTTACCTTACAACTCGTATATCAATACATACCCTAAAAGTAACCTCTGGTAGACAATTCAACAAATTAGGCTTACATGATTTATTTCATTAAGGACATTCTTTGTACCTAAATAATAGCCAATAGTTTATATATACTTTTAAAAATACTATTCCATGCTCAGATTAAATTCTGATCATCTGCAGTTAAATAATCCATTACTGAAAACAAGCCCAAAATATCTTAAAGTAAATATTTATGCTGACAGAGTGAAAGGCTTTTCCTAATCCATTCTATCCTTATATTTAGTAATCTCTGTTATTTTAGTGAAGACATTAATTTGCCCAGATAAAAACAACCAAAATAGTGTATTTTTATTAAAAATACAAGATGACTAATACAAAACAAACTTTCCTTCCAGAGAAAAATCTCAAGCCATTCTTAATCACTACACTGAAAGGCAAAGTTTTTCAAAATACCTCAGTGCAGGAAATTGCAGATACTAAAATTAAAAAGCAACTTACTCGCTACAGCTGAATAATAAAACTAATTAAAAAATACTCAAGAAGTATACAGTCACATCTGATGACATTTTATGCAAGTGAATAAGCTCTCAGTACAGATGTTTTTAATTATTTTTGTGCTAAATTAGTAGTGGGGATCCCACTGTACAGTACAATATAAATACACATAGTATCAGAAAGCAGTAGCACTTCCCTGAACAGATGAAATGAAGCTTAAGTATCAAGCCTGTTTCCAGCCTATCGAGTTTTTAGTCAAAACACTGGGTAAACTGCAAAGGAAGCGACCGCGTTGTTACTTACAGCTAAAAGTATAGGAAAATTTCCTCTCAGTTGGAGACAAATACAACCTTTTCCATAATTCCTTAAATATCAAATAGAGCATATTTGTTTTCTCTACCAATTACTGCTGTAGATCTCTGTCCTCTTTATTAATCCAGAGTTCACTGGAAATACAGCATCTTTCCAGGATGAGGATGAGAACAAGGGCAAAGACCTCGCAAAGAGAAGAGCAATGGGTACGTTTCTCAAAGACTTTAGAGAACTTTCTTAATAATACTTCTGCTGGCAGGCACAAACGCTACTTCTAGTTGATATTCCTTTGTGCTACATAGCACCACCACTACTGCTACATTCCTTTTTCTCATGGACACTTCCACCTCTTGCTTCTCCTGTGTGCTGTCTTTTCCTTTTGCTCTGCCTTCTGGGCATGGGGTTTTTTTGTTCTCTTACTAACCTTCCCCCCAAGCTCGTTAAAGTCTAGAGACAAAGCAGACAGCTACTTCAGTGGCCACGCACAAAAAAAAAGAAGGAAAAAAAAAAAATCTTTCTTCTATAACTTCAGTTGACACCAGGTTTACAGAACCATACAGGCCTTCAAAACCCCTGAGAGAACTCACTCACAGGCCAGCAAAAATAAAGCCAACCAATGGCCATAAATGACATGCACCCACATAAGTATTGACTACAGCACAGATACTTCACTTACTGAAGTAACTTGTCTTTCAATATTGAGGTTAGGGACACAAAATGCACTACTTTCACAGTGCAGCATCTGCTCTCGTGCTTGAAAATCAGTTCTGCCTCTACAGGTTTTGCCACGACTTTCTCATTACTTGGTGTTTATGAATTACTGCTAAGAAGCATCTTCCGGGCCGTGAAGGGCCAAAATCCTTGAAGCTCATGGCAAACCCAGAGTACTGTATTTACTTTTCTAAACTACAAATACAGAAATGCTGACAATTATCCATCTATTTTTTTCCCCTGTATTTCCCTCTGGCCATTCGCTAAGTGGGTGGATGGATGCTGTTCAATAGCTCACCCTCTGTCATTACACCCATAGAATAGATTATGGGTACACAGTACTAATGAGACCCTCAGAACAAAATATTAAATGTCAGTCACCCTTGGAAACACATAGCAAATTAAAACTAATTTCATGTGTACACCACAGAATTACAAATTGATTTTGACACGACCAGAGTAAGATAAAAAGCCTGTAACAGAAAGCAGGAGGATCTGGACTTTATAATCAAATAAAGCACAGATGCATGTTAGAAAAAATAACCCAGCTTGGTGACTCAGCTACATCTCGTGGGTACTATTATGATGAATGAAGATGGCTGCTGGATCAGTACAGAGTTCTTACTCAGACACTCTCCCAAATCAAATTACAAGTCAAAACAATAGGGAGGCACCTCAGAATAGCCCATAGCCTGATGATCAGGACTAAACCTGATGCTACAGTGAGGTGTTTTGATTTCATTATATCCTTTTACATTTACCTTCCTCTTTTCTGCCCCATCTTAGCAAGGAGAGGGTCCTTCCACCTCCTGCTGTCCCGAGAGCCTCTTGGATCAGACATCATTGGAAGTGTTCAAGGTCAGGCTGGATGGAGCTTTGAGCAACCTGACCCAGTGAAAGATGTCCCTGCCCATGGCAGGGAGGCCAGACTAGATGACCTTTAAAGGTCTCTTCCAACCCAAACCATTCTGTGATTCCACAGAACGTGGAAAATGCTGGGGCAGGCTGCGAGGAAATCGTATGTGTACTGATACCTTGCCCACCCTTAGAAAGATTTGGCCTTTTATATCACAGATACAAATTCAGTGTGCTAGACAGAGCCCCTGAAGGGAGCCAATAAACTCTCTGATTAGCATCACCACTAAGTAGATGTTACAGTACACTTTTCTTGTAATAAAACAGAAGGCAGAGAAACTGCTTCTATGCTCAGAACAACCAAATGTGCCTGGGGACAGGTTCTCCACTTTACTACCCCGGAATTACACTGGTATGACTCCACTAAAATAAGACTGTGTTAACCAGAGTAGAGATGGAGATGGTTATCTTTAACACTCACCTAGCCTTGTCACCCTGTATTTCTGCTATGGAGCTACTGGTGGGTGATCTAACATGAAAATACCTTCTTTCCCATCACAGCAGCACAAACACTACCAGAGCCCTAATAAGACTCATTTTGGCAGTTTAATGAGACTTCTGTGACTCGCGTACCTTATGCTACCACTGTTCAAAAGAGCATTTCACTGGGAATGCACATATATCTGAACTGCCAGGCTGAGAGGTCTGGAAAATCTGCTGGTTCTTCTGAAATATTTTAAGCCACTTCTCACCCTTTCTAAAAAGGAGGAAAAATTTTAGCAGATCACTTTTCCTGAAGTAAAAAAGTATTAATGGTCATAGCGTGTACAAAATGAGGGCTTCTTAAAGAAGACAGAGGAATAAAATATCATTTACTTCAAAGATCATGCAGTGCTTTAATTAGAGTTCTCCCTCTGATCAGCTAAAGCGAAGGAATTGATGTTTGATACCATTACATGAAATGGGCAATTTAAAAACTGCTATAGTTTTGATATCAAAGCAGGAACTGCAGGATTCCTTCTCTTTCCCAGTAACACAGCTTGGAATAGGCAGACCTGAGATGAAGTCATCATCTGTATTCAGCGTAGGCCATCCTAAATTACCCGCTATGAAATTATCTACTAAAATCTTTCCTAAGGATTGCAACGTGTTGTGATGAAGTGCACACAACTAGATTTGAAATGCTATCTATCAGTCACTAACTTTCCAGCATTCAAACACCAGTTGTAAAGGAAAGGGAAGATGGAGAGGGACCATAACAGTAAACATCTCACCTTCTTTAGAAATCACTGCAAAAATGTAGTTTTCAAATGTTTCCAACTACTGTTAATCTGTTCAGCATGTTTCTAATTAGAACCTTCCCAGCAATCCAAAGCCCGCATGTGCTTGACTGAATTAACACAAAAGATAAAATGATATACAGATCAAAACATCAAACCACAGAATTACCTGATTTTTCAGCCGCTTAGGATTTATAATCTCTCTCCTGAGGCATGAACATTTCTCTTTCTTAAATCTTACAGTTTCAAGGTTTTCTTTGCACAGTTGATTTCAGAACGAAGTAGAACATTACTGGCCTTCTATTGCTTTCCTACACCACTCTCCTTAAATATTTGGAGCCTAGGACATCAAAGGCAGCTGTCACTCCCTCAAACTAACGCTACTACTGAACACATTAGGAAAGCTCTCATCTCTTCAAAAGCTTGTCCCGTATGATGTGTTTGGGTTTCCATCCAGCAGCATTTTTATCGAAAGTGCTTCACACTTACTTTTCAGCTTTCAGAGAAAAAAAGAAAAAAGGGAAAGAAAAAAAACAAACACAAAACCAAACCAACCCCTTAGCGATGTTCTGTGTCTCGTGGGGTTTGAACACATCTGTCTCCAGAGAGCAATCAGAGGCTACGCTGACATCAGTCAGTGGCGTGGCACGCAGCAGCTGGCGCGATGCAGCGGAGCAGCGGGTGCTGCGAGCAGGGCACACACAGGCACAACAGGGTTTCTGCTTCACACCAGTGTCCCCATCCCCTGACCAGACGTGTGGGTTGTAGGAGCCCGGAGACCAGCGTCCCCAGAAGCCTCTACTCTCATTCAGGAGAGCACATGCTGCCAGCTCTCCCCACAAACACAAAGCAACAGCCTCTGAAATGCATCCTAAGAGGGAGCAGTTCTTTGAAAACATCCCTTGCTTTAAGGGCAAAGAGAGCCCTTTTTCAGCGCTGTGTCTGAGGATCGTAGAATCTTTAAGGTTGGACAAGACCTCTAAGATCATCAAGTCCAACCGTCAACCCAACACCACCACGTCTACTAAACCATGTCCCGAAGTGCCACATCTACCAGGATGAACCGTGTCCACGTAAACAAAAAACTCAGCCATGAGCACTGACAGTAAGGAGATGTCCACTGGAGAGAGAATTTGGGGAATTTTAAAAGGAAGAGGAACTCTTCCCTGCCCCAGCGCACACGCTCCCCTCCTGCCATACTGACTAGCTAAGAGGAGGCCATGCAGCCTGATTAAACACGGTGTAAGTCAGCATTTATGCCCCTGAGCACAGAGACTACCATGCTTCAAACCAACTGCTTTGATTCTTGTTCTTCAAAGAGAATAGTTATTATATGTCTAAGGGAACACCCTCTAGAGTGGCTAATTCAGACTTTTCTCATAAAATACATGTAAATAGCTCAGTATAGGTATATTACATGAAACAGGAAGGATTTCCCACACACACACATTTCCATGATTCCATCAGAGCTGCTCTTTATAATGGTAAACAATTTTTTAAAATCACAGTTTAAATGTCTATTGTGCTTCAAAAGTCTGCTTGTCTGCATTAAAATATCTCTGCATTGGATGAAGCTTTTCTCCTTTAAGCCAAAAATTAAAACACAAGTTAGAGGCAATAACCCAGATTCCCTAACCTCTTCAGGGAGGGATACAATAAACTTTCTTCTCAAAAAAACAACGAAACAAAAGCCGCTCAAACGAAAATGATTTAAATTACCTATTAAAAGGCTGGTGATCACATGCAATGCAAGTAACAGAAAGCTTTGTCTTGTACTACTTTGCATATTTAACAACACTCCATAAGCACTAATTCTCAAAAGAAAAGTCCAGGGATGTAGTGAATAATAGTGAATCTCTACTACGGTGTAAGGAAAACTGCAAGGGAGATGCAAAATCACTGTCCCAAGGCAGAGAAGAAATCTGGATACAAACCTTGACTTAAAATTCATCCTTGGCCCCTGAGATGCATGGGGTCAGCCACGATTCGCAGCCCAGCCACGCCAGCCCAGGTGAGCCCAGCTCATCTCCTGAGGCTCTGCAGCCGCCAGCCTTTATTTAAGCTGCCTCTCTCCCCCAAAGCCCCTGGGGCCGCCTTCCCTCAGGAGCAGCCCGGCAGAGCTGCCTGGTGCCATGTGCTGAAGGCATCCAGGAGAGGGCAAGGCATGTGTGCGGGGGAACAGCCGGAGGTAATCATGCGTCCTTGCTCTCTTTTGCCTGCAGGACGGAGAGTTGCCCCAGTAATCCATCACCAGGTCTCCGGTGAGATCTTGTGAGAAAAACGTGCCTAGAGAGCCTGTTGTCTCCAGCTGTTGTAATAAATTCAGTTCCACGCAACGAAAACATAAGTTTGGTCTCAGGGCTTCAGCAAGGCTTGAAGAAATGAGGGCACATTGCTTCCAGTGACTGGTTTTAAAACATGACACAGACCACTGGGAAACACGAGCTATAATGAAAATGAAAAATGAGTGATACTAACCTACCTGCGTTTTTGGCCTGAAATGAGACCAGATTCAGTGACCGGGATTTGCCACACAAGCTTAATTTTAGTACTGGGGGTAACTTCTCTAGCAAAATTATTCTCACTGTATAGGCAATCAAAAGAGAACAAACATCTAAAATTAAATAGTTAACTAGACCATCCTCACCTGCCTCGGTCAGACCAACCTTCTAAGTTCAATAAAAACTAAGATTAAGGGGCAAAACAATTGGTTTGTACAGTTTCTTCTTACAAAAAAAATTCAGGCTTGTCATCTCAGTGACAGCATTTATCATAGACATGATGTGCAAGGTGGTTTGTCTTCAAACAATTTGGACAATATGATGCTTCACTAAAATTTATATAGATTCAACACCACCAAGTTTAAAAAAATCAAAATTGGCTGGAATGGAGGGGGAGAGGGGAGCACGTCTAAAATGTTTTCCAATGGGGGCAGGGAAACCATCTCTGGTTCAGCTGAAATCAACTGAGGATGTTGCTACAGCCTGAGAATTTGTGATTTCAACGCTCCCTCCGGGCTTCAATCTATGAATGATCCTCATGTTCACTTAGAGCACAAATAAGGATATTTCATACGTACAACAGGACTTTTTATTGATTAATGCATTATTTTTCAGTCTGCAGAAAGATGCCAGAATGAAACTTGGATCTACAGAAGCTAACAGAAAGTCTGCCCCACCTTTCTGGAAGAGAGGATCTTGTTCTGTGCTCATTATTCTGATCCTCCAAAAGTCGTATTTGGGCATGAGAAATGTACTGGTGAAAAAGTATGCAAACTATTGACAAGGCTGATTGTTAGCGTTAAATGATTTTAACAATTTTTTTTTTTTTTTTTTAATGAAAACTTTACTGTTCAGCCCAGCTGAAACTTTTAAAGCTGCACTATTTCTCCCCAGCGCTCAGACCTTGAATAAGTTACTGGTCTCTCAGTATTTTATGGGCTGTGTCAATAGTTCTCTAAGGTGTTCTGCATAGTTACAGGCCAATGTTTCTTAAGCAGCTTTAAGAACCTCCATCAGGCATACAATACATCTCTCAATGTCCAGAAATGATGCAAGCAGACAACGGCCTTCTCTGTCCCTTTTATTTCCTGTATAATTATCCCTACAATAAATTATTAATATGATCCAGCATTTGATTGACTCATCTGTGCACTCTTTCAGGACTGGAGATGTAATACATCGAACAGTCCAATGCTGCAATTCATTGTCATTGCCTAAAGAGAAAATTTTGGTGAATTATTTCTCATGACAGCAACACCTAGGAGGATGGGGAGCAATCTCAAAGAGAAAAGATGAGTATGCTTAGGTACTTCTGAGATTAGCTTTGCCACGTGTCAAGTCAACATATTTTTCTTTTCTTACAAAGAATCTTGGTGCATATTATCAATGCAATGCAGAAAATATTTCTGAGTTTCAGTCATTAACTTTGCAGAATCAGAAAGTACCTCCCTAGCTGCTGACTGGACTTCCCTGTTAGTGCAGGCACCATATTACACAACATTTATAAACATGGCCAAGATGAGTAATTCTAATGGCAAATCTTACTAACTGTCTTTTGAGGACTGCTGTCAAAGCTTGCTACTCTAGCAAACCAAACTGCATATGTCATTAGTAAGAACCAAATAAAACCCAGTAAAGTACTGATATGAAGGAAGACAAAGTCAACTCAAAGTCTACTGCTTAACTGCCTAGAAAGTAATAATAAAAAAATAAATCCACAATACAATAAGCAATGCTTTAAGCAAAAAAGAAAAATAATTTTTTATTTTAAAAACTAACTGGAAAAAATTATTTCAAGACAGATCCAGGACCAGTGTGTCTGGATAAATTGTCAGAAAGATTGTTCTAGATCTGTCCTAGCAGGATACTCCCTTCTATGCTTACATTACAATAAAAATATCTGTGCGGTCTGGCACGGCTCTGCAACTATCTGGAGACGAAAATGAAAGTCAGGGATGGCATCCAGCTGAAAGTCAGCTTGGATGTCACAGCCTGTAGAGAAGCGCCCGGGCACCGCAGCAGCACTGACAAGGTGCCTGGATTAATAGAATAGACACCAGGAATCAATTAATGACCTCAATGACAGGAAAGACAAAGGCCTCGACGAGGAAGGGGTGTTAGAGGTGAGACACAGGCTATAGGAGAAAAGCCACTGCCCCTTTTCAAAGGAGGTTGCTTCTGAAAGAGAGCGATGGTGCTTGGCTGCCTGGCATATACTTTTCATCCCTGGGATTCCAGAGGGAGCCTGCTGAAGATCAGAGCTAGGCTTAGAAGAAAAGTTACGCACATACACACAAACAAACACGAAAAGGAAAGGAAAAACTGGCATGGGAGAGACTATTTGCTTTCTAATACCATGTAAAAAAGCTGGAGCAGGGAGACTGAACAGGAGTTAAAAGACAAATTTTGCTTTTGATTTTTAAGTGCGTGGCTGCAAGATTACCTTTGACTGATGAATAGGACTGCAGCAGAGGTCAGGGATGAGAAAAGGATGGGAGAGCATCATTTGTACCCATCAGCACAACTCTTTGGAGGCAGTAGGGCCAAGGAGCTACTGTTTTCTGCTAAGAGAATGTGAACACCAGGCTCCAAGCTTCCCTCTGAGCCTGCCTTTATTTGTGACAGCTCCCGTGCCCTCTCCTGGATACCTTCAGCACATGGCACCAGGCAGCTCTGCCGGGCTGCTCCTGAGGGAGGGCATCCCAGGGGCTACAGACGCGGCTCCCCAGGCAGGTGGCTGCAGGGCTGAAGTGCTCAGGGCTGGGCTGCAAACCGTGGCTGGCCCCATGCATCCCAGGGTAGGAGGAACTGTAAGCCAGCGTTTGTATCCAGACAACTTCTCTGTCCTGGGATGGTGGTTTTGCATCTGCCTCATAGTTTCCCTTGCTCTACAGTAGAAACGGTCTATTAAGTTCCTTCAACTTTTCTTTTGAGAATTATGGTTATGGAGTGTTGTTATATATCCAAATCGGTACACAAGGACAGGGACTTTCCATCTGTAGGAGTTTCACTGAGCTAAATATTTCTTCCTCCTCACTCCTTTTTCACTTCTACCTAAGCATACGGCACTTCTCCTCCTCCGCTTTTTCCAGAACAGACTGCAGAAGCGCTCCTGTAATTAGTTCCCAGGTCTCAAGTGTTTCCTGTACAGCCTCTCTGCTGTAACGCTCTGCGTTGTAAGAGACCCGAGCCATTTTCTGCATTCCTCGACAGGAATGGAAAGTTCAGGCGGGAGGCTGGAGCGCTGCCATGCCTCCTTCCAGACAAGGGCTGCTCCAGCTCTCCATTTCTGAGCTATCCTTCACCAAGGAATTAGGACATTTTGTGCTGGATGCCCAAGTTCCTGCTCAGTACCTCATTTAGGTGTGATGTATGAACTCAGCTCTACGTAACGTGAATACGTGCGTATGTCTATAACCAACTGAGGTAACAATCACGCATAGAGTTAAAAGCTTTGAATTCTTTGATCTTAAGCAAGTCTGAAAGTTTCCATTTTGCTTAGTCACAGGCAATATACTTATCCTGATCCCAGCTGCAGACTGCAAGACTGTCATTAAAGAGAGCATACCATGAAAAGGCTTCAATAAGCATTCACCGCTTCATCAATACTTAGACTTTGCAGCAGAAAATGACAAACTAGGATACAGCACTTGGTGAATAATTACAGGTAACTTACCAAAGGATAAAACAGTTTAATTCTACATGTTGTTAGCCTCTAACTGGTATTAGAGATATCTCTCTGTATTAGAGATTTTGCCTCTCTAAAGTGATTTATTAAGAGAAATATCACATAGATTATTAGAATTACTTCTCCTCTCCGCCCTCCCCCCCCCCCCCCCCACACCCCT
>VXBL01006440.1:619363-663211 GCA_013400195.1 Aramus guarauna | reverse complement strand
CCCCCCCCCCCCCCCCCCCCCAAAAAACCTGGCAGAGGACACATCCATAGTATACAGAAATCAGAACAAGCTGCTGACACATTGCTAGAAAACTTTTATGTCTGTTATACAGAAATAGCAATGAAAGATATAAAAACACAGAGGGCTATGGAAAATAAAGGAAACTTTGAGGGCCACTACTTACTGTTTTCTGTCCCTTTTGTGCTTCCTGGAGCAATATTATATAGACTTCTTTTTTTGTTGTTGTTGGGTTTACTTTTGGTTTAGACTTTAGTGTCATTTTATTGAACAAAAGTAAAAACTTAAAGCTCTGTAAAATAACTGCAGCACAAGGACTTGACCAAATACAGAGTCACTTCATCAAAGGTTTGCATTTAGTCAGACTCTCAAACTTCATTGAGGTGTCTCCTCACAATCCCATCTCTGGTATCACTCTGAATCTGAAATGAGACTTCTCTCTATTCTCCTCCTTCACATACCCACACCTCCTCTCCCTCTGGAGGTGAGCAGATCACCCAGAATCACCACAAGCAAAAAGCAGCAGGCTTACAGCCATCGCTGGACATACAAGGACCGGGACCTGCTCAAGCGCACTGATGCGGAGCAACAGAGAAAATTTCTGTAACTTACAAATTTCTGTAACTGTTCTTACAAAGCGAGGCTACTGCATCTGCTTTCTGCTAACGCTCGTGGATGGGTGGCTATCAAAGGAACACTTGCTCATACCATTTCACAATAAATCCTTCTAAGTGCAGGAGACAATTCATGACGTGATTTGCTGGGAAGAGAAAAACAAATATCCTTCCCAAAGCACCCAGAGTCACGAGCAGCCTCTGAGCTCTTCCCAGGACAGGTGAAAGGGGACCCTGGCTGTAGGCACTCATTTAGGTGGCCACACCGTATAACAATCTGCTCCTACACGACTGGAGGCTTTGCCTAGTGGCCAGCAAGGGGGGATGTCCCCCCGGGGCAGCCCTCTTCCCTCGGAGGGACAGGCCTTTCACTGCCATCAGCCCCGTCCTCCCCGGGCTCAGCGTGCTGCCGTCCTATAGCCAGAGAAACCCCGGAGATGCTCCAGATGATTCAGCAAGGTGCTTTCATAAGCATCATCCCCTACCATTTGACAGAACAGGTTGAGGCATGTACAGAGCAATGAAAGGATTCAGCAGGATTTTAAAGCAAATTCAGAAAAAGAGACAAAAGTGACATGAGCTAATCGAGTGGAAACACAAACTGCTTTCTGACATCATTATTCTGTGGTTGCTGAGCTCCTTCAGAGGGAGCTCAGCGGAAAACACATCTGAAGTCTGTCATTAGGCTCCATAAAAAGAAGGCAATTGGCAATCCTCCTAATCAGTCTTTTGTAGGATTACTTATATCCAGAAACATCAGCTTACTCTTTCTCCACAACATATCCCTTAATAGTAATAAATATTGACTTTTCAAATCATAAACATCAATGCAACATGAAAAAACTTATTATTTCCTTATATTATGTAAAATCACCACTGCAGTACCAGGTATCCCGAAATATCTCGTAGGGTATTGGAGGGTAGTTCAGTAAGAAATAAATACATTTTAGTACCACAGTGAGTTACAATGGCTTGTGACACAGAGTAATTTTTGACTATTGGCAGTGATAACCTACTTAGCAAAGTCATATTTTATTGCAATCTTGAAAGACTTAGCACAGTTTATGGTATTCTGCAAAGATTTTGCTGTTTAGAAAGCTCTTCATCTCCAGCATAATTAAAGATGATGAAACTTTGTTTCGCCTTTGAAAAATGTGAGCATTGCTTTCTAGCAAGGTAGCAGTGCACTCCTTCCGGATTTTAATCAAAGCAACAACACTTGCTACCAGAAGTGGAAGAAAACTGCTTATTTCATCCACTGTTTTGCTTTTCAAATCTTAAAGGAGCGTTTTTGTTCTCTCATCTCTGAGGTCCTCGTACGTCTGCTAAAAAGCTCTGTGCTCTCCACAACCGAGGTTTCACGCGATCCTCCGCAGGCAGAATCTGACTCATCCACCTGCCTCGCGGAGGTGCGGGCAGCCAGAGGCACCCGGCAACACCAGGCGGGGATCAGGAGGCTGAGCAGAGGCTACGCCAGAAACCAGGGAGGGTGGGAGGCATTTTCAAAGCCTGAGTGACCGAGGCTCAGGGCACAGCCCAGTCGAACTATGAAGTTAGCCCTGATTTGAGCAGTGAACTGAAGAAGGTACCCCCAGAGGTCCTTTCCAGCATAAAGTAGCCTTTGTTTCTTGTTTTTCCCCAGAAAAGTACCAACACCTGAGCATAACTATCAGCTCTTTTTGTTTTCTGCGTACTTCTACACCAACTTCTCTTCATACTTAGTATAACATCTTTTAAGGATTGTTTAAATATTGTCTGAATAGCATACAGGAAGATCTTCCTAGGCACAGGAATGTGTTTCTCTGTTACCTCCTCACCTGTAGATTTTGGCAAGAACAGAAGTCATATATCCATCAAGCAGCATAACATCCAATAAATACCTTTTTGGACCTTTTGCCTATTTTAGATTTTGGACCCGTTTCCTTCATCCTCTATTTTTCTTGGCATTCTACAATAAAGGATCTCATAAGAGCACTGGACTTCACATACGTGGCATTATTTTCCATGAACACAGTGAAAATAATAATAATAATAAAAAAACCAAAAGCAAAAACCACAGAGAGAAGGGATTTGATCTCTGCTGAAAAAAGGTACAGAGGGAGGAAAAGGCAAGTAACAGGCTTCAGAATTACTGTGGAGAAATAGGTATGATTGGCAAGTACAAAACATTGCAGAGGATACAAAAAAGCTTAACAAAACTTGGCTTAACAAACTTAAAAAAAAAAATTAACAAAAAGTATACAAAACTTGGCTTAACAGTTTTTATTTAACTACCTACAATATCTCAAAAAAGAGACAAACTCTATGCTCCAAAGATTTTCATTCACCATAAGCGCTTTGCACTTCGCGGACATCAGCGTACATTTTGACTAGAAGCACAATTAAACCTGCTTGGAAATAACCACCTGCATTAGGCGGGGGAATAAACGGTGTTGAGCCACTTCACGCTAGCTCGCAGGCAGCAGGACAATCCATCGGCCACAGTAGCCAAGGCAAGTTTAGGAAAGGAAAATGTTTGAGCGTATGGAAGGTCATTTGAGGTTTGAACTGTAATTGCGGAAGGGGGGGAAATAGCTCCCTACGCTGAACAAAAACCTCCTGTGATTCTTACAGAGAACCCATTGCAACCACTCTGAACTGCTAGTGTATTTTCAGTAGTATTTACACCTCTCCATCACCGCAGTTAAGACCGCAGGATTTTTCATTTATTTGTTTTTTCGGTTGAGGGTTTTTTTTGAGAAAAATCCCCAAAACTCTAGATGTTCAGCTATGGCCCTCTACCATCTTTGCATTCTGCAACTCCCAGTCCCAGCCCTGCCCCACTTCCAGCCCTTTCTTTATACATTTTGGCTTTCACATTTTTAAGGTTTACTAGCTCCATACGCTCCATCTTATTTTTGTCCTACACCTGTAATTTCATCTTCTGTCACAGAGACAAGAGATTCCCCTCAGGAGACCGGAAAGCCACTCGCCCCTTTTGCACGCTTTACTGACTCAGTAAACGCCAGTTCCTAAATTTTGCTGGTGTAACGTTTTCAATGTTCCCCCGGAGATTGCTGAGCACTGGAGCTAACTTGTTCAGCCCAGTCAGATTTGAAACAGGCCAGCACCGTCAAGCATAAGGGAAGAAATATTCTCTGGAAATCAACAGTTCAAAAAAGCCTTTTCACTATGCTGCTGTGTAACAATTTAGGCAAAATTAGCTGACTGAAAATAAAAGGAAGAAAACTAAAAGCAGAACAAGAACAGGCCAGACAACTAAACAACAGAACCAGCCACTCAGAGTTCAGTGATCAATAAACAAAATTTAACTATACACTTGTTAACATCACCCTTCACCTTTCTTATCTTCTGTCTCTAGGTATCTTATCCAAAGCAAAATAACCTAGGTTTTTATTCAAATGAAAGTCATTTAAAGGATGTCTTTCAATCATCGCCCAAACAGAAAACACTCCCTCACAGAAACTGATAGAAAAATAGAACAGGCATAAAAATTACACGTTGAAGACTTAGTTAACAAAAAATACTTGCCAAAATGCGTATCTGAACTGTATCACACTTTATGTCACTATTACCATAGAAAAACGCACATAAACTGCTTTGCTGATAATGACCCTGGAATGCCTCTACGGTCTAACAGGAGTAAAAGACAAAGAATGGAGATCTCCTACCTGCCTCCCTCTGCTTTCTCAGTCGCCATGATGTACTCTATGTGCAGATTAAATCACAAATTTCATTTATTCAATATTAGCATGAAGGCATTTAAAGTCCTTATAACGGGAGAGAAGGTTGACTTATTGCCATCTTCAACAACATGTGAAGAGACAAGAGTAGCCTTCAACAGCAGCCACAAGTTTGAACACAGTGGTAAGAAAATTAACCCGCCAACTCATTAGCCACAAAAAGCACCTCATCTGACGACAACTTGAAAAAGCATTACGCCACAGGTGCTGCTTCTTTTGCACTTGTCTTTGCTAGGAGCCCAATGCAGCTACCCTCCACGTAGCGAGGTATTCTCCGAATCCTCACAGTACGGTGACACTTCCTATAGAGTTAATCCTGATTTATCCTGGGCGAGGGAAGACTATACATTAAAGCATCGCGCACTTAGGGCTCAGCCCTGCAATGTGTTGAGCGTTCTGGCCCCCGGCCACCAGAGCACTTAGGAACATGTTTTATTTTAAACACGCGAGCAGTTCCGCTGAAATTCAGAGAGAAAGTCACAGTGTGGAAAGAGCCAGATTATGCCCCGAAAACACGAAGCTGTATTAAAAACAAGAGCAAAGCACAATTTAAAACTAACACAATCATTCCACTGGGTCAGGTAAATCTATGCTAGCAGACAACTTGTACAGCACATTAATAGGGTCAGCGAGGTCTCCCAGCCCGCTCACAGCTCAGGTATGCTCCTAAATGGGCCAAACATGAGAAAATGATTTTGTGGCAAGAGCTGTGAGCATTCACAGGAAAGTTCAGCAATATCATCCATTGCCACCAAAACCAAAAAAAAAAAAAAGGCAGAAACCGAAACCTGAAGTATATCCTCAATTCTTGGCCGGCAGGCAGGGTTGTGCGCCATGAAGGACGTGCGCGCCCTTCACAAAGTTGTTCAGGCTTACGCTACCTTTTAACAACTACCCAGGTCTGGCAAATTTCTCTGTTTTTTGACAGTGACATAAGTATTGAACTGTATGAATTACTCCCCTGAAAATGCTATTAACATTTCAGTGTTAAAATTACACTGTGTCAAGCTGCCGACAAAAAAAAAAGTTGCATTTGCAGAGTACAGAAAATTTCTGTAGACTCAGTGCTTCTAGGATAGGATTAAAAAAAAAAGATCAAGACCACTTTTACTTGTGTGCCTAGATATTAATTTACCTTTCAGTGAGAAAAATGAAACTATTATTGTATCCTATTATTATGATCAGATATTCTGAAATGTGAATCTTCCATAATGCACCAATTTTATATGAAAACAAATCTGTTTTTAATTTCAAGATCACAAATTAATGTTAGCAATATTTTATATCTCTTGTTCAAATACATCTGAAAATTTAAATAAATTTTGTTACATACTGTAATCTGTATCTTGAGTGACAACCTCTGCACTGGTTATCAGCTTAGAGGGATAAGACAATAAATAACCCCCTTGCTCCAATAAGTATTTTATAATGCAACATGTCACAGCTCTGTAAAGCAGCGCTAGCATATCTTAGCAAATTGTTGTATCAATGACATTTTAAAACTTTAGAAAATGGGAACTTCAAGCTAACAGATCAACAACGTACCGTTCTCGATTTTGCAGCATATGAAATTGTAATGCTTTCCCCAGTCAAGCTGAGAGCACCTCAGCTTCTTCAACACCACTGTATTAAAAAATAGATTTTAAAAAAGGACGGAAAAGTCTAACTAGAAAAACTTCCATTGGTTTCCGTCACTGCTAGCCAGCACAATATCTCCACCTTTTGCCCCATCAAAACCCTCACTTGTTTTGTCAGAGTTGGTGGGAAACAGCGATTGAGAAACTTGGTTCGAGGCTTTGGGCTCCTTGATGAAAGGCTCAAGGAACAGGCATCCGAGCCACAGGTCGCACAGACCTCTTGCATCTGCACGGCGGGGCCCACAGTCTTGCAGCTGAGAGGAAAGGTTGGGGCGGGATCCTGAGAAGCAGGCTCCAGGTGCCATTTCATGCCGGTCCTTGGGACACAGCAGTTCTCCCACCTATCTGGGCCACGGTGGGACAGACCCACTGTCCTGGGATCTGGCAGAGGGCAGGGGAACAATCACAGCTCTGCAGTGCCTGACCCGCCAGGAAAGAAAGAGCTGCCATGAAGTAGCCTCAGGACATGCAAGTACAGCCTCCAGATGGGAGAAAGAACATAGCAAAGGCAGAGGGAACAATTTGTTTGTGCCCCATCAGGATGAAAGAAAAGCTAATGAGTAAATTAATGAATTGCCTCTATGGACTGCATTCAACTGGCAGTCTCATGCTACAGAGGAATTATCTTTTGCCATGGCTGTAGGAGTGGCTGGAGTTCAGAAAGCTGAGAAGTTTGAGACTTCAGGTTAAAAACGAACCTTAAATGTTCTGGAGACTGAGAAAACACCTGGTGGGGGGGAAGAGGGGGGCAGGACTTAAACACAGGGCACAGTCAAAAAGTAAAGAGAAAGAGAACAATTTCATCAGTGCATTCAGCTTCATGATTAAGCAGAGGAGTAGCTGAGGAGAAGGGGAACTGCCTGCACACAGAAGGGCAAGGCACGAGCAGGAGGGGGATACTTGTCAATCCTATGAAGGTTTTTGTCAGATGCAAGAGCGCTTCAAAGCTGCAAGAAAAGGCATTTTTTAACATATTTTAGCATCTTCCTTTTTAACATCTAGATCTGTTAATTTTTTTTTTTTTTTTTATTTTTTTGTGCTAAGACTCTTGTAACATACCTTTCAGGTGCTGGAACATCCCGAGTCATTTCTGTCACTCCAGCAGTTGCGATGCACGCCGTTCAGAAGGAGGATTTCAATATACTTCCCCAGTGCTGCGAGACCTCTGTTTATAATTTCCTTTTGGCCCTACCCTGTGGTGCTTAACTCTATCCGTTATCATCAACACAACAGATTAGATTACTGAGCCCTGACAGCCTGTAGAAAAAGACGCAGTTTGAGGTACCACACTATCTGTTCTGCTTTTTCTGATGCCCGTAGC
Organism: Aramus guarauna; assembly: GCA_013400195.1. Taxonomy (NCBI): domain Eukaryota; kingdom Metazoa; phylum Chordata; class Aves; order Gruiformes; family Aramidae; genus Aramus; species Aramus guarauna. The sequence continues at coordinate 655,878 of VXBL01006440.1, read as the reverse complement.
TGCTCTATAAAAGAGCTGCAGCTAGAAAGTTCTGTATTTGCTTATTTTAAGGGGGATCCCATATGGATAAACAATGCCATTCTTCAGACCTGATTAGATTTAGCTGACAATAAATCAGTCCTCTTCTGTTGCTATGCCACCATGTCTTACCGGTCTCTGAGAAATTACTGAAGCAGCTACGTTCTAAAAGGCACCCCGTTTCCATGAACCACTGATTGTATATGTATGGAACTAGCAAGGGGAACTTCAGATACTGAGGTGCTCCATACGAAAGGGTCATATGATCCATTTAATATCTTTATAAAATTCATTATTTATATTTCAGAGCTGCTGCAGAATCCAACTACCCTAATGATTTAGAGCTTCACTTCTAACTCCTCAACTACATTTATACATAGTTTGTACCATTTGGTCTCATGCAATAATTACTCTTCAATTAATGATGGTTGGTCTGCGTTATTCTCTTTAAAGGATAATGATAGAGATGGGAAAAAAAAACCCACCCCAAACCAGCACCATCACCTCAGTAAAAGCCAGAACAGTTTGAAAAGCAACTGGTGGCAACAAACACAGCAATAATCAGGTTTGAATCCATAAATAAATCCATCAGTAAATAGAGGAAAAACACAACCTGCAATCTCTTTCACAAACAAGAAGCAGCAAGTGCTGTAGCGACCAAAAAGGCCTATATAAAAGCAGAGACACAGATAAAGCAGAAACTTAGCCAAGTTATCAGAGCTTATTCATGCCCTTCTACAGATCTAAGTAAATATTGAAGAGATCCCTTAAACAAAAAAAAACAAAAAAAAAAAGGTAAATTTCTATTTGTATTGAAGCCCACCATAAACCTTATTTGGACATCAATTTAATCATTATGTTGCCAAATCGCTAAATACAAATAGGAAACAGACCCGAGCCCAGTCAGGACTTATGAAGAATACTTGAAGTAACTACTCTACTGTTACCACTGAGAATTTTGCCCCTTCCCCACCAACGAGGGAGGGCTGCGAATGAGCGGAGGAGCAAGGGACACAAGCAATCAGGTGTTGTTGGCAACCGGCGGGACAGGAGCCGCACCAACGCAGCGCTAAGTCTGGACAACGTCCCCTCTGCCCTACACCTGCCAGCGCCTGGGAGACATAGCCCAGGCAGCCCCTGCAAAAGCCAGGTTATAAATCACGCCTTCAAGGCACCGTTTAACCTCTTTTCTTGGAGCGTTGCATCAGGCTACACCGGCATTGCATAGCTGGGGACTGGTTTCCCATCCTGCTACTCCTGCTGCCTGACACAGCCGTGCTTGCCGCTGCGGCCCGGGATCGCATTTTGGGCAGGCACGCCAGCAGAGACCTGATCTCGACTTCTGAAGAACAGCAAGGAGGTGGTGGGCTGAGGAAAGACAACTAACCACGTCAGCATCGTGGCTGATGCATGGCGAAACCAACTGCTTTTGTTTTGCTAGTACTGGGACAGGCAGAGATTTCAGCGTACAGGGACACAAGCAGGTGCCAGATGTTATCCATATCGTACCTTCCACTATGCATTGCTGTAATTCCTTCTGCAAGCAATATGAGAAGAGGTCATTCCCAGAAATACAGGTGACATCCAAACTGATTTTCAAATGACACCAAGACAGTCCAAAACACCTTACTAAGGTTAATCTGACCCTACTAAAAGGTCATTGTCCTAGATCAAAGTAGACATGGTTTGAAGATCAAATTATAAGGAACATATTTACAGGCTTTTACTAAGAAAAAAAAAAGTTGGATAGCTGCATAATTCAAAAATACCTCCACATTCCACTCGATCTAAATTTGATAAATTTGCAGATTGTACATTTGATACACTGCCAGTTTCTCCTCCGTTTAAAGTCCTGAAAATCACTCCTTCCCCAGTCAATATTAGTCCACATACTTCTTACTTTTCAAATAAAATTGAAGGATAAAATCTCCACGTTGAAGCACAAAAAAGTTGACACAAACACCACCACTCTGATTAACCAAGCAGAGTTAATCAGAGCAGTTTATACATTTGAACAAGTATGTTATAAAACAGAGATAAGTAAATATACATAGAGTCAACTGCTTTGATTATATTTTGTATGACCCAAAAGCTATGGCTAGAAAAGACTCACAGCAGGCAAAACAATAAACAGAGAGCTCAGACAACTAATTAATACTGCTAATTCAACTTGTACCCTAACACGCCACTTAACTGTCATCTGCACTCCATCAAGGAGTAGATGGTGACAGTTCTCAAGCATTGCTAGTAAATTATTCTCATTTTAGCCTTTCCCTCAAACAAAACACCACGGTGACAGATGCTGCTTGACCTACTTTCTAAGGAAGGGATTTCCAAAGAAGCACTCCCACTCTGAGAGGCAAGTAGCAGAAAGTCTTGAACAGCAGAAACTTTCCAACTTCCAAACAGCAGATATTTCATTTCAAATTACATATGCACTTCTCCTTTCTCTCTTCGCAATGCCCCTCTGCCTCCCTCCCCGATTATTCCTGATTTCTGATCTATTCTTTTTATACATCCCATATGTGTAAAAGCACGTAAACCAGGTAGCAAACCAACTTGCTGGTCTTTTCCCACCATGTTACAGATGTCTAAAATTAACCTCACCTATTCTTTTCCTGGGTTATGAATTTTAATTTATCCATATACTCCATAAGTAGAGAACAAGCCCCACAAATGCAGCAAAAACACAGACATGACACTAGTTTATCACTTACTGCAGCAGCCATGAAACACATGTTTTCCCCGGATCTCAGGGATCTGCAGAACTTTAAAAAACTGCAAAAGAGCTGTGAGAAACTTTCTATGGATATCACAGAAGTGAAGTAACCTCCTGGAAAAATCTGCTTCTCTAACTTGTAAATAATTTTCTTAACTGCCCTATTTCACATCTGAACAAGCAGCAAGTCCCAAAGTCATAAAATGACATGCTGACATGGGGCTTCCCTTTGACACCTCACTGTTAGCTACTGCTGTGCAACCACAAGTTCAAGATGGCCAGCCTTGTTTTATTCTTGCCTTTTGTTTCCCCAAATGCCTGTCCCTTCCATTCTCCTCCACCTCGAGATCCTCGGAAGCAACGACAGGCTTTTCCTAATGAGCTTGTGCCAACACACGGCAACCACCGTCCTCTCAGCTGAGTCCGGGGAGCACAATCTCTGCAGAAATGAAGTGGGTTACAGCAAACAGATGCTCCTATATTTGGGAGCAAAACTCTTATCCCACGGTAGAGGAATTTTGAAGCTCTTACTTATGCTGAGTGCAATTTCTCACATAAACTGGGTGGCACATGAAGACCCACACTATGACAGCCTAGATAATGGGTTAGTTACACTGGAATTGCTACTTGTATTAAATGAGGAGGAAAGGTGATGGTTTATATTGGCATAACACAAAATTCTACTTTGGGGAAAAAACAACGTAGTTTTAAAATTAATTTTTTGTAGAAGCAGCATGGATTTAGTTGGGGGGGGGGGCAGAATTTAACATAATTTAACCTTATTTTGGAATGCTGCAAAATGTTAACATGAGCTTGGGAAACTTACAAAAAATTCGTTTTTCAAAAGCTTCCTGTAATCTGCCAGTTATTAAGAACTGGTGGGAATGGGCAAAATGTTGGTAAGAACTGGTGGGGAATACTGCTGGAAGTTAGTGACGTCTGTGCTGCCTGGGGATCAGACACAGGTGGAGGGAAAGGGGGACCACATTCAGCTTCGGTGCGGAACGAGCCTGTCTCAAGTCTGGCAGTTCGGTGCTGTTCCTGGCTGGGATGGCCAATCGTGCTGCCACAAACACATTTCTCCACTTAGCTGATTTTTCACCTATCACATCAGGAAACTGAAACCTTAAGGGTTAACAAAAATATTTGAAAAAATAATATATAGTCCATCAAGTTTGAGAAGTGTCCAATTATTCCAATAATTTAGTTCACACCGAGCACAGGCAGCTTTTTAGGTGCACTATATCACCTACCTTCGACAAATTAAAGCATTCTTAGCAACAGCATAACCAGTTTAGGACAAATTTCTTTGTACACAAATATTGGTGTCTTGCTTTGGCTCTCTTCTCTCCCTTTCCTTAAATTAGTCATGTAGGAGAAGAGGCAGAGGAAAAGTAAGAAAGGTTTATGTCAGTCCTTCAAATAGTTAGGAGCTTATCAGCAACCAGACACCTTACAATCATGAATTCAATCCAAAGTTCATAGAACACTAGGAGTAAAAATACAAGTCAAACATAATCAAAAACTCTGTCAACAATGATACGGCTCACAGAAGCGTGGTATAAAAAGTAGCTACGCAAAACCCAGTTTACAAGCAAGGTTTATAGCTTTCTTTAAACTACCCAAATAAAGCGGAAGTCAATGTTAGCAGTCTCATAATACTCAGTGAGGTGATGATAACATGACAGCATTATTTATCCTCTGAATTTACAATGACTCTTCATGAACAGCTGAATGAGCCCTTATAAACGGCTCAGGATTATAGACATACGTAACAGCAGAAGATGCATGCAGCCCTCCCATGGATAGCATCAGAGTTTCCAGCTCCTCCTTTCACGTGTCACCCACAAAACGCTGGGAGCACGTGATAACGTTGCCCCACGTGGAGTCATCATGTCCATTCTAAATACAGAAACGAAGTCACCCCTTCCCAAAGCCACAGCCTTTTAAAAATGGCCACAGGTCTCTGTCTCTCTTCTGCGACTAGATTATAGCCAAACCCAATAGACAAAAAAATTCCTACATCTTGCCAAAACACTTTTTTTTGTGTTTTCTTAAGAATAACCCATCTTGCTTATTCACAATGTTAATATACTTGAAAAAGGATTTACATAGTGCCCTCTACATACACTCCAAGGTTTCTTTTCATTGATTTATTTGAAAGAGCTGTTCTTCCTTACTGTGCACAGGACAGACAACCAGCAAAGTTCTCATTAAAAAAAATAAATCTATTTTGATCGTTTCTCCTCAGTTAGACTCTAGTTCTTCTGGTTTTAAACATTTCTACTAGATCTTTAACAAATAGGGTGAGCTTGTGCTTCAATCAGCTCAAGTATGTAAATTTTCCAAACAAAAGAAGTCTCAGAGTACTCCTGCTCCATAGCTGACTCACATTCAGAACTAAATCATATGCATGACTATTTTATGACCTTGCTTGGAGTCAACACAAAGTCGAGTTGCACTGCAATTTAAATTACCTCCACACTTCTTTTGGCAAGAACAGTCCCTTGACAGTAACTAGCAGTATCCTTCAGAGACCTGATTTTCTAACACCAACACCTGCATTCATTTAATCTGAGCTTCTCAGACTCATTGGCATCACCTGCTGTAGATGCTAATGTGTTGCTTCAGGCTCTTGTTGGAGAGGTTGTTTGATGCCTCAATTCTCACAGGATTCACTACTTTGAGGCAGATTCTTCACTTCCTTCCTCTCCCCCCGAGTACAATCACACCCACAAATCCTCTCTCAAAAGCCTTCAGCCGCTCTTTGATAGCTACATAGCTGGGCAGCCTATAAAGCAATTAAATGATTTTCCTAACATGAACAATGCTCTCAACTTCTTCTAGTGTAGTAAAGCCAAAATACAAACAATCTTTCAGGCAGGAAAAAGTGGACCATGAGATATTTTAAATACCTCTTATATGTCACTGTGGTGTTACCTATGTCCAAGTGGATTCATTTTTTTTTCCAAGCGTTTGAAGCAAAGCCACCTGGAGGAGGGAACACAGCAGCTGCTCGACTGTGCCAAGCGACAAAACAGCTTAGAGGAAGAATTAAAGAACGGTAGACTATGTAATTGAAATGTAGTAAGAAGGTTATTATGCAGGATGTAATACAAGCTGAAATCTGGTCAGGATAACCCCAAATGGCACATTTTCTTTTATTAGTTCAAACGGTTGAAACCTTGCTGTTATTTCTTATCCAAAAGGTTTCCGCTTTAATGCATGGCATTGATTAATTAGCACTATACAAGAAGATCTTGTATAACACAGAGTCAAGTCATTAACTTCACTAGGCTGAAGATGAAACTCACCCTGTTAAGTATTAAGTCCTGAATAGAGCTATATATTCTCCAATGGGAAATAATTTCCACACCACTAAAACGCCCATATTGCTGTGGTGAAACACTGACTACTTAACAGAGCACCACAACACCCATTTCACTTCGGAGAGGAAATGAAGACTGTCTAATCCAAGGAAAACTACAGATGAGTAAATATGTTAAACTGGTAAAGCTCTTGCCAAAGAGAAGACGTGGCAAAGAATTAAAAAGTATTTGGATAAAAGCTACTGTAGCGAGTAAACACAGGCAAGACTCTAGTTTGACACTACACTGAACCATTGCTGTATTTTTATAGTTGATCCTGTGTAAGGTAAAAGAATATAAAAGAGGGAAAGATTTGTATTAGTTCAGCTAGTGTAGGCAACATCAAAGGCAACGAGCAGCACAAGCATGTCCAAAACAGAAAGAATAGTAAAAAAAAAAAAAAAATAAAAAAAAATTAGCAATATACATTACTCTTTTCCAGTAACAAATAGAAAAAGCAGAAAATGGTTCAAAACATCTCGCTTCTCTGGATCCTATTTTTTTTTTTTGCAAACGAGTTCCTAGATTTTTTTAAATTGTGCTACATAATACCAGTGGTTAAAGTACTGCATCTTCCAGCCTGAAAGTTTCTATCGTTTAGAGAGAACCTTTGCCTACTAAAAGGCCTACTAGAATCCGCTTGAACAAGTGCAGTCGTTCCAGAGATGCAATTGCTATAGCTCAAAAAAATTAAAAAGAACTATAGGAAGCATTGAGCTCTTCATGCTTCTCTTGGCCTGTTTTTAAAATAGGAAATAACAATATTGCATGCACAGTCAACTCCAGAGGGTAATATATCCCCTTCTAAGATAAGTATCGAACATAGATGTAAGAGAGGAATTGCCTTCTGGAGTTGCCTGCCTCTCCCCATTGACAACTGAAAGAAACCAGATGAACCCTACCTTTATTATAAGGACCTGTGTAATAAGAGATGCACGGTAATGGATTCAGAACAAAGATAAAGCATGCAATTAAAAAAAAGTATAGGTATTATTTTAAAGGAAAGAAATTATTTTCCAAGTTTGCTCATCTCTCGCAGCATGATGATCCTCTTTCCCCCGCCCCGAAACAACTTCTTTCCTGAAGTGTCTCCGTATAATTTATTCTTTCATCTTTTTATGTGTGTGCATGTCCATATACAAATATACACCACACACAAAAAGACAGCTAATGCCGCAAATACTGCAAATTAACATTGAGACATAACAGTATATGTTAATGCTTAGAATAATATCATGTCTCACTAAGCCAGTGGTACCAGTTATTCAAAAGTTAATGTTCTGATGAATCTAAAGTATTATTTCCTTAATATTAGCATGGCAAAGAACTACTTTTGATAGCAATTCTATTCACTGCAGCATTTAAGCAAATAATTCAACAGAAAAATTAAAATTTGCCAAGAGAAATGCTTACCTACAGAAATTTATAGCACAAATTAGTTGCTACAAACCACTGTAAAATGCACTCAAGTCACATAAAATGCAGTCAAAAGACATGTTTATGTAAAGCTGTAAAAAACAGTACAATATAAAGGGAAATAAAATGAGAGGAAAGCTGATAAGGGGAAGTGTACATAAGTTTAATGCCTACTTTTTGTAAACTTAACAGAGAAGAATATTAAAGTTGCTTTTGTCAAAAGCAACTCCACGAAAGATGGTCCTTAAAGTTTTGATGATTTTATGGTGGTTTACTCCAACTTTGTTAATTCTCCAGTTAAAAAAAAAAAAAAAAAAAAGCATCCAGTAGCATTTCAGTGTAACCAGAGAGTCTGAAAAGATGAACTTTACCTACAAACAGTAATTATTCTATCAGAAAGTATGACTGATCTATGTGTAAAAACCTGCACTGATCTCATTTTCTAGCAACAGTTCTGATCTCAATGAGATAGTTGTCTCCAAGCTAACAAATTGCCAATATCTAGATGCTTTTATTGACAACAGTAAAAGGAAAAAGAAAAAAAAGTCTTATCTACATTTCTGAATAAATTCACTCAGATTTAATATAAAGCTCATCTAAAAGCAATGAATGCAGAATTGAACTGTAGATGCCTGCTGTAACAGCATGAATTAAACTTATGAATCTCATTCCTCCCCTTCTCAAGCACTTCATTAGTCCTTTCAAAAGCCTAGATTTTGTTTCCCTGAGCTGAGAAATGTAAATTGCTTTTCAGAAGCTGTGTCTTTTCTACTAGTTTCCCTTTCCCCATTTCTGCTATTGCTGATGCTAGCTAAGAGAACAAAGTCAGAGGAGATATAGATGCCACATGCATTTGATCAGTTGCAAGTCACAGAACTGCAGTGATTCTATACCCAGTTTCTACGTTGTGCCTTGCCAATCTACTTTTCAAAGGAGTCTTAAAATGATTATGCTTAATTCAGGTACATGTCCTTGTAACAGTTCTCTGCTATTAGGTAAATCACAAGATAACACTGATATGTTGAAAATAATTAAAAATAAAATGAAATCCAAATCCATACCTCATTAAAAAGGTAAATTTCAGTGGCCTATGTTGTTCAACAGTTTCACGAATGACCTGATGGTTCCCAAGATGTCCCGTTGACAAATACGCAACTGACAGTAAATTAGGGGCAGTGCTGACATGGCTGATGGCAGAGCTTCCAGCAGGAACAACCTTCATACACTTGAGGTTTGGGCCAAAAAAAACCTCATGACGTTGCCCAGGAGCCAGGGTGGGTTCATGCGCAGAATAAGCCCTGGCATGAGTAGGGACCAGGGGCAGGCAGGATGGGCAACTAGCCCTGGCAAGGGCAGAGCCCTGGCTGCCCTCATCCAGGGGGGCAATGATCCCACCTGGAGTGGGAGGAGACCTCTTGAGGGCCTTACAGTCAACATGTCCCTGGGTTTTATAAATACTCATGAGTATTCCAATTATTTAAATGACTGGGGGGGTGGGGGGTGGGGCAGGGATTGTAATTCAGTCTCTTGAAAACACTTTTTTTTTTTTTTTTCTTAACATTACTGACACTGATTATCAAAAGCCTGCTTTCCTCTCCCACAGTTGAGGTCACATAGTTTTTATATATCTCAGTAGTATCTTGTTTATTTCAGAATTATGCTCATATAAAAATCTAGTTCCAACATGTATATTTATGCAACATAAACCTCCAAAATAATAAGCATCAAGAAAGGAACTCTGCCGGCTAACTATAAAAAACAAAGAAAAAATTACTGATTGCTCTAAGCAGTATACTTTTTTTATTATTCTTTTTTTAGAAGACCCTATTGAATCCTTTCTGTAAGAAACTCCAGGAGTTAATCAAACTCAGGCTTCTCAGGGATACAATAAGCACCATCTGCCTCCAGCAGTCAGTGTCCACCAAACACAAGACAGATACATTTATTTTTTCTAGACAAAAAAAATAAAGTTCCATTTTCTAGACACATTTTTGGGTGCCTAGTCCTAGGCAACTCTAAGGTCCTCAATTTTCATAGTAAGCATTTAGCATATTTTCTCAAGCTAGGTATCCAAATTTAAAGCTATGTAATTAATTACACTGTAAACCATGCTGCTGTGCAGAAGTGGTGACAGCACACGTGGCAGTGCCACGTGACTCCTCCTGCCAGCCCAGCCATCCCAATAAACATGCAAGGAGAACACACAAGCACTGGGCAGCAGATTTGCCTAACACAAAGGCTGAAGTAAGCAAAATTCTGAGGTGAATGATCAAAAGATAGCAACCATTAGGTCCTACATCATATTAAAGAGCTTCCCCAAAACTCACCTGTTGCCACCAGCCAAGAGGAACTCAAGAGAGGTGGTGAGGACACAACTGCTAGCATCTCCTAGCCTCCAGGCTTGCACACAAGTGATGCTGACCAGATCACCTGGACACGCATTTCAGTGCTGTGAGCATGCCAGTGTGAGAACACAAATGGGTAAAATCAACTTGATTATCAATTATGTAAACTAAAGCCACCTGTCCCTTCACAAAGATCCCCCACTGAGTTAGTTGCACTGGTTTCCTGCAGCCCAACAGGGTCTAACTCTGGGGAGAGGAGCTGGTGCTGCCAGGGCACCGCAGGCAGTTGATCACCGATATGGCTCTCAGATCGCTCACCGTTAAAACCCTTCCAGCTTTCCAGAATCCTCCCCTATCAAACTGATCATGGGTTGGATAGTTCTGTACTGCATCTTGGTTTTCCACTGGAAACTTTACCTTCATAGCAGGAGAATAAAAAACCCAAACTGACCTGAAACACTCGCAGGATATTCCTATATCACTAATTGTCAATGAGGGGGAAAAAAAAAATAATAAAATGTTCTAAGGACAAAGCTGGATAATGACCCTAATAAAACTGGCTTTTGTAGAAAATGGCTGCCATCACTTTTTTATGGTAGCACAGTAGAAAGGCTAAACATTAAACATTAATTTATTGGATATATTTTCAATCAAGTTTGCTGGAGCTTTAAATCCAGTACTTTCTTTAAGAGCCTGGTGCAGTTAAACAGTATAGAATTTAAACACAACAGTAACATTACCACAGAGCCTCTTCTTATTCCAAGCATCTTTCTTCATTTACTTTTTTTTTTTTTTTAATGCAAAAAGCCCACAGAGGTTGTTACTTGGCACAAATAATTTACGAATTCAGAAGAAAACTATGTACAAATTCAAACCTATAGAAAGTGAAAATTTTTTCCTGTCTCCATTCAGATACAGAAATTGCTTGCAACCCCTCATCTAAAGCCAAATCCTAACACACTCACATGAGAAGGACACTCTTTAAGAAGAAATAAAATGACGCACCTATCCCTTGACTAGCACATCAAACAGGACATGCTAACAGAGAATCATTAGTCAAGATTCCCTACTAATAGAAAACCATTAGTAGACAGCACATCAGCAGCAATAGCTCTCAGGCTACTAAGCCTTCTTTTAGCCAGGACTTAACTTTGAGGCTAGTTTCTCTGTAGCTTTTGAAGCTTCCGTGGCATAATTTATTCAAGACTCTCGACACAGTGCATCACAATATCAGCTTGAAAATTAAGTACATGGAAGTATGTGGAAATTAAAGTAAATGGGCAAAGGGGAGTTCTTACTTTATTTGAATGTACTGAGGCAACATTAAAAACCTGGTTTAAATTTACTCAAACCAGAAATTTTCAAGACAAACGCCAACAGTTATTCCTTTGTTTCTGTTTATTAGCTGCAGGCATCTCAGGATATATCAGGATATATCTCAGTAGGACTGTAATTACTTCCATAAATAATGCACACTTCATTTTGATTCTCTCAGTGTACCTGCTATGCCATTTCTTCTGGCAGCCACAGGAAGCCCGGGCTGCGTGGGGACAGCTCAGCTGGCAGGTGGCACGGCAGGACGGACCCAGGTTCACTGAATGCATCTGGGGCAACTCTGACGGAGCAACACTCTAAGCAAAATCTGTGGCAGTCTGAATTTCCACAATAAGGAGAAAGCAATGGAAATAACAGAAATTGATCACTTTTAATAGTTATTAATGATGATTCACAGTTAAAATGGAGCACTTCAGTTACAACCCTATCTGTAAACTGTGACGAGCCATTAGCACAGAGAGGCTGAAAAAAGAGTTCAAAAGCAGAAACATCCAAAAAGCAAGCTTTCCCTTACTTAGTGTGGGTATAGCAGGTTTCAGTACACGGTTTTTGACAGATTGTTTTGAGTTGAGAAACTGAGATCCAGAGCTAGACTTTCCCCATGTTTTCTTCTTGTTGCTTTTTAAAAATTTTTTTAGAAGTTAGTAATAGCACCATAATGCTACCTAGCAGTTGCTAATGTTGTCCCTAAAGCTGTTGTATATACTATACAACATTCAGAAAATACAGCTGGTAAGTATTAGGACTTTGGGATACCTGCTACAGTCTTTTTTTATTTATTGAGCTTCCTAGACTTATTTTCAGTGTGCCTTCCACATAAGTCAATGTGATTATGTAATAAAGATTCCTTTGTTATTCTTATTATAACTTAACATATGGTCTGAGCCACTTATGTTGTTGGTAGAAGTCTTGAACTTTAATGTTTTATATATTCTCTTTCTAGTTATGAATGTCTCCTAAACAGCACCTGGCTTCTGCTCTTTATCATTTCTTTGTTATCCTGTGCTAACTCTACATATTCAATATTTTCAAAGTAATCTGTTCAATATTAAAATACCATATGAATTTTCTCAATGTATAGCAGACAATTAAGATTTTCCATTTTTTAATTGTAGTTTGTGGTTTGGGTTTTTTTCTCTCAGTGGAGTTGACTGCTTTCCAGCCATAAAAATCTGCTATCAGCTGGTCCAATGCAGAATGAAGATATGGAAGACACTCAATAACTACAGGCTGACATACAATTTTGCATTTCCAGTACTCTTTCCTTGGAAGAGATTCCATTTCCTTTCGCATAAGTTGTTCTCATATCCCACCATCTCCTCTAAAAGCCTGACTTCATCTTAACGTATCTTTCCGTAGTAGGTTTCCCTGGCCTAGCTAATGGAGTACAGTATTTGGGAACTAACTGGAAGTATTATCACCATCATTGTTGTTTCACAGATTCTAAATGTATATTACTGTTTTGAATATCGTTTCTTCTCTTGTAGGATTTTAATTTGACAAGTAAGGCTTATTTAGCCTCCAGGTATCATTCTGTAAACTACCGTAGTAAGGGTAGAAAATCCTCTAGGTTTCACATCATGTCTGGTGACATTCAGTTTACTTCCTGATGTCCACCTGATGTCCACCTTAGCTTTAATCTGGTTAGTGGGAAGCAGTGGGGTAACACACCGGGCTTTTGAGAGCCTACGTGAGTCTGGAGTGGATACAATAGTGAGAGGAGGATGAAGAGGTCCTTTCACACACACATCCTTTTTTCTTGAAGAGTTTGACTGCAAAGAGGAACAATCCTGACAAATAAGACTGCCAAAGCAAGTAGTGTTTTTTTAACTGTCAGGGCAACATAAAACAGCATTTCTTAAATGATTTAAGGCATCATCACACTATTTTTTTTTTTTTTATTTTTTTTTTCCAGTGTGGCCACAAAGAAAACACTGTGGACTGAACTCTGTTCTCATGCTGGTGGACACAGGGAATAATTGCAGTAAAATGTGGTGTAGAAGACCTCTGGAAAAGGAAACAAAATCCTGCAGTGTTTACACATATGGGATAGACATCCTTTTCTGTTTAAAGAAGTTAGTTCTTCCACCAGACCTGTCACAAAGCCCTTATTTCATCATGAATCAGTGCACAGTCAGGATGCAAAAACAGGCTCAGAAATGTATGGCACATTGCTGATAAGGAAGAGGAGAAAAGAAAAGGTCAAGTCTTTGAAGCAAATCGGCTAATTCGGCAAATAAAAAGCCTGGTTAGGGAACAATGCAGAACTCAATGAATACCCGGGGAACTGCCTCACAGAATCAACAGGTGCTAGATAACCCATCAAACAATATCTTTTTTTTCCTCAATAATTTGCCAGCGGAAACGAGTGAGGAGATGTTTTCTTTGCTATTTATCTGGCTCCCTGGTTTCCCAGTTGTATGGTTAGTACCTGGGAGACATATTTAAAATGCAAAACCAGCTGAAATTGGTGACAGAGAGGCAGGCAGAAGATGCCCTCCAAAGGATGAGAAAGATGTGCTATTGTGTCTATTTCACTGTGTAAATACCTGCTTCCACCAAAAATAATAGTAACCAGTTTTGCTGGTACATATCTCTATCCATTTATATGGGATATTTAAACACATCTTTCCATTATCAAGTGCAAACACACCTCTGGAAACTGTATTGCCTCTTAGTTCATCACAGTATGTAAGCAGATCATAAGAACGGTTCTGACTAATGCCATTAATTTGCCTCTCTCCTATTCTCGATGCTTGCATCTCTGCTTTTCTCACTACTACTTCACACTTCTGAGGACTCTGAAATTTGGAACAATAATAGAAAAGGAAAGATACCTTTCCTGCTGGTATGCCATATCTTTTCTAACTTGAGCCCTAGACACAGACTAAAAGTGACAAACATTTACAGACAGATTTTAACAATAGTTTAGAAAATTCAGTACCATTCACAAAAAAGCTTTGGCATAAGAGCCATATGAAACCCCTTAAAAAGGAGAAGAGCAAGACAGTGGGGATTTTAGCCTCACATGCTCAACCTGATACTTGGACGGGAGACTGGGCTGCCATTTCTGGTGTGTTAAAGAGCAGTCAGTGGAACATTTTGATATCCAAATTTGGTTTGTCAATGCGTTTAGCCAAATGAACAACTAGTGCTTTGGATCTCATTATTGCAAGTCTGGACACTGTAAATCAGAAGTGATAGTTCAGTTATACTATGAGGAGCCTTGCTTTTAATATTATTGTTTATACAATACTTAACATTGCTCACAGATACTATAATCAGATTAATTGTAGGCACAAAACATAGAAGCATAGAACATTTGGCTGGAATCTAATTTGAACTGAGACGCTCCACACAGAGGTGAAGATGCTTTCAAGCTGAAGGGAAAGATAACATTTCAAGCTGTGTATCAGCGTCTTTGCACAGCTCTAAAATCACACAAAAGAGAAAAATTTTGTATGGTTATTTTTTGAAGTTAAGTTTTTAAAATATCCACAAACAGCTTAAGAAAAAGAACTGGTGTTTTTATGTATTCCATAAACTAACAGCTCTAGGCTAGTCTATACAAAAACAATGGGAATGACATCCAATACAGGTCACTGAAAACTATTAGTTCCTTCTCTGAAGTCAAGTATTTCATAGGTATGTACAGGAACAAAACTTACCATGGACTAGGAAGAGAAGTATATATCATGTTTCAGGTGACTGTAAATCATCCAAGTGGCCCATTATACCATACGCTTTTGCCATAACCATCAAGATCTAAAAAAAAAAACAAACCAAAAAAACAAAAACCAAAAAAACCACACAAAAGATAATCAGACATGGAAATAGTGAAAACTGAGCGTTCCTTATTTAAAATACAATTTCACTGCTCTTTAAAGCATCCTTTTAAAAGGCCAGTTAGAAAAGAGCCTGTTGCACACTATCACCATCCACAGGAAGAGCTTCTTTTACAACCACTGCAATGTGTTTTGCTCAGAAACTTCATTTGCAGTTCTGCAGGTTTTTTTTGGCTTTCAGCTAACTTTTCAGGATTCTGATCTTTTCTTTGTTGGTGTTTAATGCTGATAGCTTTTGCATCAGCACTTTACTCAAAACAACATTTTAAAGCCCTATTTCATTTTCCTTTCTGTTTCTTTTATGCAGGACTTTGCAGCGCGCTTGGGTGAGGGGGGCATGCAGAACAAGGACCACCCATCATCTCACCAACAGTAACATATTCCTATTAATTACTTGTTTCTACTTCACTAAACATGAAGGTCAGAGTGATGCAAAGCTCATTTGAGGATCTGATCTCAAAGCTGCATTTTTGAACACAGATGATGGGCAGAAAGGCAAAAGAGGCAGGCTCCAGGTCAAGTGGCTGTATAGTACTGAGGTAAGAGCCGATGGAGTTTCACTGAATAACATATAATGTCAGTGATTTTCAGCAATCTTGTTTTCTCCCAATAAATCCTTAGTAGAGCTTCTTGGAAAAAAAAAATAAAAAATTGACAGAACCATTCTTTCATGGTTCCTCCAAATTCCTAGAAAGTGCACCCACTTAAACAGAAACATTGGCTCAAATGGAAAATTTGACAAATTTGGAGTTGGGCTTTTTCCTCAGAGCAAAAAGGGATGGGACAGTTCTACCACTTTTGAAGTATCTCATTTCAGTAGTTTCAGATTTAAATATTTCCTCTCAAAAGAGGCTTTTTGTTTCAGTTATATTTAATGTCAAATCTTAGGTTAAAAGAAAGTCAGGACTAAAGTGATGGTGTGATCCCAGCATGGTGGTTCCTCTTTCATGGAACATTTTGAAAGTGGTGGGTTCCAAAACACGCTTTTCATCAGATACAGAACGGGATTTCAAAGACCTCTCTGAAGCGGGGTGTTACATTTTCCATAGAACTGCACAGATCTTAAAAGCTAGGGAACTGATTTTCTTTTCACCTTTAATGAGAAAAGCTTTGCTTAAATTAATATAATTTTCCAACCATTTTCCACAAATTATCTTTGTCTGCATCAATCACGCTTTTCTTTTGCCCCCTTCTGCTGAAATTCTACATCTAAATTCTGTTAATAGCTTCAGGGCAGCTACAGGACCCTTCCAAACATTTAACCTTTCCAGTCTGCCTTTCTTCTCTAAAAACCCCTTAGAAATGCTGAATTACAGGCTCAGCCAAATGATACGTAAATTTATGAAAATTGGATGGGTAGAAAATGTCATCACACAAATTACTCATAGCCAACTCTTATCCAAATTTATTTTACAAGGGAAATACATTCTTAATTGGCCTAACCATGAGAATATTTTATCATGGTGGAGCCCTACATGAAAGTCAAAACAAACATGCTTAGGAAAAGGCACTGTACTCACATAAAATAGTTTTAGATGTGTGTGTTCTTCTAAATACTTCTCTGTACTCATTTAAGTGGTCTTTCAAAGGAAAAAAAACTACCTGTTTTCAAGTATAGTCAGGCTATTGTTCAGACAGTCAGCAACTTTAAGCAGATCCTACACCGAGCTACTTATTGCTGCTACTTCTCACATCCCTGCTGTCCTTCCAGCACAAGGGAACAGGACTGGGGAATTAGTCCAACTCAAAAATAACTTGTCAAAAACTTTTTTTTTTTTTTTTTTTTTTTCCCCCCAAAGGCAAGTCTGGTTTCCCCACTCAGTTCACCACTTGGCTACGAAACTCCCAATGCTTGTGTAAGGGATGAGGTAGCCAGGAGTAGGCACAGAGGAGAGAAGGTAAACTACTACTACTACTGAAACACACAAACTGCACCCTTGTTTTGAGAAATATTTTAGCAGTGAAGACAGTATTTATATGACTACTTTAGTGTTTTAACCCAGTATTGCAAGTTCACAGCTTTGCTATATCAATGCAGTACAAACTTCTAAAAATTAAGGCTTTCTAAAGACAAAATTAAATTTAAATAAAATGTGAAAAATGTAGAACAGAATTGATACGGTTATTTGGGTTCTTTTACAGGATATTCTATTTATTCCTCAAAGTCTGCAAGAATCAATATCTTTACAATAAGTGCTTCCCAGAACTTCTTTAGATAAAGTGATCTATTTGTTATTTTATTCAAATGACTTTCTTTTCATCATTTCCAGCTCTGAACTTACAAAAGAGAATCAGCCTGGCCCTGCCAGGACAGGGAGGTGTGTAATCAGATAATCAGTTTTTCCCCTACATTGCTCCTTGAACAGGTTTCCACTTCACTGAATGACTTCCTTCCAGGTGATTAAAGGAAAAAAAAAAAATAAAAAAGAAACAAAGAAAACAAACAAACAAACAAAACCCACATAAAGAACAACAACAACTAACCCCCCAAAAAACCAACAAAAAAAACCCCTTCAAGGTTTGGGGGGTTCAAATGCTTTTTCAAGACAACTGAGGAGACAATTTTCCACTTTCTCAGTTCTTTCCTTTAAAAGATATAAAATTAATGTGAGAACTCCAATAGTCTTTTATATATCAGCACATGCTCCCAGTACTGCTACTAAAGCAGTGTCTTCCCCAAAATTTTCACAAACTTCACATATTCTTCTTTCCAGTGTGAGAAGCTGTAAAATGTAGAAAGCCATCAACCTGCACATTGAACAGGGCCTGGTCAGATAACTGCTGCAGTCACATTATAATTTTGTAATAATTTCTGTATAACTACACCTTTGTTTAAATAATTACATTGCCATAACTTGAGGCAAACTCGCAGTTAAAGTAAATGAATTCTATTTTATACGTCAGTGGACTAGTTACATACACGCGATCAATCACTGCCTCTCAAATGCAAGAGAATTGACTGACTGCTGTGAAGTGCAAAGTTACTAAAACATTTTCACAGCAGCCCTTGACCATCATTTAATCCTATGACTGAGGGCTTTGTCTTGCAGGACTAGACTCCCAAGCTGCTCTTAAGGATGCTTTAGTGACCAACTTAACAAGCTGGAAATGGCGTTTACACACTTTGCTGACCACCTTAATCCTTCAAGGCGACATATGCAGAGCCAAAACAATACCAGTTTTGGTCTTCCCGTGATATTTTGACTGTCCGTAAAGTTAAATGCCATAAAAAGGCTTTCATGTTTTCAAATACGTTAAGAATATGAAAGAAAAACAAACCTTGCAAGGATTAACATAATAACATGGTTTTGAGTACACACAAACCCAAATAAGGTAGTAGTCACAATACAGAGGCTTTTTAGGGAAGCTACTCAATACTAGTGAAAGCTACAAAACACCTGAAATACAAACGACTAAAAACCTGCTCACTGTAGCCAGAATCTTGATCTGTTCCCAGCACCTCAGTGGCACAGGGGAACAATAAGAGTTTATTTGTGACTTCACTGCTGGACACAAACCATCTGGTTGAAGTCACAGTCGCACACAGAACTACACGAAAAAGAGCGGTCCCTCTGCATGGGCATTACATAGGGACCGCGCGTCCCCGCAGCCAGCCCCCGCAAGCCCGGCAGTGCCCCAGCGCGGGTGGAGGGACTGAAGAAAAACACCATATTGCGCGAGGGGCAGCCTGCGCCGGGAGCAGAGGTTCTAAGGTCAGTAGAATACAAAAAGACTCAGACGGTCTCCGAGGAAGAAGTAAAAATTTTATTATGGATTCACCTCTCAAACGTGGAGACAATTTTAGACTGTACGTATGCCACACTGCCATCTCCACTCAAGCCCTTCTAAGAAACGGCAATTTCGTGAGTGTCCTGTGCAGCTATACAAGTACCCAGATGGAACACGAATTAGCAATTGATTTCATTAATTAGAAAAGTAGCTTTGAAGGAAGTGAACATTATTGACAGAAGTAGTTTGCAAGCATTGTTCTCTATCGAAATCTAAGCTGTCATTTCAATAAAGGCAAAAGTTTTTTTTTTTCCTAATACGCAACCTGCACTGAAAACTAATTAGAAACCGCAGGTATTTTGCATGTATTTCACAACAACCAGTGAAAGGCTAATCTCAAATAGCTAACTGCAGACGACTTGGCTTGTACAGACAAAACTCATGAGTCACTCGCGCACCCTGTGAGGTCAGGTTATACAAGCCGGTCCCAGTGCTGCTCACCTGCAAGGGCAGAGCGGCGTGCGGTTATTGGTGCAGTGACTGCCTCTGCTACTCTGCACGCATCCCTCTGAGCCAAAATACATATTTCGTGTTGGATACACATTTAGTTGTTGGATACATTCATTTTCACTCACCAAAACGTATCACAGAGGAGAAGATTTTGTGCACCCGTACCTCTAATTCTAAGCACAATTCTTGACCTTCATTCTTTCTTTCTTTAAATTAGTCAAACCCGTGGTTACTACCTGGCATAACGTAACAAAAAGAAAACACAAAACCTGACAGTGCTGCCAGCTACACATTGTGCAAACCAGGGTGGACACACTGTGTAAATGCATACAAGTGCTAAAGAGCTTTCATGATAAAACACTCAATGCACAGCTGCTTTTAAATCATTGACTATATTCAAACTGATGGCTATTTATACAGTTTTCTTTATTTAAATGAAAACCTCTCATTAGGTTTGGTTATGCTAAGGTTTGCATCATTGACATGCTAAATGCCAATTGATTATTATAACCCACTGAAGAATAACAATATATTAATTGTTTACAGCAGGAAGAGACACTGGATGCATTTGTCCCCTTATAACGAATAAGACTGGATCATATCCAAATGACCAAACATTTTGGCCCCTGGCAACTATTGCAACTTGTTTTAATCAAACTTTGTTTAATGTTATGAATATTCAATATTTAAAAACTGTGGAGTAGCATATTATTACTTGAAACTCTCCAGTTTGTTTTAACAGTGAGACCTTATAACCACAACATCTAATGAGTACTGATAAAATGCTTTTTAGTCCTTATAAAACCTCTGCTAGCCACTGACCTATTTTCAAAGTATAACCAATTCAGCTTTCACTTACAACAGGAAAATCTACTACTCAGATGCCAAAGAATATGATTTTCCATTAAAATGTTATTTTCCAAAAAGAAAAAAAAAATTAAAAAAAGTAAACAAGCGGTATTTGGAGCACAGTTAACTAAAAGTACATCTGGCAGAAAGTATTGTTCAAAAAAAAAATTAATCTGAATTTCCACAAAGAATTGGCTGATACTAACTTTTCAAACAAAAGATTATCAGTCTCCGGAAGGAAGGGCTATTCACCTGTGATCTCTGAACAGTGAATGCTACTTGTAGTAGAGCAAGCGAAACTGTGAAACTTAATTTGCACTTCTCTGGCATCTTTCGTTGCTTTTTTCACCATGATCCCTCACCTTACTACATCCTTGTTTGCAATAAATTTAAGGTTATTTGCCTCAACACTTCTACTATGATGTATATAAAATTACTATTTCATCCTTTATTTTAAAATAAAAATTCTAGTAACAAATTACTGATGAACAGTGTCAATTTGGTTTGAAATTTAGGTAGGGCTCCACGTAGTCACTATTATTTCTGTTGAGTAATTTTAGAAGTCTTTGGATGACCATTAATTTCCCATTCAAGCCATGTTCAATTTAGGCTATTTACTTCAGCTCTGCATGAAGCCTCACAATGCTGTGTTGATATTTGTCTGTACTGTAAGCTCTTTGTGGGAAAAATACCTGTTTTGCTTCTGTAACGGAACAGAACAGAGGAATCGACATGTCACTTTGTATCAACAGGCTCTGAATATCACTTCTTATATGCATGGCAATAAACTGTCCATTTACTATCATCCGAGTATGATTGTTAAAAGCTGTGTAATTTTAAAAAGACGTTCCTCTTAAATCAGTCCATGAATTTCCCTTGTCACTCGCTCTCCCTCATTAGCGTGATCAGGTGAAGAAATAGGGCTAATTTATTTCCTGTGAGGGAGCTCTGTTCTGATCAAATACGTGACGAAAATGTGACATTCATTCTCCAGCACAGCAGTGCACATCCTTACTATGAGCTACAGGCGCTGCAAGATTAACTTCCATGGCAGTATACGCAGTCTCTAACAGATTCTTCACCAACGGATGTCAGGAACAACTGACGGCTCTGTCCCTGTCAACTACTTATTGCTTCTTTTTATGCTAGAGGAACAGCTTTCTATTTCTTTTCCACCTTGTAGGAAATGGCTGACCCACCAGAATATTTTTACCATATCAGCAACAGAAAGAACATGTCACACGCAAAAAAACTGCTTCTCCACACATTTAAAGTCTGTGAACAGCCATTGATATTGCTTGGCAAAGCAAGTATTTGTATCTCCATGTTCTATGAACGAAATAAGATTTTGGGGAAATTATAGAAGTTCCTGTGCAGCCTGTTGTGCTACACAACAGTTAAAACCAAACTCAACTTTTTCTGTACCGTTATTTTATCACCTTTTGCCTGTGTAAGATGGGAATACAGAAGGAGGGCAACAAATAAAGCCAGAATTGATGCTCTGAGCAGATATTCTACCACCTAGCAATAACAGTTCATTAAATAAAACAAAATCCAAAGAAAATGACTCTTTATCCAGGAAATAATCCTTATCCAGGATTGACTGTGGATGGAGGCTGAGAGCAGAACATGGTTCCCTTGGTCAACCTACCCTCACACAGCAGCAATGCAGTTTGCGCTTAGCATGTGCCCCCAGAACTAATCTTTTAATGAACTGGTATAAATTAACAAATCATCTCTAAATATGCCAGCCATATCATCACTTGTGAAAAAAAAAAAAAAAAAAAAAAAAAAGTAAAGCCTGAAATACCACCTATATTATATTGTAATAAAACCAGCCTAGGAGAAATGAGGTTGGAATAGCTTCACGGCATCTCCTCCTTAATGCAAGCCAACACCAGCAATGTGGACTTGGACCCACAAGTGAGGAGATGACGGACTCAGAAGGGTCGTTCATCTTCCTCTTCACTGGTGTGTAGGACATCCAACTTGGTGCAGCAAATACTCACTGTACACACTAATTGGGATTAGAAAACAGGAAAACAGTCCTGGTTTCTTGGGAGCAAAGATAAAATTTAATATGTGGGGGAAAGAAAGCAGTCTGTGGATTACATGATGAAGTCTCACTATATAAAGTATTTTAAGCAGTCAGTAATTGACCCTTATGCAGTGCACAGACTGATGTTAATCATGACCTTATAAATAAAACTGTTCAACTGCCTTTCCATTCATGGCTTTCATATTAATTGCATTAGTTGTCTTCACTTGGCAACTCTTGATGTTAAGTGTTTGTCCAGTGTTCATTAGTTGCAATTCCCTTATGGTCACCTATTTGGTTGCTCTAAAGACCTCCTATGGGGACTCGGATCTTGCACAATGTTTTCTTCTACAGATGCAGGTGTGAAATGCTGATTCCTCCTCCCCCTCACCCCTAGTCACCAGAAAAATACAATAGGAAGGAGAAAAAAAGTTGCACTTCAGAAGGAAAAAACAACATAGCTGCGTCATCTAAAACTGAAAAAACCTCAGTAAGGGCAATGCAAGAAAGTGGGTTATTGTAGAATTGAACAATTTGAGGATTACTGACAAGACAAACTTCCTTGGTACTTTTTCTTTCAGAAACACAGAGGACAGTCAAATATTTCCACATCCTGCTCTGCTGACTAGCAATAAAAGAGGTACTGAGCTTTCACCTCCACTGTGTATTAGTGCTGCTTTTTGCTAAACCCCACTACCAGCTAAAAAGCACGGCCAGCACTTGCACACTTCCAATGGTACAGTCAATCATCAGCCAAAGACCCTGAGCGATCTCAGAGTCAGAGGTTTAAGCTAGAAACACACAGGCACTTCTCAAAGGATGCAGCAGGTAGCACTGAAGGGAAAAATAACAAAACAAAAAAGTTTTAAAAATCAGTTGGGAAGAAGTTGAAAAGTGTCAATACTGTCCCCCACCTACCTTGCACGTGGATGAGTTACTGAACGTTTGAAGTGTTGCTTTACTCTGAAGCAACTCACAGGCCGCCTGTTCAGAGCGGCAGGTTTGGGGAGAGGAAAGGTTAGAAACTCAAACCAGGGAATATAGGAACCAGGACCATTACTCTCTATCTCTTGGGGAAGGGAACCAGTGGGAGCTTTTTCCTCTGAGGGACCAAAAACATAACAGATATATCAGAGGCATAGTCAGCAAATTTTCTTCTCATTGCCAGAAGAATTGTATTGGAAGTAGCATCCTGCAAGTAGGAGGAAAATCACAAGAGATGGGAAGAAAGTGGAGTTAGCAAGTTTCATTACATTTATTTTTCTGTGAAAATACCATATAGCAAAATCACTAAGGAACAAGTAATTTTGCTGTAATGAATAAGATGTACAAAGTTCAAAAGGCTTTGAGGTAACAGAGAATATCCATCAGTTCACAATGTATGCAGCTCTTTAAATTGCTGAGCAAATTAGTTCAGCAGATGTCTTCTGTTATTAAGGCATAAGTACATATTGTACAAACCCCAGATAGTCAAGTTATATTACTGATTTTTATATGGGTGATAAAACCCAGTGTTTAAAAAACTATTTTTATTACTGTTTTAGCATAATTCTTATTGTAACTTAACCTCAGGCAACAAAAAAAGAGAAAGAAATCAGCAACCTTTTCCCTCTAAATTAACACTGCTTCCCTGACCAAGATGATATTAGCTAAATTTGAATATTCTTTCTCTACATTACTCTCGCTCTGTGCTATTATTGAGTCTAGGAAGGTCCTTTTTTTGGGAAATAAGAAGAGACAGGCAGTATTTTTTCTGCTAATAAGATATAAACAAATAAGATAAAGAATTTTGATACTACAAGGATGTACTGTACTTTGCTATGTGGTAGTTTTATTAGTAATAATTATAAGTTACACACAAAAATCATTAAAGAGAGATTAAAGGCTTATGCTAAACTGATAAAAGCAATGACCTAAAGGCTAACCTTCAGATATTAAAAAAGGTTCCAAAAGGCAAGCAAGAACGTGCTATATATGGAGGGATAATCACTTCATAAACTTTAGGTAGATGTCTGAAGAACCATATCATTCTTGTTTGAAGCTCCTCTTTATCCCATACCTTTTCTGTGGACGAAACAGGTACAAATGTACAAAAGCACAACTTAAGAGACAGCAATATGTGAGGAAACCCCAGAACAGCCATCCCAAACGCTGACTTTATTTCCTTGCCTGGTAACCAGGCTTGAAGAGTTCAGGACACGGCCCAGATGCTCAGAAACATCCCTGCGAGCACAGCAGCAAAGCCTTGCTGCTCCTGCTAAGGGCAGGCGGACAGATTTCTACCTGCATTAAGGAGGTCAGGCAGTGTGCAAAGAAAACTGTTTTAACACCATGTTTGAACGGTAAGCACCGCTGTTTACTGTCACAACCATTCAGACATACTATCCTACGTTTCCCTCTGCAATAGGCCGCTATCGAAGGAGAAGAGCATAAACATCCACCACTTGCTGTCACTTAACAGTTAAATCACTGGAGAGGAGAATGATTTCCAGACTAGTGAAGGCTTAAAAAACAGGTTACCCTTCTTTTTCTACATTCTGTTTCAAAACATCATAATAAAACAATTAGAATAATTCAATAGAAGAAAGAAAGATGCTTTCGTTCAAACACAATACTGTGGTCACAACTTTATCCCTCCATCCTTATTATTCATGATAGTTACCTCATACTACTCACAGAACCGTGTAACTTTATAACTGTGCTTTATACAAAATAACAGGATAATTGTGTTCTTAACAAATCCTACAAAAGTACAAAACTGTGATCCTGTATTGCAACGGGTATCAAAAGGGTGGTGGTGGGGGGGAAGGCAGCTACGATTGTTTTACTTCATTTAACAAATACAATCTATTTATTGTCTTTTTTTTTTTTTTTTCCTTGAAAAAAATCACATTACATATAAAAAGAGATTTCTATTTCATTCAGGCACACTTCAGAGCATGTGATGTCCTGGAACTTGCAACTTTTAAAAAACTCCAAATTTTTGATTGAGACTTTTTTTTTTTTTCTTCCCCAAGAGACATGCTTTCCACATAGAAGATGCTTAACTATACTGTTTTATCAGTTCTAAGCTTTTTTAAAGTAGTAAAGGATTTTAAAAAAAAAAAAAAATTCTGAGTTTTGAACACACTCAAAACAAATTTGTATGTTTGTTTTCAAAGAATAAGATATACAGGAGGATGGGGGGATATGTTTTTTATTTAGATTTATGGGGGTTTTTTTGTTTTGTTTTGTTTTTTCTTTAAGAAAGAGTGGAGCCCTTGTTAAAAAAATNTTAAAAGCAGGTAATTTCCTGAAACTTGCAACTTTTAAAAAACCCCAAATTTTTGATTGAGACTTTTTTTTTTTTTTCTTCCCCAAGAGACATGCTTTCCACATAGAAGATGCTTAACTATACTGTTTTATCAGTTCTAAGCTTTTTTAAAGTAGTAAGGATGGGGGGATATGGTTTTTATTTAGATTTATGGGGGTTTTTTTGTTTTGTTTTTTCTTTAAGAAAGAGTGGAGCCCTTGTTAAAAAAATCTAGTAACTAAAAATGCCTTAGAAGTGCTTCATTTTCACTAGTATTTTGCTACCATTGTTGTTTTTCTTAATAGAAAGATGATGCTCTTCCCAGACATTTTTCACAGAAAGTCAGCTGTACTTTGTGTCCATTTATATTGCAATTTGCTTCAAAAAAAGTCACCTGAGCTACAGATCAAGATTTCAAATACCACAGAATTCCATACGGTACATCAATAATGCAAAAAATAAGATCATATAGAAGAAGGGCATAAAATTCAACCCTATTCTTCACTGTAAATAATTAGGATACATATGAAATTCCTATAAATCTTTTATGTACTCATAGAACATCCTTTGCTATGTTATCAAAATTCAGGTTCAGTAGCACATTTCAGACATTCAGAATAATAGAAAATAACACATTAAACTTATCAAGCTTTCAACCAAAATGTGCAATCCTGTGCTGGTTTTGGCTGGGATAGAGTTAGTTTTCTTCAGAGTAGCAAGTACAGGGCTATGTTGTGGATTTGTGCTGAAAACAGTGTTGATATCACAGGGATGTTTTCGTTACTGCTGAGGGGTGCTTACACAGAGCCAAGGCCTTTGCTGCTCCTCACCCCACCCCACCAGCGAGTACACTGGGGGTGCACAAGGAGTTGGGAGGGGACACAGCCGGGACAGCTGGCCCCAACTGACCAAAGGGTCATTCCAGACCATATGACATCATACTCAGCATATAAAGCTGGGGGAAGGAGGAGGAAGGGGGGGACCTTTGCAGTGATGGCATTTGTCTTCCCAAGTCACCATTACGTGTGATGGAGCCCTGCTTTCCTGGAGATGGCTGAACACCTGCCTGCCCATGGGAAGTGGGGAATGAATTCCTTGGTTTGCTTTGCTTGTGCGCGTGGCTTTTGCTTTACCTATTAAACTGTCCTTATCTCAACCCACAAGTTTTCTCACTTTTACTTTTCTGATTCTCTCCCCCATCCCACCAGGTCGGGGGGAGTGAGTGAGAGGCTGCGTGGGGCTCAGCTGGCAGCTGGGGTTAAACCATGACAAATACCCTACTGTAAGAAAATTACAGCACTAAGTTCAAGTCTTCTGTTTTCTCCATCCAAATCCTACTGGCATAAGCTGTAAATGTGACAAAACTGGAGACTGAGAGGAAACGTAGATTACATTATGGTAAAATAAGTTTAAGGGTAGGCTTAATGCTTTTTACTGGCAATGAGCATGCGTTGACTACACAGTTTTTTAGTTTTAAAATCTGTAGTTCAAAATCAGGCAGATGAAAGTATATGAGAGGTAAATAAAGAAAAATGAGTCTGAGTGATACAATTGCTGCCTCAGAAGGCATAATTTGGCTGTAACTACTAAAAAATCCCGACGACTCTTCTAAAACTAACTCGAGATGGTAGATTTCTTATTTTCACCAGTAACTTAATTGAACAACACACCAATTATACACAGAGATACAGAGGAGCTGAAGACTGTACGTTCCTTTCTAAAAAAAATCATTTGCTTTTAAAGCAAATCACCCATGAATTAAAGAAAACAAGATGGTCAACAATCCTGAACAAAGCTGATGAGGAAATACATGCCAAAACCATAAAAACCTTAGGGTTACCTGCAAGAGTGGCTTCTACAGGTAAGATATCTGGGAGGAAAGAAAAGGGAGGGGAAAAAAAAAAAAAGAGGAAAAAAAGAGGGAAAAAAAAGAGAGAAATATTGATTACCTATGTGGAGTTTAGTTTCAATGAAATCAATAAAGATCAATACTATCTACGTCTGTAATCGCAACAGGACGTGACAATTCTGACAGGGTGAGATCTGAATCACGCTGATTTTTCCCTCAAGTCGAGTTAACCAGCAATTCGTCAGACATGCTGGTGATGGAGAACAGTGTTTATATTTTAGATGGTGACCACAATAAGTCAACAAACTTTAATGACCATCTCCAGGCAAAACAAACCATTTTTGTAACAGATTTTGTTTCTCCAAAAGTTTCTAAAGGCGGTAATTGTAAGTGTATGATTTTAATCTCATCTTGTGGAATTTGTGCTGAAGTTCACTTTGTACATCCAGCCAAACTAAAGATTTTCCTGCCCAGTGACCTGAAAACATCTGATTCTCCCAAAGATGCTAACATCTTCTTTTATAAACCAGAGCACAGGCCACCGAAGCGAGATAGCTGATGACTTCCTGATAAGAAATACAGGCTTATACATTTTATTTCATATAAAATATGAACTACACAATAAATTCTCCATATTGTAGTTATTTCTTCCCAAGTACAATTTATGCATGAGTGGTTTGTTTTTCTTTCCTTTCATGCTTTTCCTTTCCTCAGTTCTTTGCCACGCTTGAAACAGCCTTTCTGGCTTTTTAAACACATTGTCTTTTCAGAAACTTGTAGAAACGTAAGAGTAGTGCACTGCCTCAGACAGGCGTTCAAGGACCTCAGACTGTCATTTCCAACAGCGGCCCACAGCAAATGCCCGGGCAGAAACAGAAGTGATCCCCAAGCATGTCCCACCTTTTTCCCAGCCACCTGACAAAAATCACAGAGCCACATGCGGTGGTGGCTTCTGTGTGTGGTATTATCTCCATGTCCTAAAATCCCTCTGCAATTCTTTACAGTTTCCCTCACTATCAAAATAAGTTACATCATCAGCATTGCTCTCCAGTGAAATAAAAGTTCACCTGAACGAGCAATTCTAATGTCAGGTTAATCAACTTTTGTAACTTCAGTTACAACTAAATCATAATATACAAAATGAAGAAACATCCTCTTTACAAAGTGGGGTTTTTTTCTCAGTTTTCAGTGAAAACTCTCTGAAATGGAATAAAGAATGAGTATCCAAGTTGTGAGGTTTCTACAAGTTTCAGGATGAACAGGTAGCGGAAAAAGACACTAGTAGTGTCTAGGAAAAAAAGGGCAAGAAAAACTCAGCCTTAATCTGTTTTGCCTTGCAGCCATTCCACCTGCTGGCACCAGGTGCGTTTGCAGTTCTGCTCTGGCACCACACTTTCTAAATCCAGTGCAACCAGAGGGAGAAGGAAGGAGGAGGGGGGGAAGGAAAACTGGGAAAACCAGAAGTAGAATAGGGAGAGTGACCAAACTCCAGAACTGAAGATATTCCAATGAGACTTGGATAAACATAAAGGATGTTACCAGAGGCAGAAGGAATGATGTATTTGTGATAGGAAGATGTGGAGGGCATAAGACAGAAAACAAATCCAGAAGACATAAAGCTTCATTATTTTCTTTGCTTATAGCACAAACTGCTTTAAATTCCACATCTAATTGAACTAGGAAGAAAAGATGCTGTTTTATATACTAGTCTGTAAAGCAGCCAAAGATAATAGCAATATTTTAGTAATGGATTAATTTTCTGTGTACATATGTGAGAAGCATATGTAAAACAGCTTACAAAGTACATTTTTATTCTTCTGTAAGAAAACATGTGACAAAGGCAAAACCCCATTGCCATGAAGAAGAAAGAAGAATGATCCAACAGTTAGTACTCTCCTATGAGAAGATCTGTGTCTACACTGACCTCTGCTCAAAGCTACATGTACCTGCAGTCAGATGGACAATTTGGAGAATGTTCTTCATCTTGTCCCATCACAGGCATCCTGGCAGTCTCCGTCACCAAGTTAAACAAATCATCCCGTGGCACGCCTGGTGTAGCAGGCCTTGTCTACAGGAGACCCTTTCCAAGCCAGATGATCTTCACCTTCCCAGTGAGATCTGGAGAAGCTCTGCATTTCCAGTGGAGACAGAAGGACTCAAGGCAATTGTCGCACAGGAGCACAGCAACACATGGGAATCAAGAAGGAATAAGGACTGACTGGGGTTGTCAGATGGCAGAAACCTGTATTCACATCTGCAAAGTTTCTTTCAGCTCTTCTATCTTAATAGTCCAATGTTCTCAAAGCATTTTAAAAGTAAAATAAGCAAGTTCTTTAAAATCTGAAAATGACTACAATGCAAAGAACATCTTAAAACTTGTATTAAATCTAGTGGACATTTCTTTTTTTCCATTGTTGGTAAGCCTTCAAGTGACCTTTTCCTTTTCAAGATCTTGTGTACAACCTGTACAGTGGCTCATTCTGCAAGAAATTATGTACTATGTCATTGGCGCGGCTCAGGAAAACAAAATTAATGAGGCAGTTGTGTAACTGCTTGCAGGACTACCTCTTGGACCTCCCCAAATGCTACTGAATACACAGCTTACTACAGCTGCATCATGTGTATGGGCCCATACATACGCAGAAAGTGTTAGAGAAATACAAACAAGTAAATACCAAACCCCCAGCTGGGATTCTGTAGTCCAACTCTTAAATTCATGGGAATGTCCCTGATTTCAAACAGCTGATGGCTCCTTAAGCTAAGGGACCTTAAAGATTAGCTCCCTGAAGGAAGGCAATAGAAAATGCGAGAATAGTTATAGAGGGGCAGAGAGCAACCGTTTGGTAAGAGGGGAGGAGAATTACAAAGTGAAAGGCCATGAACAATATCTAATCAGATTTTATGTGTTCATCTCAACAGCTCTTTGAATCAAGGAAAGTAAAAATCAGTGCACGCTGCAGGATGAAGGGGAGGGGAGGAGGCTGCCGCTGAGCAGGTACCCGCGCACCAACTCAATGTCAGGAAATTTCTCTATTCGATACAGACAGAATTTGTCACCTCGTCCCCTGTCAGCAACTGTTCTGAACAAGACACGCAGACGCTACCATGGAAGGCAGAAATGACTTAAAGCTCCCGAGATCAACAACTCGGTACTTGTATGGTATTTACGGGGGAATGCTGCCAAGACATTGACCTCCGACAAAGCCGAGAGTGTGTGAATCAGTGATGTTCAGCATAATCCCCTCGTAAAATCTGATGGTGAGTCACCAGGCACAAATAGCTTCCTGCTCATTTTGCAAACGAGGAGGCAGGAAAGGGCTGAATGAATGAATAAATGGTTTGTATATCTCTTTTCTCTCAAATGCTGGCTCTGAAGAGGATACAGGCAGAGGGAAGGCAGGAGCGGTACAAGCACAGCGGTTGCGCATGGATATCACGTATGGAAAAGGGTAAAGGAAAGGGTCACAGGGAAGAGAAACAAACCTAAAATGCAGCTCCAGGCAGGAAGAATAATGCCCTTTTAAGAGTCTGACTCTCAGACATATTTTCAGCTTAAACATTGCTCATCATTCTTAGGCCTGAACGAGTAATGTCTGTCTGCTCCACTGTAGAGCTTTTACAGTCTTTCTTCCCAAAAAGATAAGTACTCTCTAAAGTGTAGCTCTGTAGCAAGCATTGAAAAAGCATCTGTCTTCTTCCAGTATTACAACTATTCTGGGTTTCCAGGTAAAAGCATTTAAATGGCCCTGCATATCATAAAGGGCTTTATGAAGCTATGGCTGGACAGACAACTCCAGTTTTACATAGCTATATATGAATAATAAAAAAAAAAAAAAAAAGTCCTCTGTTTCCTAAAGGCAAAGTATCAGAAAGGTCTATAAAATCCTTTAAACTTTGATTTTAAGATGTGAAAAGGACCTAACAGGTATCCATGTACAAAGCCACCTTCAATACCATGTGAGAAAGTGAGTATTTTAAAGAATGATTTTTTTTTTTCCCCTGTGAATAATTAAAAGGCAAAATTTTCCTTATAATTTGTGCCAGGTGCAGGGAGCTGTAGTTGCACAATTTTCTCTGAAATCTGCTAACATCGCACAGGTAACTTACCTATTTTTCCGTTCACTGTTCAGCTAGAGATACCTAAATTAAATCTGGACATGTCACGTCCTTGGAGTCACCTGTTTATACCAGGAGAGTGTCAGGAAGAAAGATCTGCTTTTCAGAGACAGCAGTGTCAGCAGACGCTGATTATGGGACCAGACTGACTTTCACCAGGGAGATGATCCATTCCTTGCTTAAAACATACCATTCCTGCAAGGCCTGGAGAAAGTTCATTAACTACTTCATCCTCCACCTTTAAAGTGAATTCAGGTGTGTGAGAGCCTATCAGGTTATAGGAATTATATTACGAACCTAGTTTAATCACCTGGATTCAGATTCATCAAATCTCCCTAAAAGGGATTCCCATTTTCCAAACATGTATTTTGGCTTCTGAAAAAGGCGGAAATTTAAATTAATATTTTTAAATGTTTATTACTGCTTCCTGCTGTAAACATGTTGATCAATTCTGAAGCACTTAAAATTCTTTGGCGTGTAGCCAAATAATATGACAAATGATATTTCATTTATATCATTTTCATTTTTTTAATTGTCAAAATGGAAGTTTTCTCTGGTTTATCATTTTCTGGGAACAGCCAGTTTTACTAATCACAGATGTCTACAGAAAGCTCATCTGGCTATTTAGAATTCCCTTGTGGTCCATAAAAGGCAATTAAAATAAAACTTCATGTTAAGATGTCTTTATCTCATCAGATGCATGGATGATTCATTTCTGCTTTATCACTTTGATGTCCAACTGTAATAAACTAGGTTTAGGGTAGCAGAAAGAACTAAAGGAAATGAACCAAAAAGGATGGGCAAAGGAGGGGAGTGAAGGGACCCAACACTTTCGCCTCAGAAATGCAGACATCAGTTAGAGCCTTCACATATCGAATCACCTTTAACTTCCCATGCTTCTGTCAGAAAGGCACAGGGAGGAGACCTCAGCTCTGGGGACAGAAAACCAGGAAAACATAAAACTGCTCTGGTCCGCTCCACTGCAGGAACTTATGGTGCCTCCAGGTGCCTTTGCATAACCGTGGTGGTTTATGCTGGAGGAGCTGAAGTCACAGGTAAGAACGCAAAGGCTAAAAGTAAGGGTAGAAATACTTATTTTGCAATCAAAACCAATTTGAATCTGGGAAGAAGTTTATTCAGTGAATCTGTGTACCTACCTACCAAGGCAGAGAGGTGGTCCAAGGCATGTACATTCTTCCAGATTTGTGCCAGTATAAGTGATGTGACAATCCAGAAATATTTTTAAAAAATGCTTATTAAAACAGAAGAATGGCCCCTGAGTCTCAAAGGAAAACAAAAACCTCGAGGTAGCGTTCATTTGCAAAAAATCCCACGTACCGTATTTGTTGCTGCAGTATCTGACCAGCATTTTTATTATTACTTTGTACTCGGCTATTTGTAAAGCAGCAATTAAACATAGAGAATCAGTTTTCAACCATTCTTGAAACCATCTAGAGCCATCAATAATTTTTGATGTACGGTTAGCAGCAGCACACAAGACAGGGGGTTCAGCTTCACAACCACAGCGTAACAGATGGAGTTTTCGGTATTTTTACTGTTTAATGCTGTGTTCCATGTCTATTTTTTTTTAATCATCTTGCTTGTAGAAAGATTTTCTTTTTGTCCTCGCCTATTTTCCCCCATTTTCTGTTATGTGTAATATGTTATAATTCTTTCTGCACAGATTTATGCCAGTAGACTTGTTTCCATACTGCAATATGAGAATATTAGTAATAGGAAAAGAATCTCAATTTGACAGAAGTTTTCTAACTACTCTATCGACAGGCATAAATCAAGCTATACCACAGTCTCCAAAACTTGTTCCTTGACCATCTAACCATTCAATAGACACTGCCAGTGTGCCGTACAACAGAAATGATTTGTTCCCTACAAGTTATAGCTTGACGTCAGAAAGCAGGGTTTCCCTTTATAAAAGATCTATAAATTACTTTGCACTTCCTGAAAATATTTAGGAGTGAATATCAGGCAGAGAATGAGGAACAGATATTAATTTCCTTGAAATCCTCTTACCAACTGGTGGCAGAGGTACAGATGCAGAGAGCTTTTTCTCTCTGGTGCCAATCACCTGGACTACACCAAACTGTGTTTTAAATTCTTCCGTACTTGAATTTTCTTGCCATAGTACATGTTACTGAGGGACGGAGTAACCATGAAACTAAATAAAGAACATTGTCACAACACACCGTGCAGCTTACACATAAAACACAGAACTCCTCAGGATTACTATGATAAACTGCTCCTGCACTGCTCAGAATTGGTACATTTATTTTTTAATTCAGAAGGAGAGTGGTATGTGGTAATAGCGTAGCAAGACTACTGTTAGCAGAGGGATTCATAGGAGAAGAAAGCCGTACATGTCACTCATGCCCAAACCAAGTCTTCAGATAAGGGCACTCGGAACATGCCAAAAGAGACCTTTAAGATGTATTTCATGCCACATTTACATCGGCCTTTGTGACCTTAAACTGTGGTTCTGGAGTGGCAGCTCGGGGAGGGGGGGGGGGGAGCCCCCGCCACTACTGCAGGTGGTGGCAGGGCGCCCAGCACCAAAAACCATCCAAAGAGGGATCTTTCATTTTGTAGTGCCTTCCCCAGGACCATGCCCTGCCCGTGGCCACCCAGGCAGCCCTGCTAGCCTTGGTCATTCCAGACCTGCAAGGCATCCCTGGCGTCACACCCGGCCACCCAGGCACCTCATTGCCCAGCCAGGGGACTGCTCAGAAAGTTTTGTCCTTGTCATTATGTCTGAGCATCTAGGCAGGAGAAGAGGTGCATGAAGTGAGAGGATGCAGCTAAGATGACACGCAGATCCAGAAGCTAACAACTTCTCCCAGGTCCTACAGCGTAAGGCTATGTCTGTATTACTAACAAATACGGTTGGACGCATTTGGAAGAAAACTAGAGAAGTTGCCTGACGGGGGGAGCAGCAGCAGCCACAGAAGAAGCCTGACTGCTTTAGCAATAGCCACATGGTAGCCCTGTGACACAGGCAAGGCCAGCTGACCGTACAGATGGGATATCGCCGCAAAATACATTTAGTAGAGCACACTGATACAGCGAGTCTATCATGGGAAAAACAGAACCAACAAGCCGCAGACAAAAAGCAGTCAGTTAGAAATAACTCAGAGGATATATCAATCTTAAAGACATAAGCAAGATTAGCAAAGCCAGTTTAAAAATATTTGCAAAGCAGAGAGAGAGAAGCATGCAATGCTTACTGAAATAAAGGGTGCTGCCTCCTGACACAAGCCACAATGGGCAAAAGCCCTACAAGCACGTTCTAATAAACTAGGCACTGCCCAGAGCCTTACTCCGGTGCTAGAAAATGCCACCACTCGGAGAGCAGAGAGGTTGGAACCGGAATGGTTTCCTTACGGTGACACTTCAGCTGTCAGTTTACAGCAACCGAAGCGTAACGCGTGCACAGAGCACTGCCGCAGAGGCTCCCACCTGCTCTGACGGCAAGGTGACCCTCACATTAGACATCCTTCCTGAAGGAATGGTATGGACATTCCTCACCTCCTCCCAAAACCAACTGTAACTTTTTTTTACAACTTTGTCTCTCAAACACGCTGTTGCAATCTATTTGGAAAGCCTAGTTTTATTTTACTTTTGCTTGATTTCACGTTAGATGTGCACATCATCTTAAAACACACTTGCGTTTGCTTGTTTTAATACTACCAGACCAGCTCAGTCTGTCGAATGTGTTAAAGCCATGTCCTCTCCTGCTTTGCTAATTGTGGAAGGTTTCTAACTGCTTCCTCCACCCAAAGCACAGCAGGGACAGAAGCAAAGGTGAAAAGAGGCGTAAGTCTGGAAAACACTCCAACAAACAACATGTCCCAGTAATTCCCAATATAAACATCTTTATAATGACATTCTCTATGCCAGATGTAGATATTTGTCTGCTTGGAACTTGGAGAAGACTCTCAAATCTGTAATTCACGTAAGCCACAACCAAGTACACCAACATAACACTGACCGGGCAGGAAGCACATGCCTGAATACGCTAAGGCTAAGAGGAAATATTTGAGCTCTTACATTCTTCACTGGAAAGCATCCCTGTACTCATGTTTGCATGAAGAATGTTTCTCAAAAGATCAAGAACGTAGGCACGCAAAGCAGGGGAGAGCGAGACCCATGGCACAAAGCCCAGAAGGACGACTTCACTGAAGCTGGGCGTCCTAACAAGGACCCCGCAACCACACCGCGCAGATGAAGGGGAGGAGGAAGCGAGGGAAAGAGCATCCATCTTCTTTTTTATCAAGACAAAATGGAGACTTTTCATTTTTTGTTTCCTCGCTGGAACAAAACCACAATTTTGAAAGTGCTTTCTTAAAAGCAAACTTTTTGGTTTTCAACCAGCGCTAGCAATAATCCCTTACAACATTTATATCGTGTCAAGCTCCAAGCATTTGAAAGCTGTAGATCACATCAGACGTTTGCCTTTAAATGGCAAATTGCTGATTCATTTCTGATCCACCATACTCAGTGTTCACATCCTCTCTTAATGGCAGCCCAACTCTTTTGCTCTTTCCTTACACTTTCTTAAATAAGCTTAAATTAATTGTCCATTAGATATAATAAGTGTTGAGGATAATACTGCAGCATATTTCAATTGCTTTCATAAATCAAAGGAAAGATGCTTGTTCCATCTTCTGAAAGAACTTCCTTTATGGCTGTGTTAGTTTTACTTCTACAATTAGACTACCAATTAATTTTCAAGTTCACGTATGCTTTATAACTAATCAAATGCTAACAAAAAAGACTAAATATGCATATAATTTCTGAACCAAAATAAATTGAAACTTCAGTTTCCAATTTTCAAAATACATAGGCAGAAAAAAATTAATTTTCTTTTAGAATAGTTTCAAACAACTCACAAGTTATAGAGGTTTTTTTTTAAATTACAAACAGTTACCTATACCATTGTGAATTTTAAAGAAAACTTTATTCTCTTTAGAAGTGTTTTCCACATAGAGGAAATTCTTCAAAATTCAGCACTTGGAACATGCTGTAAAAAGATAAAATTCCGGGGGGGGGGGGGGGGGAGAGGAGACATATC